>CADWAE010000133.1:44057500-44392964 GCA_902982915.1 Phalloptychus januarius
TGCAGATCCACACACTGAATGTAACGAACAAAGCAGAAGCTGGAGGTGTTGCTGTGAAGCAATGCTCAGAGGGTGTGTACCGTTAGCGCAGGGCCCGCTGCTGCATCGGTCCAGCCGCTTCTCGCAGTTGGAGCCGGTGAAGCCGACCGGGCAGCGGCAGCTGTAGCCTCCATCCACAGCCTCCAGGCAGGTTCCCCCGTTGAAGCACGGCCCGTCTGCGCACAGCATGCCGCTGATCTCACAGTTCCTTCCGTAGAAACCCTGAGAACACGCGCAGGAATACCCGTCCAACAGATCCTGCAGGGAGACACAGAGGAGAAACCAGTAAGAGGAGGAACGGCAGGAACAGGAGGATCAGTTTCTGTCTCATCCTGGACATTCTGACCTCCGGTTCTGTTCAACATGGCAGCAGTTAAACATCTCAGCGGGTCAGACTGGGCCAGCAGGTATGTAGAAGAGTTATGAACCCTCTGCAGCAGGACGTCACGCGAGTAAGACCCCACGCCCATCTCCCTGCTACAGGCCAAAAAGCTGCTGGATGACTATGGCTAGCATTAGCTTTAGATTTTGAGTTGTCAGTATAACAGCTAAGTGTTAAACGTCTTATAGAGAAAAAGGGATGCAAAGCTTTGCTACTAGTTGTCAACACTACAAAAACTATAAGATCAGAAACAAGTTTTAATTAAGTAAAAAAATAGCGAGTAAGAGGGAAGAAGTTCAGTTGTGCTAGCTTGACTCTGACAACCGCAATGTAATGTGGAACCCGGTGTTTTGGTTCAATTTAAAAAAACAGCGATATATACGCTAACTATGACAGATCATCAGTAGAGCAGGTGTTTAAATTAGCTAATCCACCACCGCTGTGTTAGCTTAGCTAATAGCAGTGGTAGCTAATCCACCACCGCTGTGTTAGCTTAGCTAATAGCAATGGTAGCTAATCTACCACATCAGTCACTTATTAATAATAAAATAAATTTCAAGCCTAAAAACATAAAACTTTAACAGACTAAATGTTCTGATCTTTGTGTGGGAAACGTTTGAGTGTTTTCTGATGTTAAATCGAAACACCAAACCGTAGTGGCATTGTCATCAATGACATCATCGCTGACCAGACAGACCTGCCGGGCAGTAAGGCCAACAGAGAAGAACCCGTAGAGGCAAATAAGGTGGAATGACATTACAGCTTGCTAGCGTGGTTAGCGCAGCCGACACAAAGAGCAAGAAAAGTGCTTTGCTTCATTCTTTCTGCTTGACAGTTTTTCTGTGCCGCTCTGTTCTGGATTAACAATATCTACATCTCCAGACGTCATTTTGTTACCAGCTCTAGTGGTTTATGGATGGTGTGGTAAAGAATTGTCTTTTTTAACTCCAATGTTGAGCGCATGCACTAAATTTCCAGATAACATGAAAGAGATCCATAAAGAACCACCAGAACCTTCAGACACCACATACATTCTGCTACCGAGTCGTTTAATCTGAAGCTTCAGGTCCAGACATTGTGAAGCACGGTGGCTCAGGTATCATGATATGGGGACGTTTCCCTGTTGGGCCTCAACAGCTGAACAGGTTCTGCTGACAGGAAACAGTCCAGAGCTGCCGATGGTTCTGGACCGGATCGGTTCTCACCTTGTTCTGCTTTACCTCAGCGTTCCCAGGGCTTTCCTCCACTGGGAATACAAGCTGCTGCGAATCCTGACTGGTTCTGATGTGGTTCTGCAGAACCAGCACAATCATTGCTCTGATCGTCATCAACAAGATGAAAATAAAAATCTGACGCTTTAAACTGTGAAAAACTCCTGAAGAAAAGTTTCCCATGTGGATCCAATCTGCAGGAAACGATCCGCTTTCCGGGTTTTCATGAGGGTCCAGTGCGAACATTTAACTGGTCCTGGAGATGAGGGAAACCAGCAGATCCAGATCTGATCCAGGATCAGCAGGAAAAGAAAAGAACCAAGCCAGGAGGCCCAGTTCTGGTTCTGATGAAGGACCAAACTGAATCCTCCAGACGGAACCAGCTGGACTCCAAGTCCTGCAACCAATTTGTTGATGTAAAAATGAGAGGATTATTCTGAACGTCCACACTAACATGACAAATGCAGACAAAATGATTTCAACTGATCTATAAAAGCTTAGAAGAAATAAAAAGTCCATGAAGCTCCTCTTGCTGCTGTCTGGACATCAGACCCAAACCAGGAGGCCCAAACAGGCTGAGGCCTCCTGTGGAAAGCTGCCTCATATTTCACACACACCTTGGCTTGTATATAAATGAACGTGGTGTGAAAGTTTACGTAGATATATGTAAACCTTTGACCTCCCGTGAAAAAGCGCAGCAGCCATGCAAACTTTAGTGAGCAACAACAAACTACAAGGCACCAAAACTCACCTAAACACTGAAACCTGAATCAGTTATTAAGACCAAGAGACATCGACAAGATGCTTTAAACGATGAAACTGAGCCACATTTATCCTCAGACAATAACAACAAAACAAACCAAATGGATGTGAAAACCTCAGTGGAACGAAAACAGGAAGTTTTGTCTCAAAGATGGAGCATCGGTCTGAATGCATGACCTGTTATCTGTTTGCTCATTTCCTAACCTCTTACATTTCTGCAGATACCTAAGTGCATCTTTTCATGGGACAAAACAGACAAAGTGACACTTTGACACAATGAAAAGTCATCTGTGTGTGTCAATTTGTTCTTCTCTCAAAGTAACTCCATATGCAGCCATTACTGTCTAATCAAAAGTGAGTACACCCCTTGGTGAAAGTTCCTTAAGTGTCAATACTTTGTATAGCCAGCATCATTTACCTAAACTGCCTGGACTCTCCTGGGCATGCAGTTCACCAGAGCTTCACAGGCTGCCATTGGGCAGCTTTTCCACTCCTCCATGATGACATCACAGAGCCGGCGGCCATTCAAGACTTTGCGCTCCTCCATCTTCCTCTTCAGGACGTCCCAAAGATGTTCTATTGGGTTTAGGTCTGGAGGCAGGCCAGACCAGTCCATCACCTTCACCCTCTTCAATAAAGCAGCAGGTGAGGTATGTTTGGGCTCGTTATCGTGCTGCTGCCCTGGGATCCAGTTTCCAGAGGAAGGGGATCAGGCTCTGCTTCAGTATTTCATGTTACAGATCATGACTTGTAACTCCCCAACACCTGCTGCACTCCTGCAACCCCAGACCATGGCAGCCCCACCACCATGGCAGCCCCAGACCATGGCAGCCCCACCACCATGGCAGCCCCACCACCATGGCAGCCCCAGACCATGGCAGCCCCACCACCATGGCAGCCCCAGACCATGGCAGCCCCACCACCATGGCAGCCCCAGACTCTCTTAGGGTGTACTCACTTAGGGGTGTACTAACTTTTGTGATACACTGTATATCAGTAGCTGCATCAAGGTGAGCCGCTACCTGATGGAGAACATGGCCAATGGAGGATTCAGAGGAGCCACTGATCAGAGATCATATTGATCTGATGCTTTATTAGCGTTTAGGTTCATCCAGACTTAGCAGAACCGGTACCGGTACCGGTACAGGTACCAGACAGTCGTCCTTCAGTCGATCCACCGGCTTCATGGACAGAAATCATCTCTATTCTGTAAATGCTAAACTTATACATGAACTGTTTTCCATACTATAACTCTCCCGTTGCAGAAGGGCCCACAGGTGAGGAAGGGGCCACTTCATTCTCAAGGTCTTTTCTGCCTCGCCACATCGTGCGGTGCTTCCTGCATGTGATAGAGCATAAAAATCAGGGTCTTTCTGAAAGATTCAGACTTTTTCGTCAACCACTGCTGGAAGAAAGTGTTTTCTAACAACTGGCTGAAGGTTTGGGAGCTGATTTTGCGTCCATCTTCCAACTAGCTCATCTTTAATAAGACCAGCACCCCGCCTCCACCCGTCTGTGAAGTGGAGCTCTGTGGCCAGTACTGGGTCCATCCATCCATCTGGTCCGTCAAGAGTCACTCATTTCATCAGTCCTTAAAACCTTTGAACAATCTGTCTTCAGACCCGTCTTGGTGTTTCAGCGTATTTGTCTTGTTCGGTGGTGGTTTTGTTTTAGCCATTTCTCTGAACATTTCATACTTCTGGGCGCCGCAGGTTTGACTACACTGGAAGATAATAGGTTCCTGTCGCTTCATGTTGGATTCTTCTCCAATTTTTGGCTGTTCATTTACGCTTTTTCGTAAACCCTGAGGCGGTCGGCCATGTTTTTGTATTCAAAGATGTTAAGTTGACAGGAAAAGTAAAAATATTACTGAGTAATTCCAGGTCACATAAAACATCGCCAGTGAAACTATCTAACCACACAACTAGTTTTAAAAACAACTAATCAAAAAGTACAATTAAAATGAATATCAATTACTTCCACTTCAGTTTAATCCAAATCAAGTCAGCGGCTCCATCAGGCCCCCAGGGCTTCAGGTGATATTTTAACACAAACCACAGATATATAATTGTAACATTTATTTATTGAGATTATCAATGCAGCTGAATTTGAATCAATGGTTTCAACATAAACTAAAAGATTTTCAATTGTTTAACATTTAAATGTAAGATTTTAAGGAGCTGGCAAGTTCACTTTGTAAAAGTTCAGAGAACAATATTCATAGTGAGATTGTTTTGTTACCATAGCAACAATCTGATGCTGTGAGTCTGATCTCAGTTTGTTCACAAATACAAATGAATAAACTGCATTTATAACTGATTGTTTCAGGTTGGCCAGTTGATCTGCTGCCATCTCCCAGATTAAATCTGACACAGAAGCAGCAAGAGGGGCCCCTCAACTCAGTCCCGTTCTGCTCCAGGCCTCATCCAGCCTTGGACCGGCCCTGCAGGACGAGTTCAATCTGCTGCACTGAGCAGATGAGCAACAAACGGAGATTTAATTCAATGCTGCTAATGAGGCTTTAGCAGCTCTTCCATTTGGTGACTGTTGAGTTTTAATAAGAGCCACAGAAACTGTTTTGGTTGCTGGAGTTTATGGGACGAGTTTCTCTGATCTCTGGGAGCCGCGTGCATCAACTCTGTCTGAACGCACAAAGCATTTGGTACGGATTGATACATTGTATAACCAGGAAAAAATAATAAAATCATATAGAACCAGCGTGAGGCATGACTACGACCACAGCCCAAAAGCTCCTCACCTGAACCTGCATGATGAGGTTAGCGTTGGTTCGTTAGCCGCTAACCCCTGCGCCACCACAGCACCCCGAGGCTTGTTGTCAAGGCCGGATTTTCGCAGGGGCTTACCGGGGCTGCAGCCCGAGGCCCCAGCGCTTCGGGGGCCCCGAAAGATGCTTTGTGTTTTTGTGAATGAATGAAGTCGATTGCCTTACTTTTATCACTGGCTAGGAGGATTTTGGTGGTGTTGTTGAAAAAACTGTCTGATTTGTTCTGGTAAACGTCTGTCATGAATGCTTGATTCTTATTGGTCCAAGTTGGACGTTTCTTACGCTTTGGGGCGGAGCTTCAGGGAGAGATTTCTCACCATGGCGGCAACAAAATGAATGACAGCGAAGGGCAGGAACGAAAGAAAAAGAAGAGCGCCACCTATTGGACATGGAACAGAACCATCGTTTTTCCTCTCTGCTTCTCGTTGCTAACAGCGGCTCTATGGTCCGCCAGAACCTGGACTGATCCGGTACCGGGGAGTCAGAGGTGGCGGCAGGGCGAACTTCTTCTCCAGGTGGAGCGATGACCACGGATAATCCGTACAGGACTGATCCTGCGCTCTGGGTAAAAACAGCTTAGTGGGCTGAGCAAGAAGCAGAAAATATGGATGTTCATTTGAAAGCATCTTTACAAAGAAACAATTCTTCTCCAGATTGTGTTTTGAAAGCTAGCTCCAAGTGGTGAGTCCATCCAAACAGCTGAGTTCTCTCCATCCACCGCGGCTGTTTGTATTTGAACCGATGCTAAAAGTCAGTGAAGCTTTGAAACTGGAAAAAGCAACAGAAAGATTCAAAGACACAGAAAACAGCTGAAGTCACAGAAAAGTAAAGCGACTCGCTCAATGCGAAGTTAAAAAGCGAAACTAGCTTTAGCTTCCAGCTAGCAGCGGCGGAACTAGCTTTAGCTTCCATCTAGCAGCGGCGGGACTAGCTTTAGCTTCCAGCTAGCAGCGGCGGGACTAGCTTTAGCTTCCAGCTAGCAGCGGCGGAACTAGCTTTGGCTTCCAGCTAGCAGCGGAGGAACTAGCTTTAGCTTCCAGCTAGCAGCAGCGGGACTAGCTTTAGCTTCCAGCTAGCAGCGGCAGGAGGAACTGTCCTAATGAGCTCGCGCTTCCCGCCCTGCCCTGACAGCAGCTACAGTCCAGTCATCACTGAATAAAGGTTCTGACCAGGTTTGGCTCTCAGAGGGGAAACAACTTGACTGTCTGAAGTTGGTAAGGAAATAAACCTGATAATTACAGAGAAAGATACAGTTGATAAAAATTGAAAGAGGGAGAGAAACAGATAAAGATAGAAATGAAGGATAAATAAATATTATGCATAGAGGATGGATAGAGAACATAGTCAAATGTTCTGTTGAATAGACATATTCAAGATGTTCAAGTATTTCTTTAATAACTACTCAGTATATTTTGTTTGTAGTAATGATCTTTACATTCATTAAAGCTGCACCGTTAGCAAATTTCTGGCCAATCACTGATCTTTAAAAATCTGACTTGCTGAAATTTTTTTCTGCATTTTTGTGCAAAATATAGCTACAAAGTTGTCAATCATGGAGTGACTGTTGTAAACCTGGCATGGAGAGACGACCTGGTGGTTGGGACTGTCCATCAGCCTCATGGTGGCTGGTTGTTGTGACCTTGTTGCTAGATAAGGTTTGGATAGGATCAGTTCCAGAAGTAAGTCACGGCCACCCAAAGGGAAATATATATATATATATATATATGCAACTGTATAATGATGATTAAGTAGGGCTCCCACCTTGGCTGTAGCCCAGGGGCCCACACCCTCCTAATTCCGGCCCTGCTTGTTGTGCATGAACCTACTATTGGACCCTAACCAGGATCACAAGCAGAGACGGTGGTAGTGGGTCCAGCCATGAGGTGGTGGAGTCATGCTGTGGGCTGAAAACATGGGGAGAGAAGCTGGTCGGCCCCTTTAGGGCCCCTGAAAAGAACTTCAGCAAAGCAGAAGGAGTTTCTGACTGATCATTTTCTTTCATGGTTCCAAAAGAGCCGAACCTTCAGTAGCAAAACCATCTTCATGCATGATGATTAGGCAATAAATCAATTAATCGCACGATAAATTAAAGTTATCGACGTCATTTGGCTTATCGTTTTGTCCTGCATTTTTCTCCTTCTATTGATGACACCGTATGAAAAAAAGGCTCAACTCTCTCCACCGACCCTCCCTTCCTCAGTTTGGAATTGTCAGCCAATCATCGGCCTGTTTTCAAAACCTGAGAGACACGAGCTGACAAAAAAATTGTAAGTATATCGGGTCCGATTGGGTCCAGCCACATGATAAGAGCAACATAACTCACAAGAACCGACTTCTTTTACCCAGATTTCAGACGTCCCGTAAAAACCCACATTATCACACCTGAATTTAGAGTAAACAGGCTGAATGAACATCATTATATCATTAGAACCTGTTTAAACTTTTTTTTTTTTTTTTAAGGTTTTATTGGCTCTGGTGGCCTTTATTTAATAGTTAGTGGACAGGAATGAGGAAAACGAGAGAGGAAGACATGCAGCAAAGGTCACCAGGCCGGGATTCGAGCCTGGGACGGCCGCGTCGAGGACCAAGGCCTCCATATGTGGGTGTGCTAAACCTCTGCGCCACCAAAGCACCCCATTAGAACCTGTTTATGTCACGCTGGAAAGTTACCGGGTTTATCACCTGCAGTAGCAGTTTGGCTGCAGCTCCTCTCCTGGTCGTTTCTGTTGAGATTCTTTGCCCCAAATGTTGAATAAACATTAATGTTGTTTCCACATATCATCTCCATGTCCGCTGCTCTCCAGCGCCACCAGCTGGTTGGGATTCCCCTCCTGCTTTCTGAGGGGAATCCTGGCGTTCTGATTGGCTACCTGTCACATTCAGCAGGCTGCGTTCTGATTGGCTGCCTGTCACATTCAGCAGGCTGCGTTCTGATTGGCTGCCTGTCACATTCAGCAGGCTGCTTCTCGCTCCCTGCGGGGAAACCCCGTAGATCGGAGCCACGGCTCCCTGTCACATTCAGCAGGTTGCTTCTCGCTCCCTGCGGGGAAACCCCGTAGATCGGAGCCACGAGGTTCTACCGACTGGACCCGATCATTCACGACCCGCTTCAGGACGATCAGTTAGGAAACCTTAGCGACATGTTAGAAGGTTGTTAGATGGTCATGAATCATGTTGTGTGAACTGAGGGAACTATTGCATCAGCTGCTCTATTTAAATCTAATCATTATTGGAGGCAATATAGTAAACAGACTTTATAATCTGCACTCTGGTTAATGTACTTTTTATTTCCACTTTATGTTGTTTAGTTTTTATTAAAGTGCATTTTTAGACTGAGGTTCATTTTATTTTGGTTCTTTGTTTCAGTTCCAGCATTAAATGTCCTTTGAAAATATCATGGATCTATTTTTGGCAGGATTTGGCTGCATTATTATGTCATTTCCATTAAATCAGTGGGAAAAGGCCTTCAGACAATATTATCGTTTATCGCAATAATCTTTTCAGACAATTAATCGCTCAGCAAAATGTATTATGGTGACAGGCCTAATGACATGACAGCACCTCATGCTGCAGGAATACCTCTGTGTCATTGGCTGCTGTGGGCATAAAGGGAGGAACTGCTGGTCACCATCCTCCTCTGACCTCTGACCCCACTGAGAGCCTTTGGAGTATCAAGCAGAAGATCTGAGGGTTTATATCAGTTCATATCAAGCAGCAGCTCTGGGAAGGTTTTCTGACATCCTGCAGACATTCAGCAGAAACTTTCCACAAACTCACAGGTTCAATGGCTGCAGGAAGTGAGCAGGTGATGTCAGCAGGTCCAATGTTATCATGCGACTGTTGACATGTTTTACATTGAAATACCTTTTGTTCTTAGTGCATGTGAACACTTAATGCTGCACATTCAGAGAATGACCATTTGCAGTTTTTCATGATCCATAAAATGTTGAGAAAATCTGCTGTGCATAATAATGTGGAACAGAGCATTTTGATTTTTTTATTTTTGTAAAAAAAAATCCTGTTGAGTCGTTAAAAAAAATCCTACAGAGGACTTCTGGTGATGATAATAACTAATATTATTGCAGAGAATTCTAAAGGCATAGTAATAATTGGAGGAGACTTTAATGCAGTACATGATGGCAAAATAGATAGGACACCAGCAGAAACAGGGGGACAAAGCAGGAAAACACAAATAATCAATAATATGATGACCGAACTGGGACTGGGGGATCCATGGAGATTTAAAAACCCAAGCAAAAAGGACTTTACTTTCTTTTCTAAAGTTCATAATAGTTACTCAAGGATAGACTTCTTCTGCATTCCTCAAAAATACTTTTATAAAGTATTTGATTGTAGCATTGAAACAATCACACTGAGTGACCAGTTACCCTGCAGTTAAACCTAAATGAGGACCCTCCCTTTAGATACTGGAGACTAAATGTATCTCTGCTCACCAACACATCAGAGACTCAGGAACTAAGACAACAGCTGCTAGAACATTTGGAGATAAACGATAATGGATCTGTAACTCCACCTATGATGTGGAGTGGAGCTAAAGCAGTATTACGAGAAAAATGATACAAATATCGTCTAGACTTAAAAAACAACGTACGGAAGAACAAACAAGATTTGAAAGCAAAATAAAGCAACTAGAAATTGAACATAAATATAAAGGGGGAAACGGCACACTAACAGAACTAAATGAGGCCAGAAAAGCGGAGGGAGCCCTGAGGTTTTCCAAACAAAGATACTACGGGATGGGAAATAGAGCCAGTCGGCTGTTATCCTTTCAACTTCGAAAAACACAATCAGACAGGACAATACACTAAATAATGGATCCCACATTTAAAATAACTGTATTTCGTCCAAAAGAAATTGCCAACACCTTTGCATCTTTTTATAAAAACTTATATCAGGAACCAAACCAAATCAACAACGAATTAAAACACCAAACTGCGACGTTTCTTGCTAGGCTAGCGCTCCCTGCTCTATCTGATGAGGAAGCGGCGGAAATGATTTCAGATATAAGAGAGACAGAAGTACTGGAGGCAATTAACAGACTGAAAAACAATAAATCCCCAGGCACTGATGGACTCCCAGGAGAATTTTATAAATGCTTCAAAGACATACTATCACCAACATTAACTAAAGTTTTTAATTATGCACTTAAAAAGGGTGAACTCTCAAACTCCTGGTCCGAGGCCATCATTTCAGTTATTCATAAGGAAGGGAAAAATGCGACAAGTTGTGAAGGATATAGACCAATTAGTTTGTTATGCACAGACCTAAAACTGCTGACCAGTATTTTAGCTAAAAGGATACAGAAACATATTAAAAAACTAATTCATCCGGACCAAACGGGATTTATCCCAAACCGACACAGCGCTAATGATATAAGGAGAACCTTGAATGTTACAACACAAGCCAAAGGAACCAATCAAGAATCCATACTAATTAGTTTTGACGCACAAAAGCATTTGATACAGTTAACTGGCATTTCCTACATAACACGCTATTGGCTATGGGCTTTCATCCACAATTTGTGGAATGGATAAAAATAATATACACAAATCCTAAATCACGAGTTAGGGTTAATGGATGTTGCTCTGACTTCTTTATACTTGAAAGAGGGGTCCGACAAGGAGATTGTCTTAGTCCCTTACTCTTTGCAATAAACATTGAACCTCTGGCAGCAGCGATTAGAATGAACAAGGATATTAAAGGCATTAGAGACAAAAATACTACAGAACACAAGATTTCACTTTTTGCTGATGATATCTTGACTTATATAAGTGATCCAGTGATGTCTGTTCCCTCACTCATGGAGACTATAGAGGACTATGGTAAACTTTCAGGCTACCAAATCAACCAATCCAAATCTGAAATGATGGTAATACACGGACACTTACCAACGAACTTAACAGATCGATACAAATTTAAAATATCCAACCAGGGATTCAGATACCTGGGAATTTTCATAACTCCTCAAATAACAACTTTTTAAAGCTAATTACATCTGGATTACATAGCTGGGTTGAAAAAGGATTATCTTTGGTAGGCCAAATGTTTGAAAATGTTAGTCTAATGTCCTTTCAACAACTTCAACAAAAATATAATCTTCCAACCCACCACTTTTATAAATACCTGCAAATGAGACATTACTTACATAAACATGAGGAATGGAGAGCCCTACAGGCACCTCCCTCTAGTATGGAGCATTTCTTACTCGCGGTAATGAAGGGGAATATAACTACCAGAATTATATCCCATATGTATAAAATATTGCAAGAAGAAACTACAGCTGACACAAAAGATATTAAAGGGAAATGGGAGTTAGAAATGAACGTTATAATTAAGGATGAGGACTGGGAGGAGATGTTTCAAGAGGGTCATAAAATATCAAATAGACCAACATTAAGAGAATTTGAATGGAAAATCAAAGTGAGGTTTTTCAGAACCCCTCTTCTGGAGGGGTTGTGGACTGATTGGAGACTCCACACATATATTTTGGGACTGTCCAAAAATAATAACATATTGGAAAGGAATACAAAGGGAAATTACAACATGCTTGGGCATTACAATCCCCCTAGAACCATCCTTAACAATACTAGGTATATTTCAGAATAAAATTCAAGATCACAACAAGCTTTTTCTGCTTGTTCTGGCAAAGAAAATGATCACGGTTTGATGGCTGTAACCTCAGCCGCCAACAGCCTCTCAGTGGGAGAATAGAGTGAGGGAGGTGAACTACATGGAACAAATTACAGCAAAACTGCAGATGAAAAGTGACATCTTCCTAGAAAAATGGTCCCCAATCCAAACACTCATTTCAAACCACAGCTGATGGAGATTACAGTTGATAAATAGGAGATTCTCACATGTGTTTTTTTCTCTGACTGTGGACAAACAAAGCCTCTTATGGAGCTTATGAGATATGTGAGGTTATACATGCAGTTTGCAAAATATATTATATGTATGATGTATGTGATGTGACTTGCACTGGAAAATCTGAATAAAAAGGTTTAGAAAATCTTGTTCTCAGAGGGAACTTTGTTCAATAAAGTCTGATTTATACTCTAATAATTCATTACTTGAAAATTATATCGATCATCTTTTGTATTGACCATATAAGAAAATCTGATAAAATGTCACAAGTCCGCCAGACAGGTCAGCGCAAAGGTCAATATTTATGGCCGCATATTCGGTGTTGCACATTAATCCACCTGGGGGAAACCGTGTCCACATCGACTGGTTTTCACGCGACACCGCGCTGGTTGACAGTAGGAGTTACACAACTTTCTATATTTTTAAAGCCGACATCGACTAATCACAGTGACATCAGAAACATAAGCAAAAATGCTTCACAGCAACTTACAGGCAAAGACTATTATGCAGAATTAAAAGAACAGAAAACAGAAGCTCATCCTGGACTTCTTTCTCAGCAGCGGAGCAGAGAGACTTAGTTTGTCCCCCCAACAGCAGCAGGTACTGCTGCTCATTTTGGATAGCTGTACATGTAGGAGTCAAATGATTATATTGACCACCGTTCTGCTTTTGGAACAGAAACTAAACTTATTATGAACGGATCCCGTTTGATTACAGTAAAAGCCAGAGCTCCTCTGCCCCGATGTGCAGCAGGAAGCCTCGCTGACTCAGCAGGATGAACCGCCATGCCACCCTGTCCCGTAGACAGCTGTGCTGACGCTTCACGGATGGAGAAGAAACAGAGCTGGGCACAAAAATGGCTGGTATCCATTAGGATTGTGGAAAATAAAGGAGTTTGTCACCAGAGAACATAAGACAGTCTGGAGTATGAAGCCTCAACCATCTGCAGAGTCAGCGTGACTCACAGAGGACATGGAGCCTTTACGCTCACCATGCACACGTTCTCTCACACACACATAAACTAACCCACCACCAAGGTGGTGGGGGGTTCCCTCAGGTCCCCTCCAAGTTCTGATGCGGTTCTGATGCGGTTCTATGGTTCTGATGCGGTTCTGGTGCGGTTCTATGGTTCTGATGTGGTTCTGATGCGGTTCTATGGTTCTGATGCGGTTCTGATGCGGTTCTATGGTTCTGATGCGGTTCTATGGTTCTGATGCGGTTCTATGGTTCTGATGCGGTTCTATGGTTCTGATGCGGTTCTGCTGCGGTTCAGGGGTGCTGGTGACGTACTGTGCAGCTTCCTCCATTCCTGCAGGGGGCGCTGTCACACTCGTTGGTCTCGATCTCACAGTTGACGCCGGAGAATCCGGGCCGGCAGCTGCAGGTGTAGCTGCCCTCGCCGGTGTTGGTGCAGGACGCTTGGTTCTGGCACGGCCGGTGGTTGGTGCAGTAGTTCAGGTCTGGATCCGAGAGAGAAGAAGGAAAGAAGGGAGAGATGAGAACAAAATGAAAACTCTGAAACTGGAGAACCTAAAACAACTGGGTTCTAGGTGCTCCCTCTCTCCCTGCTCACACTCATCTCTGGTTACAAAATTAATATAAATAAAACTCAAGTATTAACATTTAACTATAATCCACCATCTTCAATTAAAACTGTGTACAACTGGAATTGGGATGCTGAGTCTATCAAACATTTGGGTGTCTCACTAACTAGGGACTCTTATCCGGGGTCGGATCGCACAGGTAGCAGCTTAAGAAGGGAGGCCCAGACTTCCCTTCCCAGCCACTTTTTCCAGCTCCTCCAGGAATCCCAAGGCGTTTCCAGGCCAGTGAGAGACATCGTCCCTCCAGCGTGTCCTGGGTCTCCCTCTCCTCCTCCTGGGACCTGAACTCCTCACCAGGGAGTCTCCATCCTGACCAGATGCCCTCAGCTGCTCCTCTCTATGTGGAGGAGCAGCTGCTCTACTCTGAGTCTCCTGGTGACTGAGCTTCTCTCTCTAAGGGAGGGGCCTGGCTCCCTACGGAGGAAACCCATTTCGGCCGCTTGTATTCAGGACCTGGTTCTTTCTGACCCAAAGCTCATGACCATAGATGAGGGTAGGAACGTGGATGAACCAGTAAATCGAGAGCTTCGTATTCTGGCTCAGCTCTCCATGACGGACCGGTACATAACCGCTTCACTGCAGAGGCTGCACCAATCCACCTGTCGATCTGCCTTCCTCCCTCATTGGTGAACCCAGAGATACTTAAACTCCTCCACTTGGGGCAGGACAGCCGCCTCCTAAGAGAAGACAATGAAAGGAATCCCAATAACAGCCCTACTTAGCGATTATAAGGTACAGGAAGAACAGCAGATCCCAGCAGACTCCATAACAGGCAGCTTTTTCACGTCCTGGCAGGAATTGGCTAAAATCTGCAGAATGGAATGAAACATCTGAGAAACATCTGAAATTATGAGGTGGTGAGCCTATGGTTCAGATTTTGCACCAAAAATAACTGATAGCAGATTCAAGTTATGGATTTCAAAAGGATTAACTACGTATTATTCATTTGTCCACAAAGGATTATTTCAGAGTTTTGAAACCTTACAGAAAGATCATGGACTGGAAAAAGATGACTTTTTCAGGTACCTGCAGGTGAGACATTATTTTAATAAAAATGTAAAAGAGGTGTTGAGGAAAAGCGATTCAAGTTTCATAGGAGTCTTTCTATCACTAATTAAGCCCAGATACAGAATACATAAAGACGAAATGGGAAAAGGAAATAAAGGTCATCATGTCACAAGAAGGCTGGGAGGAGATATGTCAACTGCAATGGGCCTCGACCGGATCAAACACATGGTGGGAATTCTGCTGGACAAACATTCCACCATTTTTCATTCCATCCATTCAGAGACGATACCAACGAACCCGGACGCCTGGAGACTGAGTGGGTCTGAGGGAACCAACCACTCCCATGTTTTGTGGGAATGCCATGTAATAAGACCATATTGGGAAGAGTTACAGAAACATATTGAAAATATATTCAATGCAAACATCCCATTCAAATGTGAAATGTATTTGGGCAAACTACAGTTGGAGACATGGACAAATAAAGACAAAAGCCTGCTGGCTGTGCTGCTAGCAGCCAGTAAAAAGGCCATCACTAGGAAATGGCTAACACCAGATCCACCCACTATCAATGAATGGATCGACATTTTTTATCAGATTTATGGAAAAGATTTATTTTTCCCTCAAAGTTGAAAAAAGAAAAATGTTATAAGATCTGGACCAAATGGACTGAGTACGTAAAACCAATTAGATCTGAACTTCATGTGATTGGACTTGTGAATTATGTGACCTGCCCTTTCAGGTTCTTGTTGCTCAAAGTGGTGCAATCCCCATTTTTTTTCAATTCTGTTCATTTTTATTACTTATTGTTCACAACTAAAATTAATAGTCTGTAAAAGAAAATGCCAGAAAGGCAGCATGGACAAAATCACTTGGATTCTCCATTCCTATCCTAATGTACGACCTTAAATGGGTAAAGCTGTAATTAATGAATGCGATGGAAATCTGTCTTTCTAAATAAAAAAAATTATTGTAAAATAACATAATGATAGCTGCTGCAGTGTATGCAGACCTCTACCAGAACAAAGAACGGCTCTCAGTGAGGCTTCAGTCCTGCAGGACTCGGATCCGTTCAGAAGAACCGGATCGTTCCTGAATCTCATATCTCTGTATAGCACTTTGGTCATCGCGGTGTCCCATATATGCCACATGTCAGTCAACACCTCCACACAAAATTCAGGCAGTGACAGTTTTGTTTCATGGCAGCATGTGTCTCTGTGCAGCTAGCTCTGCTAGCATCGTCCACAGATCTTAGCTAGCTCCTTTGCTAGCGACGCTAACAGTTGGACGAAGCGCTGCAGATTTTACATGTCGCCATATCTTATGATTTATGTAGCGGATGTCTGTCACTGACGATGAGCCAGACATCTCAGAGGAAGCCACTGCGCATGTCAGGAGCTCCGCGTGCGACTGAAGGGGGAGGCGATGGGTGACGTCAGACTCACGTCAGAGACTCACGTCAGTCACGGTGTTGCTTGGATTTTACGGTGTTAAGTCCCTGAACTCCACATTCTAATGGGGAAATGTGCAATGCTATGGAGCTCCATAACTGTCTCACAATTCACAAATGCAATTCACAAAAAGGATGAAATCCACAAATGGAAATAATCCACAAATGCACAGCAGGAGATTCACCCGTACGAGCTCCTTCTGGCCTGTGAGTTGCGTTGCATTTATGTGAATTTTGAGACTCCCCTGCGTCTCAAAATTCAGTCGTTTTTTTGATAAATGGTCTATTTGATTGGGTGATCGGCAGCCAATCAGATAGCTTCCTTGTTTCAGCCAATCATACGACCGGACCCTCACGTTGGGTAACCTATTTTTCAGCCAATCACATTAACCCATTCCAGCCGAAGCACCGACAGTTTAGACCTCAGCCTGGCTTCTGGAAGCGACGGAGGAGTCTATTAGTAAGTATAAGACCAAATGTTGGATCCAGTTGTTCTGGGTTTAGTTCTAGATTGGTACAATATATAGCTAGGTGTTGGATTTCTGTGTTCGATTCTTGTTCTGGTGGATGGCGCTTTCTAAGTTTGTTCAGGACTTGTAAACTAACTGGAGTTTTTCTAGGTCTTGCTCTGATATTGAAAGTATACAGCTAAACGTCAGTCTAAAGTAATGAGCGCCTCACAATTTCTAAAAGTAGTAAACTGAACAGACAGACAGGGGAAGCAGTGACATCAGGACACAAAGGCACATGTAGCAACATCCAGTCAAGCGCCAGCAAAAGGCAGGGAGTGTGAATCTGTGTTCGTCTGCACATATGGTGGCAGTGAGGTCTGACATCAGGTAGGGGCGCCACTTCAGGTACAGCCCGGTTCAGGTACAGCCCGGTTCAGGTACAGCCCGGTTCAGGTTCAGGTACAGCCCGGTTCAGGTACAGCCCGGTTCAGGTTCAGGTTCAGCCGTTCAGGTACAGACCGGTTCAGGTTCAGCCCGGTTCAGGTACACTGACACGTCTCTGTGGATTCCAGTCGTCCAGGTGAGCGTGACCGAAACCAGCAACTTCTCCCGATCCATTCCATCCCACGGCCGACTTTTAGGGTTTTAGCTAGAATTGTATCCAACTTGCTCCTCCGCCCCACAGCATGTCAGTTTGAGTGTTTGCTAGTGGCCTGTCGCGATAAACCATAAATCTATAAATCGCATGATAAATGAAAATGGTCTACGTCATTTTAACTTATTGGCTTTATCGTTTCTTCCTGCCTTTTCGTCCTTCTGTTGGCGACACTGGATGAAAACGGCTCGACTCTCCGCTGACCAGTGTGACCAGTGAGCCGCTGCATCCAGTCCCATATCTGAATCTAATCATTATTGCAGGATAAATGTAATATACAGACTTCTGCTCTCTTTTGGCTGAATCTACTTTTTATTTCCACTTTGGTTTTATGTTGTTTAGTTTTTATTCAAGTGCATTTCATTTCATTTTTGTTTTTGGTTGTTTGTTTTGTTTACCAGCTCCAGTGTTAAATGTTCTTTTGAAAATAAAGTCTATTGTTACAATTAATCATGGGTCCCTTTAAAGTCCGGGCTGCCAAATCAAATCTTCTCTGTGGCTTGGTCTCTGCTAAAGCCTCAGGAATTAAATCTCCGTTTGTTGCTCATCTGCTCAGTGCAGCAGATTGAACTCGTCCTGCAGGGCCGGTCCAAGGCTGGATGAGGCCTGGAGCAGAACGGGACTGAGGGGCCCCTCTTGCTGCTTCTGTGTCAGATTTAATCTGGGAGATGGCAGCAGATCAACTGGCCAACCTGAAGCCATCAGTTATAAATGCAGTTTATTCATTTGTATTTGTGAACAAACTGAGATCAGACTCACAGCATCAGATTGTTGCTATGGTAACAAAACAATCTCACTATGAATATTGTTCTCAGAACTTTTACAAAGTGAACTTGGCAGATCTTTAAAATCTTACATTTAAATGTTAAACAATTCCAAATCTTATTTATGTTGAAATCATTAATTTGTCAACATTGCTACATTTTTCATTCTCAATAAACAAATGTTAGGTTTGTACATCTGTGGCACTTATGGGGCCCCTGAAGGCCCGGGGCATCAGCATCACATCATGTTTTAGATCCACTGGTTGATGCAGTGTTGTGGTCAAGACCAAGACCAGCGCCCCGCGCTACATGACACGATAAAATGTGAAATATGATCAAAATTGCTTCTAGAATTGATCTGAAAGATCCACATTCCCATAGAAACACTGAGAATCATCCGTTCTCCATGTGAAGATCATATTGTATGAGCTTGAAAAAGAGTAAGTGATTTGAATGCATAAATTCCATTTATTAATACCAAAATACAGCTGGTCCATGATTCACGCCATCCTCTGAGCTACGCCCCAAAGAGGGCGTTACCTATTGTGTCATCTTTACCCCTTTAGCTTAGCAACTATCTTCTCAATAACAACTAGAAATTAAATACTTAGAGCTGAAATAAATGTAACCAATTGTTACTGCCACCAAGGACCCAACATATTTAAGGACACGAGACAATGAAGGTTCGAAAGATACTTGTTTTATTCTTTAAATCTCATGATTTAATTCTTCTTTTTTTTTACCTCTGTGGAGAAAGAAAGAATCAAATGTTCTCCGGTTCCCGTGTCCCAAAACAAACAAATAAAACAAAACCCCAAAAGTATTAACAGAAAGGTGGACCTGGTGAGCCAAAACGGGACAGCAGGGGCCCGACCCGATACAGGACCGTCGAAGCCCCTGCTGGTACCGGAACTAAGCAACAAGAAAAATCTAATACCAAAGAAAAATCGAAAACAGGACAACCGGTCCCACCAGGCCAAAATCACAACGGAAGAAACACACAAATAAAAAGCTAACAGAAGCTACCGCATGGCGGCTGGAGGCTGCAAAGCCTGGCGAGGTGACGCACCCGGCGTCAGGACGCAACTCGGGTGGAGCTGGGCGGATGGAAGGCGGCTCTCTAGACTCTTAAACCAGCCTATTTATAGACGGACCAACAGACCACCAATTAACGCAACTAATACCTAAATAAATTACCAAACGCCATAATCTATTAACGAAAGATAATTCAACTAAAGTTTATAAACAAAGCAATCGAGAAAAATAAACAAAATAATTAGAAATGTGCCCGAAGCACAAAACACCAATATTAAAAACAAAACAAACTATTTGTTCTGCTTGGCTTCCATCTCTGTGCCACAATCCGTGGTCTCCTGCCATGTCTGAAAAGATAACGCCCTGGGCGGTTGCCCATATCGCCCATGTAGAAAACCACCACTGTCTTCACCATTAAACAGCAATTAAGGTAAGCAATGTTCAACTATGAACATTAACCCAGGAGCAGCAAGCCAGACGTAGCCAAGCACAAGGCGCTCACTGACTGTCCTCACCCTCTGTCTGCTGCATGAAGCCAGGCAGCACACAGTGCTGTAATGTCTGCCATCTTGAACAAAAACAATCAAAGAGCAATGCGCCTGCTCTGCCTGCTCTATTGTTCTTGTGTGTTATTCATTCGCTAATTAAAAAAATATCTATATACATAATTAAATAAAATAATAATAGCTGCTGCAGTGTAGGCAGAGCAAAAGAACGAGGAACGGTTCTCAATGAGGCTCCAGTCCGATCTTCTTAGTAAAGAACTGTTCCAAATAATCGAATCCTTCCTGAATGTCACATCACTATGTTACAGACTTTTGGTCGCACTTTTGCTGCATATATGCAACACGTTAATCAACAGCGAAACCACTGCGCAGTGAGCGAAAGGTTGAAATATGTTAACAAATAAACTGGACAGCAGCTGTAAGTTTAGTGATATTTCTACAGTTGCGGTCTTGACTGGTCTTGAAATTAAATCCTGAGTCCTCAGTGCCCGAGACCAAGACCGGCCTCGAGTGCTACAACACTGGGTTGATGACTTGGTTGGGATTTAACAGAAGTGCAAAAACTGATGTTTATTCTTTTGTTTGGTTTGTTGTTTCAGACTCTATAGTTTTGGATTTTAAGAATTTTCAGGAATGTCTTCCAGTAAAATAATTACACAGTAATATTTTTACAGTTCCTCCACACAGTTTTATGGGGGAAACCCTGCCTCTGCTTCAGTTAAACTTCCCACAATCCTTTGCTGCATAAACAAAAATGGAAGCAAGGTGGAAATAAATATCAGCTGCTAGGATGACCCAGTTCGATTCCCGATCCCGGTCTTTCTGCATGGAGTCTCCATGTTCTCCCTGTGCATGGTGGGTTCTCTCCGGGTACTCCGGCTTCCTCCCACAGTCCAAAAACATGACTGTCAGGTTAATTGGCCTCTCCAAATTGTCCCTAGGTGTGAGTGTGTGTGTGCATGGTTGTCTGTCTTGTCTGTCTTTGTGTTGCCCTGCGACAGACTGGCGACCTGCCCAGGTGACCTGTCCAGGTGACCTGTCCAGGTGACCTGTCCAGGTGACCTGTCCAGGTGACCTGTCCAGGTGACCTGTCCAGGTGACCCCGCCTCTCGCCCGAAACCATAGCTGGAGAGGCACCAGCACCTCCCGACCCCAGTAAGGGAAAAGGGTGCAGGAGGACGGATGGATGGATTATTGATGGAGACTCAGATATTGAGTTGTTTGATGAAGAAGGTGAAGATGTTTCAGGTCTGCTCTGTTTGGTCTCCAGAGGTCAGTCTGGTGTCTCGTCTTTAGTCATTTTAGAGGAAACCGGACCGGGTCGGACCCACCTTGGTTGCAGTACAGGCCTCCCCAGCCCTCCTTGCAGCTGCACTGCCAGGGCTGCTGGCAGGTGCCATGCAGGCAGCCGGGTCGCCGCCGCCCCTCCCAGCCCTCGTTACACCGGCAGCGTCCGGGCGCCTCGCACACGCCGCGGTGCCCGCCGCAGCCGCCTGCACAGATGGCTGATGGGAGGAGAGAAGAGAGAAGATTACCAGGAGAACAGCAGAACCCAGCTTCACACACACACACACACTGGACTGACTGGATTTCTGCTAACAAGGTTTCAGCTGTTAGCGATTAGCTGCTAATTGATAAATGATCAGCAGCTAGCTGTTAGCCGCCATTTCCAGCTCAGCAGGATCGCCTGCTAATTCGGATGATTGGGAGTCGCCACGGAGACGAACCAGAGAGCCTTTAAGGCCGTATGGAGTGAAAATAGTCTCAAAAGATTTGTAACTCGTGTAAGCATCAAACCTTTTCCTCTGCCTACAAATGTTGAAAAAGTGCACGAGTCAGCAGATACACACAGAACTGTTATGTCCAGATCCAGTTACGAGGCCACAACTACTTTTGAGACTCATTTCACGCCTCCCAGATTTGTGTGTAGAGGGTTAGGGGTTTTGTGTAGCTGCGGTATCTGCTGACTCGTGCACTTTTTCAACATTTGTAGGCAGAGGAAAAGGTTTGATGCTTACACGAGTTACAAATTCTTTGAAACTATTTTCACTCCATAAGGCAGACGGTAAACGAATGGAATCGGCCCGAACCAAAACTATTGTTACCTGAATAAAGCTACAACCATGTTGTCGTTCTGATCCATGGAAGGGGCGGCGCCCAAATGTAACAGGGTTCAGGTTGTAGAATCCCACTTCTTCATGTATATATCAGTGCAATGGGGAAATAGCGCCCCCTCTCTGAGTGGCTGGTTATGTGTTGCTGGTCCCTGTAGTCAGGGTCAGTCTCTGTAGTCAGGGTCAGTCTCTGTAGTCAGGGTCAGTCTGTGTAGTCAGGGTCAGTCTCTGAAAGCTGCATCAGAGGTGAGTTGCATTCTACAGCACACATCATAAAAAGTGTTAGCAACACATGAAATATAATTAGTATTAATTTAGACTAACAGTATATAATGAGTGTTTGTTGGATATGTGCTTGGCACTAATTTTTGTACTTTTAATTTTAATGTTATAAAACACTTCATGTGCTAGCTTAGAGGCTAACATGATGCTCTGTTGTAGTGAAGCTGAATGAAGCTGAGCTGTTGCACTGACACGAACCCCGATATGTTTCACTCAGGAAATAAACTGCCTGTTCACCACAAACTCCTCGTCGTCATTAAAAAACTACACAACGCAGAGTCCAGGGGTTACTTGGGCTGGTCCAGTGAAGAGAAGCAGAACCCGGTTACACAAGGCTGCACCCTGCCTCTGATTGGTCCCCTGGGTTTGTTTGTTTTGTTCTTTTGGACGGACTGAAATGTGAATTTCAGTCATCTTCATCATCTGACAAAGATGCAGCTTTAATTTTGAAGGCCACTGCTGCTCATCAGTTACAGGAAGTTTGTTGACATTGTGAATGTTTTTGTGCTCTCATTTGTTGTTTGTTTTTCTGATTGGATTATTGTGTGTCACGTCACGTGATCTGTCTAATTTAACATGCGTGTAAAGTAAAGGGAGTGTCCTCCAAAGAAAGATGGAGAACAACACGAAGCCAAACTGAGTCTCATGGTGGCACGTTGAAACGCTGAGCCAAAAGTGATTCTGCTAACAAAGTTAGCTCTTAGTACTCAGCTAAAGCTAAGAAGGAGAAACAGAGGAAACGTGGAGAGAAGTGGGCCTGAAGGTTATTGCATCTTTTACAGTGGGGGAGAAAGTACTCAAACAATGTACTTGAGTAAAAGTAAAAAAGTACTGACTTTTAAAAATGCTTAAGTATTCAAAGTAAAAGTACTTGCTGAATGCATCACCTAAACGCTAACAGTATCATGAAGTGAACCAGGGGCGCCGCCAGGAATCTTGGGCCCCATGACAAATAATGAAATTGGGCCCCCCCTGTGCAACTACTGTTACAGTTTCTGGAGTCTGTGTGACCCATCACAATGTTAAAGGCTGGCACTGCCTTGCTTTCTCTGGTCCAGTACTGATACTAGCACAATATTCACTGACAGTGAATTTGACATGCAACAGTCTGCATACAGTACAGCAAACAGGTTGCTTACATTTTTATTATTATTAGTTTTATCTCAGTGAAATGTCTCTCCCCACCAGCAGCAGTCACAGGCAACGTGCAAAATATGCATAAAACCATCCAGACTTGTCAAAAAATGCTCTGCAGTTGCATTTTGTTAAAGCTGCAGAATAATTTAAAAAAATGTTTTCTCTGTATTTGTTCAAGTTGTCACCATGTTGAGACAGTTTGCTATGAGACAGATAATCTGTGAATAGTAGCAGCATTACTTTAGCTGCTACTGTAATGCAACGTTCTGACCAGAAACAACCAATCAGAACCAGGAGGAGGGTCTTAGCGCTGTCAATCAACCTCATTCACTCGCTGCTAAATGTGCTGTGTGAGAAACAAATATATTGTTTTTGTTGTAATTGTAAAAAGAGCAAAGAGAGGCAAATTCCACATAGGAATGATGCTAACTAGCTTGTTACTGAACACAGTGTTGCCCACCTTTTACACTGGGGCAGGGGTCAAAGGTTATGCTGGTGGTTAGAGCTGCTGCTGACCTACTCACCTGTTGTTAAGTGTAGCAAGAGACACAGTTAAATATATGGATATCTTGGCATTTCCTTTCCTTCATACATCATCTGTGACTAAGCTAACTATGCTAATGGTGGCTAATCTCAGTCTACTCTCCTCTTGGAGAAAAACTGTCTTTGCAATTTTCCTTAGCAGCATATTAGCTGCCTCAGTCGTTCTTGTCTCCTATTGGCTGCTGCTGACGTCACCGTGAAGCAGGAAGGAACCATCTAACGCAGATCCAGGGGCTCAGTGTAAATATGGATGTGAGCTTTTTGGTCTGGGAGGCGTAACATTTCATTTTACTGATAAAAACTGTTTGAAAACACACAATAACAGCTATTGACAGGGCTCCAATCTATTTTTTAAGTATATTTCTGTAAAAATAATAATTTTTTATGTGTGTGTGGTGTGGGGGGGCTGTCAATCACCCCTGAGTATACATGTTTAATTTTAATACATCAGTAATGCACCATTTAATGAACAGAGCTGCAGATAAAACATGTTTTTATTGTGCTTAGATTTAGGTTTGTGACTCTATGAATCAGAACTTCAGGGATGACCTGCAGAGTTAAATGTAATTAAGCAAAATGAGAGGAATTATTAAACCTTGGAAATGTTTCATTTAACGCAAAATAAACACTTTCAAGAGAAACTAGTTTCCCTGAAAAAAGGGACTTTAAACAGACCTAACAAGTGTTGAGCAACTTCGAAAAATCTCATCTCCCGTCCAAACACAGGATGAACTTAACATTTTTACTACTAGTGGCCTTTATTTTGAAAGAAATCCAACAGGAACCGCGCTACATGACACGAAAAAATGTGAAATATGATCAAAATTGCTTCTCAAATTGATCTGAAAGATCCACATTCCCATAAAAAACTTAAATACTTAAAGCTGAAATAAATGTACCCAATATTTGCTTCCATCTCTGTGCCACAATCCGTGGTCTCCTGCCATGTCTGAAAAGATAACGCCCTGGGCGGTTGCCCATATCGCCCATGTAGAAAACCACCACTGTCTTCACCATTAAACAGCAATTAAGGTAAGCAATGTTCAACTATGAACATTAACCCAGGAGCAGCAAGCCAGACGTAGCCAAGCACAAGGCGCTCACTGACTGTCCTCACCCTCTGTCTGCTGCATGAAGCCAGGCAGCACACAGTGCTGTAATGTCTGCCATCTTGAACAAAAACAATCAAAGAGCAATGCGCCTGCTCTGCCTGCTCTATTGTTCTTGTGTGTTATTCATTCGCTAATTAAAAAAATATCTATATACATAATTAAATAAAATAATAATAGCTGCTGCAGTGTAGGCAGAGCAAAAGAACGAGGAACGGTTCTCAATGAGGCTCCAGTCCGATCTTCTTAGTAAAGAACTGTTCCAAATAATCGAATCCTTCCTGAATGTCACATCACTATGTTACAGACTTTTGGTCGCACTTTTGCTGCATATATGCAATAGTTAGTCAGCATCTCCATGTTGAGGGGATCCGTTTTGGTGGCCTTAGGATCGCGTCTCTGCTTTTTGCGGATGATGTGGTCCTGTTGGCTTCATCAGGTCGTGATCTGCAGCTCTCACTGGAGCGGTTCGCAGCCGAGTGTGAAGCGGCCGGGATGGAAATCAGTGCCTCCAAATCCGAGGATCTTGAGCTGGAAAAGGGTGGAGCGCCTCCTCCGGCCCCAAGTGGAGGAGTTTAAGTATCTCGGGATCTTGTTCACGAATGAGGGAAGAAGGCAGATCGACAGGCGGATTGGAGAGCTGAGCAAAAATACGAGGCTCTCGATTTACCGGTTCATATACGTTCCTACCCTCATCTATGGTCATGAGCTTTGGCTCTGAAAGAACCAGGTCCCGGATACAAGCAGCCGAAATGGGTGGATGGATGATTTTTCCTATTTCTGCCCTAATCACCAGGACTCTTCCTGGAACCAACTCGGTACAGGAAACAATATTGATGTCCAACCCTGGTGAAAATAAGACTGCTACACCTGCAGATAGCCTGGTCCCATGGGACAGAAAATAGTTCCCTTTCCAACTCAGACCCCACTCTACCTCATTGTCCTGGTCAGAGTGAGTCTCTTGTAAAAACACAACATCAAGTTTCTTTTGCCTGATCATCTCTAGAGTCACCATCCTTTTCTGTGGATCCCTCCCACCGTTGATATTTAATGTCCCCACCCTGATATTATCCATACAGGTGAACAAGAGAGGGAAGACAGACAGAGACAGCAGAAAGAAGATCACCCAGTGAACTTGATCCATCGTCTTATTTCTGAGTTTTTAACCGTTTTGAACCTTTTGCTTTATTTGCCAACAAATGTCTCCGGATGTTTGTCATGTGCTTCTTCAACCGGAAACGTTTCTTTTCCTCCAGCATTTCAAAACCAACTATTTTCTGTACCGTTAACACGCTCTTGATAAATTTATCCGCATCAGGAAAATAATCCAGAACTTTAACCTTTTTTCCAAACGTTTCATCTAGAAAATCATTAATTTCCCCCAGAGTGTATAAATCACCACTAGATGATGTTTGGGAATCTGCAACCGAGACACAATCTGAGTCGCTGTCATAGTCCATGTCTTCTGCCTGTGCATCTTCAGCTACAGACCGAACCTCAGCAGCGCCACCTCCAGGCAACACCACCGCCTCAGCAGCGCCACCCTCAGGCAACACCACCGAGCGCGCCACCTCAGGACACAGCTCAGCAGTGCCACCCTCAGGCAACACCAAGACCAGGACCAGACCAAGACCAAGACCAGGACCAGACCAAGACCAGACCAAGACCAGATCAGGACCAGGACCAGACCAAGACCAGGACCAGACCAAGACCAGACCAGACCAAGACCAGGACCACCAAGACCAGACCAGGACCAGACCAAGACCAGTTTCTTATGACCTTCTCAGTGGGACGGCGAGAATAAACTGTGTAAAGAACATTATGGAGTTAACTGGCGATCCACCAGTTAACTGGTGATCCACCAGTTAACTGGTGATCAGTTGCCGGGTTTTCAACGCTACTTATGATTTTATACAAGTTTCTCAATATGGAGTCCATATCATTTCTCTGGTCGTTTAGCTCCAATCATCCAGTTTCTCATCTCAAAATAACCAACTTCTAAAAAAACTAATCTAATTCTATTTATTACATTTTCAGTATGTTATAGTTGTACATATTCTGATGTTTTGGGAAGATTGTGATGTTATTATGTCTCAGTGTAAGAATAGTGGCAGATAAACTGAATGAATGAGCTGCAGAGAAAGATGAGAGAAACAGATTTAATTGTGTTTTATATGCTGCATTTGAAGTCTTTCTCTTTTCTGAAGGTTGTTCCCAGTTGCTCTCAATCTTTTCTGCTCTTGTTCTATCCAGACTTCTCTGCCTGATCGTGTGGCTGGCGGCTCTTCAGATGGAGGGATCCAGGATGATCCTGAGGGATCCAAATGATCCAGAGGGATCCAGAGATCCAGGGGATCCAGGATATCCGATTGATCCACCGGCCGGTGATCTTGAGGGATCCAGAGGGATCCAAAGGCATCCAGGATGATCCTGAGGGATCCAGAGAGGAGCTTACTGACCAGAGTTCACTCATCTCAAACACACAGTGTCCTTACATGTCCACTTTATTCACCTTGTGTATCTATGGACATTAATGAGTCCATTCATGCACAACATTCACATGTGGACAAAGTTGTTGGTAGCTTCTGTTAGCTTCTGTTAGCTTCTGTTAGCTTCTGTTAGCTTCTGTTAGCCTGAAGAGCCACAGTGTCACAGAAACAACCTGAAACTGACAAATGTAATAACTGAAAATGAACCAATCAGACTTTGTTTTGAATTGAGGTTCAACAGAATAAGAAAATGTCAGACCAGGCTGATGCAGCTGCACAGATTATTGTGAAACTTCAGGTCCAGGGGCCTGGAGCCGATGTCCCCGGCTGTGGACGAAGAAACGTTATGACACATTCAAGAGAATGTGTGGGACTAAATGTCCAGAACATCCAGGTCCAGAAAGGAAAGGTGAACTCCAACGTCCAGGTGGACTTGATGTGCGACCAAGGAGGAAGGCAAATAACTGATCGATCGATAACTGATCGAAAATTGATCGATATCTGACCGATAACTGATGAGGCTCTACAGCCAAAAACAATCCAACAAATCATTAAAAGCCTGATTTGCTTTTGCCTGATTTGCCATCCAGGTGTTTTACAGGTGAGGCAAAGGCAGCTTGACCTCGATGGGCCCAGACACAAACTGCTGCTGAGCTTTAGCTCCCAACATTTTAATTCACAACAATTTCAGAACAGTGTCTGACGTTCAACGACGTTTTGGTCCCTGAGCAGCAGAAGCAGCGATTCCTGTCGCCTCTTACAGTCTGAGCAGCAGCATGTTCACCGTTTCCAGGTTTAGCTCTCTATTGCTGATATTACTTCTGTTATTAGTAGTAATATTGCTACTGTGCAGAGAAACACGTTCCTGCTTTTATGTTTGATTTTTAATGCTTAAATATTAATAAACATGTAAACTGTATCTGTCCCAGTTTCTTCATTTTATTTAGATAAATTTGAAACGTTCCCAGATTTATTCTGGGGAATCTGGTCACCTTGGTTTCCGTTTCTGGCCATGAATATGAAGCCGAAGCGTCACTGACTGCTCAGAATCTCAGTTCCATGGGAAAAAAGTGGATTGTTGATCATTTTACCATGTTGGCTATTAATAATCAGTTTCATTCAAATATGTCAAAGCAAATTACTAATTTAGTTGGAATAAAATGACCTGAAGCTGTGAATGAAAGCAGAATTATTAAAGTATAATTGGCCAAATGTTCATGTTGATGTTAATCCGTCACATGATTCGTTTTTGGAAATATTTGTACAAATTTCTGATCATTATTGTCGCTCAAAAGAATCTAAACGAACATCAAAAACAGATCGACTCCCTAATTTGGCTTGTAAAAGAAAAAAAAGAGGAAAAATATGAAAACAAAGAGCTGAATTATGATTTTATAAAACCTCTCACATCATTTTTACTGGAACTTTTCCTCACAAACGTTTTTCCATTAAACTGGTGACAAGCAAAGATGAACCAATCACAGGCCGGCACCACGGAAACCATTCATTAAAACGATTTAATCACTTTTAATAAAATAATAAACTGAATGAGCCAATATAGATCTAGAGCTCATAGATCTGTACGGTTTCATATCAGTGGTTAACTAGTTACTAGAGTAATAGATTACTATATGTACAGATTGATAAAGTCAAACTGAAACATGTTTTCCTCAAGGCTCAGTAAATTATTTATTACTTATTTTAATATTTTCCAGTATTTTGAAGTCTATAATGTTTGGTGATACAAATAAATTTTTTTCTGGAAAAAAATGCATGAAATAATAAAAACATTTGAAAAGCTGGTTGGATTCAATAAGTCATAAAATGAAGGAAAAACTTGATGTTTTCCCTGCTAATCGGATCTATAATCATATAAATTGATCGAGTTTAAGAGACATTTTTAGAGATTATTGTAGACAATAAACTCATATAGAATATATCAGAAATGAAGTTGCAAAAATGATTTTAATATTTACTAAAATAACAGAATGAATACATGCTAAAGCTTGCATGTCTTATTTTCATATCATTTAAAAATACTGAGCTTATTAATAAATTTGATATCATGATATATATTGTTGTTGTTTTTGTTTTCTGTGTTTAATGTTAATAATTTACCAAAATAAACTGAACTGATGTTCATTTTTGCATAAATTGGATTAAACATTGAAAACAAGATTTCTAAGTTATTTTTTTGTTATTGCATTTAGTTTTTATTTCATCTGTTTTACAGTCGCTTAGAAAAGTATTCACACCCCTGGAACTTTTGCACATTTTGTCTGATTATAAACATCACCACACAAATATTTCACAGGAATTTAATGTGAGAGAGAAACATAAAGTGGGATAGAATTATGAAGCAAAGGAAAATGAAACCTGACTCAACACAATTTTTACAAAAACTGAAAAGTGTGGTGTGTAAATGTATTAGGCCCCCTTTTCTCTGAGTTCAACCAGTTGCCTTCAGAAGTTGCCTGATGGTTGCTAATGACTCGCAGAGTCCAGCTGTGTGTAATCTAATCTAATCCCAGTATTATTCCAGCTGCTCTTTGATGCCTCAGAGGTTCAGAGATTATCTGGAGCAAAGGGCATCATGGAGGAGCACGCAGGGCGCACAAGGAGTTTACAGCAGCCTGAGGCTTTGAACGTCTCACCGTCCAATCAGAACCCAGAGTCTGGCCCAATGGAATCACGACACGGCCTAGTCAAAGCCCAGCTGAACAAGGAGAGCTCTGATCAGAAATCAGCCAAGATGGAGACCAAGTGATCCAATAGTTGCCAGGCAACACAGGCAACTATCAAGAAGAAGGAGCTTTGGTCGCATCAGAACTAAACTGAACTTTTTGATCCAAATGCAAAAAGAATTATCACTGACGTGGAGGGCGGAGCTTCACTGACGTGGAGGGCGGAGCTTCACTGACGTGGAGGGCGGAGCTTCACTGACGTGGAGGGCGGAGCTTCACTGACGTGGAGGGCGGAGCTTCACTGACGTGGAGGGCGGAGCGTCACTGACGTGGAGGGCGGAGCTTCACTGACGTGGAGGGCGGAGCGTCACTGACGGGGGCACTGAGTGGGGGGCGGAGCTTCAGCTTCCAGGACAACCAGCTTAAACACAAAGCCAGGCTACAATGGGTTAAAACATGGTAGAAAGACCCAGTTGAAGTCCAAACCTAAACCCAACCTAGAATCAGTGGCAAGATGTGAAAACTGCTGTTCCCAAACTGACTGTGCTTCAGCTGTTTGGAGAAGAACAGGCAAAACTTTCAGTCACTAAAAGATCAAATCTGGAAAAGATGAATCAAATTGTAAACAACTTCCTGTTGGTTTTCACCTTAAACTATAAATATATTTTATGATTCTAATAACACAAAGTATGGAAAAGCTCAATGGGTGTGAAAACCTCTGTCCACGAAATAGGTTTTTTTTGTTGTTTATAGAAACAGAAAAATATTGAGGGTCCTGTTAGTAACAGAATTAATCATATTGTGTGTTTTCAAACAGTTTTTATCAGTAAAATGAAATGTTACGCCTCCCAGACCAAAAAGCTCACATCCATATTTACACTGAGCCCCTGGATCTGCGTTAGATGGTTCCTTCCTGCTTCACGGTGACATCAGCAGCAGCCAATAGGAGACAAGAACGACTGAGGCAGCTAATATGCTGCTAAGGAAAATTGCAAAGACAGTTTTTCTCCAAGAGGAGAGTAGACTGAGATTAGCCACCATTAGCATAGTTAGCTTAGTCACAGATGATGTATGAAGGAAAGGAAATGCCAAGATATCCATATATTTAACTGTGTCTCTTGCTACACTTAACAACAGGTGAGTAGGTCAGCAGCAGCTCTAACCACCAGCATAACCTTTGACCCCTGCCCCAGTGTAAAAGGTGGGCAACACTGTGTTCAGTAACAAGCTAGTTAGCATCATTCCTATGTGGAATTTGCCTCTCTTTGCTCTTTTTACAATTACAACAAAAACAATATATTTGTTTCTCACACAGCACATTTAGCAGCGAGTGAATGAGGTTGATTGACAGCGCTAAGACCCTCCTCCTGGTTCTGATTGGTTGTTTCTGGTCAGAACGTTGCATTACAGTAGCAGCTAAAGTAATGCTGCTACTATTCACAGATTATCTGTCTCATAGCAAACTGTCTCAACATGGTGACAACTTGAACAAATACAGAGAAAACATGTTTTATTAAAGTTATTCTGCAGCTTTAACAAAATGCAACTGCAGAGCATTTTTTGACAAGTCTGGATGGTTTTATGCATATTTTGCACGTTGCCTGTGACTGCTGCTGGTGGGGAGAGACATTTCACTGAGATAAAACTAATAATAATACAAATGTAATCAACCTGTTTGCTGTACTGTATGCAGACTGTTGCATGTCAAATTCACTGTCAGTGAATATTGTGCTAGTATCAGTACTGGACCAGAGAAAGCAAGGCAGTGCCAGCCTTTAACATTGTGATGGGTCACACAGACTCCAGAAACTGTAACAGTAGTTGCACAGGGGGGGCCCAATTTCATTATTTGTCATGGGGCCCAAGATTCCTGGCGGCGCCCCTGATGACAACCTTGAATCTTTTAGCAGAGCTGAACTGATTCAGTTTGGTTCAGACTGAGTTAAAAATGGTAAAAATGTGTCCAACCAAAGATTTTAATAAGTCAACAGCCGTTTTGTTTCTGATCTTCATGATCAGATTTATTGCTGAGTCGGGAAACTTGTATAGTACTTTTTGTTTTTTCATTGGACGAATTTTGTGACCCTCTCTGACTCCCCTCCACAAAGCAGCAAATGTTTCTGTTTTCACGCTCCGCGGCGCACGCTAACCTGCAGGACAGGCGCTGTTAAAGGAGCGGGTCGGGGGCCAGACGAGGGGCGGTAAGGGGCCGGTCAGGGACCAAACCAAAGGCAACAGACCTCTGAGCCAAACACACACACGTCACATACAACAGCATCTTTCACCAGAAGTGACTGGTTTGATGACCTGTTGTCATGGCAACGGCAGAGGACAGTGCAGCCAGGCTGAAGCTAAAGACGCCGCTCTCCCAGGAGTCGGACATGAACTCACGCTTGGTGCAGTAGTTGCCCTCCCAGCCGTCCAGGCAGCGGCGCTGACCCTGGGCGTCGCAGAGGTAGTGGCCAAAGTCGTCGCTGCGCGGCCGGCACAGGATGGAGCAGTCGTCGCCGTGGTAATTCTCCATGCACACCACGCGGTAGGAGAAGCTCAGCTCGCTCTGGTTGCCCTGGTGGAGCTGCTGCGACCACTCCTCCCCGACCGCCTGGCTGCCGAGGCGCGACGCCCGGATCAGCAGCTGCGTCTGGTCGCCTGGGCAACAAGCACACAAAAACATGGCGGAGTCTCGATCAGCTGGGCTCAGCCTGTCAAGTTCATCCGGTTTATTTTCTGTGCAATTTCCCAACAATGAAGTTTTTAACTGGATTTCACTCAAGAGCCTTTAATTTAGTTGATCCATCTTTATTTTGCAAATGTAGTTTAGCCTTTGGCCACACAGGCACATTGGCACACAGGTGAAAAACCTCAAAAGAAACAGAAACATACCAAGACTGACAGTTCAGTCACCTCTAAAGTACCTGCACTGATTGTTTGGAGATTGAGTCCACCTGGTCCTCATGACTGGCAGGTGCAGCAGAGGGGAGCGGCTACCTGGCAGTTCACCAGAACACAGCCTCTTCCCCACTTTCTACCTCCAACTGCTTCAACACAGAGAAACTAGAACGGCTTTCCAGTGGAAAACCTTCCCAGCATCCTTTGCTGTATCAGCAGCCCAGATGTTTTCCACCTCAAACTGGAAATATTAAAGTTTGACCAAAACTTACTAAAAACTTTCAGAATCAATAAAACAGAATATAAATCAACGCATGATTTATTTGATCATTTTATCTGAATCCCTAAAGATCAGAATATTTCTTTCTATAAAAATGATCAGAACTCAAGTCAGTGTAAACAGTGGTGATGCTGAATGATGTAAACATGTTTTCTGTCGCCCCCTGGCGGTCAGGGCGCGGCGCTGCAGCCGCTGCAGCCGCTGCAGCTTGTTACCTGTGGACTTTACACCTGAGGAGCCTGCGGTCCAAACCTCCAGGATCAGCGAGAAGGAGCCCTGCGGCGAAACGATCATCAATAATCAATAATCCGTCAGTGACGTGCTGACGTCACACGGCTCGTTTTCACAGTTTTTTCCAAATATTTTCTCTTCTCGATTCAGACAGAACCGTTCACTGAATCAGAACTGGTCCGGTTCCGGTCACTCACCGGCCACTTGAAGGAGACGTTCACCTTCATGGGCGCACTCCCGGAGATGGAGCCGGGGTCCGCGGGGAGCGCGGCGCTGCTCGCGTTCCCGTACGTGCACGGCGGCTCCGGGCTGATGACGCTCTGCGAATGTTTGAGGCACATGCGGAAAAAGATGCGGCAGTCCCGGTTCTGGTCGCAGATGCTGCGGGAGCTGCTGAAGGTCTGGACCTTCAGCTCGAACACGGCCTTAGTGGACCGAACCTGGAGGAAGGGGGCAGTGAGGGAAACTTCAGTCACTACGCGTAAAGGCGCGGGACTCCCGGTCCGGCCCGTCAGAACTGATCGGAACCACTCACCGGCCGCACCGGCACCGCCAGCAGGAGCAGGAACAACCGCAACATGTTGGAGCGCCGCCGGTCCGATGCTCGCTGATCTGCGCCAAAAATAAAACAAAAAATACTGCGGAAGAACAAAACCCGAACCGCAGCGAGAAGAGAAGAAGGGAAAGTAGTAGAAGAAGAAAAAGTAGTAGAAGAAGAAGCGGGTTTCAGGTCTGATCTACTGTCTGCGCTGAAAAGAAACTCAAGTGCGGCTGTTTGAACTCTGGACTGCGGCAGCTCCGCTCTTACCTCCGCTTTATAGAGAGGGGGAGGGGGGCAGGGGGGAGGGGGCGGAACCCCGGGGGAGGGGGGGATCCTGAACCAGAGGAGCTCGGTTCCGATCCAGCAGACATGATGGACCTCCTGTTCTGATGTTCTGAACATTTCAGAGAGGGGGGCTCACTCACCGCAGGTCCAGCCGAACCTGAACAATCAGAAGCCTTGGATCCTGCTGTTAAAATAAAAGCAGCTCTACAGGTTCGGTCCGGACCGACCCAGAACCCGACCTGCTTCCAGGTCATCAGCCTTCTGGTTCTGAATCACTTCAAAAACAGTTCTGAAGACTGTGGTTCTGTTTGGACCCGTCCTGTTCTGAATGGCTCCCGAATTGAACTTATTCAGGCAGCCAATCAGGAAGCAGCTCTCATCTGATCACCCAACAGAACTGACACCAGAGTTCTGGTTCTGGAGGTCAGCGCCGAGAGGTCCGGTTCTGGTTCTGGAGCCGTTCCTCTCTGGGTTCAGAACCGGAACCTGGCTCTGAGGTCAGGAGGTTCTGTCTGCTCTCACCTGGACCGAACCTCGTTCAGAACCTGCAGCTGGTTCTGGTTCTAACAGAACCTTTGTGGGCTGAAACCAGAACCACTGAGTGTGGGGAACCAGGTGAGCCCAGCGTGTGCGCATGCTCACAAACCTATTCTTGTTCATCTGTTACCTCAGAAAGCGCGTGCCACGGCACCAGGCGCTCTCACGCACGCGCCTCCATCATGAAGGGCCGCTAAGTGACGTCAGGGCGCGTGCAGCTCCGTCCCGGGGCGGACAGAGCAGCGCGCACGCGCCACCAGGAAGCCTCATTAATCTGCGGATGGATGTGGCGCTTTAAGCGCATGCCGCGAAACTCTGCGGCACTTTGATGGGAGAAGAAACAATGCTCTCTTCCTGCTCTGTGATTGGCTGCCGGAAAGTCCTTTCAGGCTTTCTCACTTCTTTCTGCGGGTCTGAAAACTATTGATCACTGCGCCGTTTGTTTCGCACGTGCAGGTGGCACGAGCTTTTGTTGAGGTGAGAACCTGATGCGTGCGGCGCGTGCCCGCCCAGCAGGAGGAGGTGGTTGCCCTGGAGACCGTGGGGAAGTCTGCTGAACAGACATGCGCGCGAAGCGTGAGCGGCGCCAGGCCGTCATGGAGAACCGGTTCCCTTGGACCCATAGCGCCAAGAACTGAACAGAATCGTGTGTGGGTTCTGGACTAAGATGGGTCCAAAATGTTTCTCAGTTTAAACTGATAACCATCAACATGAACACAGACGGTGGAGGAACCAGAGAGCTGGTTCTGGTTCTGGTGGACTCAGTTCACTATGTTACTGAACCGACTGGAGAACTGGGTCGGACTCTCTGGTCCACCTGGTTCCAGTCCGACTGGAAGAACTGGGATTTCAATAGGAAACTTCTCATCAAGAGGTCAGAGGTCACTTGTGGGGCTCCCCAAGGCTCCATCCTACCCGGTTCTACACCACCCGGTAGTTTATAAATCACTGAACGCATTAAAGATCTGCTGCTGGATCAACCTGCTGGTTCTGGTTCTGCTCTGCATCAGAACCAGAACCAAACAAGGAGAAGCAGCCTGTGTAGAGAGGGTGTGTGTGTGTGTAGAGTGTGTGTGGAGTGTGTGTAGAGACACACTACACACACTAAACACACACACACACCCCCACTGTGTGTGTGTGTGTAGTGTGTAGAGTGTGTGTAGTGTGTTTCACACCTACCTGCTGATTGTCTGTCAGCTGACAAAAAGTCGCGCCAGATGCAGTTCCCGCCACGCGCCTCGGCTCCCGCAGACACGCGCTCTTCTAGGCGTCGTGCTAATTTGCGCGTCGTGCTAATTTGCGGCCTCTGTTTGGCGCAGCCGTTTGCGGAAGGAGGCTGCGGGTGTGAAGCTGGGAACATCTGCAGCTTCCTGACTCCCACCGTTTGGTGCAGAGCCGAACCCAGCGGCGGTTCTGGTTCTGACCCAGCAGCTTCCGTTTCCAAACAGAACCGCGTCCAATTTGGAGGCGTCTGGCCCGGTTCTGCTGACCGAACCAAACTGTAGAGCCGGTCCAGAGGAGACGCATTCATTTCTGCCAGATATAGAACCAGCCGAACCAGAACCGTTGATCCAGGAACATAAAACGTTCATAAAGTGGAGATTCTGCTGAAAACCAACAGAAACGACTTTTACTTCAACTCCTGATCAGAAACCAGCAGAAGGTTCTGATGAACTGTCTGGTTCCGAGCAGAACCGACCCGGCCTTCACAGCTCTACTCAAACATCGGGTCTCAGAACCAGCAGGCCAGCTGGTCGACCCATCCGGCTGAACTTTGATATTCCAGGTTCTGACCCAACAGAACCGGCTTAAAAATGTTTACATTAAGCAGAAAATCTGGAAACAAATAAAAGTTCTGATAAAATTCTGATCCAACACTAAAAAGTTTTATGTTTTCATTTTTAATCTTCATCTTCCTTCCATCGTCTTCATCAACGGTTCCGGGTCGGATTTGGAGCAGAACTCCAGCAAGAGTCCAACAGAACCAACGGGAGCCCACAGCATGACGCCACCTCTACCAGGCGTTCAGAAAGTTCTGACGACTCATGGAAGAATCAATCAATAATCAATAATAATCAATGTTCTGGTTGAAAATCTGATTTATTCCAGTAAATATCAGAATATGACATCAGACCAATAAAAAGTTCTGGTTCTGATCCAGTTGAACGGACAGACGTCCAGCAGACGCTGGCTGCTCACAGCTGCATCCAGGCAGAGAAAGTTGAGTGGAAGGAAGAAGGCTGATTTTATTGTTAAACTTTTTATTGGTTTGATGTTCTGAGGGTCCGGTTCCAACCCAGAACCGGGCCTGCCGGGCTCAGCTGCTCCTCCTGCTGGTGAAAAATCACACCACATGTTTGTTGTGTTCAGAGCTTTATGAGGCCGACAGAAAGCTTCGGAACCGCAGCAGCAGCTCCTCCAGCGGTTCCGGTCCGGTCCGACATCCACCAGAACCGCTGTTCTGCAGGATGGGGTGGGAAACCGATACCAGGTCCGGTCCAGGGCGGAGGAGGGAACCAGAGCTGGTTCTGGATCAGCCTCCGACCTCCAGCAGGTCCAAACTCACCTGGGTCCAATCAGGACACACAGAGAGGAAGGGGGCCGGGGCCTCCAGAGCCCCGCTCCACTTCCAGAACCCGCCCTCGGGGTCCCGGGCCCCGCCCCTTGGCTCCTCAGGCTGTGATTGGTGGAGCGGTTTGGTGGGAGGGGCCTGCGGGCCTCACTGCTGCTTGGAGCGCCAGAACCGGGTCGTGATGGAGCCCAGAGAGAGAGCCGGCTTCTTCTGCTGGGAAAGGTCCATCAGGCGCTGCTGCTCCTCCTGCCGGGGGCAACACCTTGTCAGAACCAGAACCACAACAGGACCGGGTCATAACCAAAACCGTCCCACCTGGGCCAGCTGGGCCTGGCGGCGCTTGAAGGCCTCGATGGGGTCGTCCTCCAGGGCGTAGTTCTCCAGAACGCTGCGCACGTCATCCACGCCACTCAGAGCGATGGCTGCAGGGACGGGAACACACTGGGTCAGGCTTCGGGCCGGGACTCGGGCCGGGACTCGGAGCGAGACTCGGAGCGAGACTCGGAGTGAGACTTGGATCGCTGCAGCTTTCTGTTGAAATGCTTCAGAAACGACTATTAAATCTGAATAACTAGAAACAGAACCAATTAAATCTGGATCCAGCTGGTGTTTGGTTCTGGTTCTGCATCATTTTAAACGGGTCAGCAGTCCGGATGTTCCGTTGCTAAACTCTGGTTTTTTACCTTTTAATGTTCTGATCTTTGAAAAAAAACATCGTCGTGAGGAAAACTTGCATGCAGAATAATGAGGATAAAATGTTAAGTTGTGATGTTTTGCTTCAGCATCGGAAAATAAGGAACTTCTTCACCTTCTAACACCGTCATCATCATCATCATCATCATCAGAACTTTGAATGATTCCGTTGGGAGGTCCAAACGGGCCGAGCCGCTTCTCCCTCATTGAAACGTCTCTAAATCCTGATTCTACCTTCTTTACTCTCACAATTTAGACAATGTCCTGGTTTTACATTTCTGATCATTTTGAACTAAAATTAAAGTTCTGACCCAAGGCAGGTCCAGAACCTGCGCCACCTCGGGTCGGAACCAGGACTGCTCACCCTTCAGGAAGTTGGCGAGGTCGTAGAGGGTCCGGTCGTCGGAGTTTCCGTCCCACTTCCTGAGCGCCAGGCCGTTGAAGGGCTGCAGCTGGAACGCCTCGCGCTTGCAGTCCACCATGATCACCTTACTGCTGGCCCGGTTCAGACACGACACGTCCTGCAAGGCAAACGGGTCAGAACCGGCCGGCTGGATATGAAACCCGCCCACCGCCTCTGGGGGGCGCTGTTCTGCTCTTCCTTTAACTGTGTTGTTGTTTGAACCAGCGCTGCTAAAACCCAGTGCTGCCCCCTGGGGGCCTGGAGGCCCAGCAGCCTGCATGTCCCACCTCCTCCCAGGAGCCGCCATTGGATCTGGACAGAACCTAAACGCAGGAAGCCGGACCTCCAGGACCCGCTGGGGACAAAACTGACTGGAAATAAACCATTTAAAAATTTTCTCATTAGAAAACAACTACAAATTTTAACAAACAAATAATAATATGCTAATTATTGACGTTTTACACAAACAGCACAGATAAACCCAGCAAAGGTCGGACCAACCAGAAACTTCCCACACCCCGTGAACGCAGCACAGCTCAGCAAACAAACATGGCGGCTGCAGGTTGGAAGGAGCAGGGCTGGAAAGCTGCCGTCCTGCACCTTTCAGAACCGTCAGAACGGACCCGCTCGCCCCGGTACCGGGGGCCGTTCATCTGATCCTGGGCTGTTGGAGCAGGGAGGCACCTGAAGGCTCCAGGACTTCAGCTCTCCAGGAGCGGACGTACCCTTTTTACAAGATGCTGCCATGGTTACCGGTGCCAAAGAAATAACAGTGGATCAGAACCGGACCCAGACCGGAAGCTGACCTTGACATGGTGGCCCTCCATGTAGCGCGTGGCGTCCCGGAAGAGGCGGTACATGACGAAGCCCTGCGGGTCGATGCTGTCGATCAGAGGGTACGCCGTCTGTCAGGACACAAACAGAGCCCGGTTCTGACCCGTTCCTGCAGGGCCGCACCGTGTGACCCGCTGTGTTCGGGTCGCTCACCATGCCCGTCTCGGCCGTGAAGATGACGATCTCGTAGAGCGGCGCCAGCTGCTGGAACAGGAAGTCGATGCCGGGCCGCTTCTTGAAGCGCCACCCGGTGGACAGCTGGGCACAGAGCAAACCCGGGTTAAACCGCCCGGTAGTCAAGAGAGACGGCGACCCACCGACCACTCCGGGTGCAGCAGGACGTCGGTCAGCTCCAGAACCAGCGTGTACGGCGGCTGGTAGTACGGCTCCTTCAGCGGGTCGGGAAGCAGCTTCGGACTCGTCGGCTCGATGATCATCTGGAGGACAGAAGGCAAAGCTGCAGAACCTTCCAGAACCTGGTTCTGATGGGAAACAATCCCCTGGTGGAAGGTTCTGATCCGGGCCGGAGGAACCAGAACCAGCCATTTCTGCTGCTCCTGGTTTGGGAAGTGTTTGGACAGGCGACCCGGCTGGCGGTTCTGCTCACCTGTCGGTAGTCCTTGAAGTACTTGTAGGTTCTCCTGAGCTGCTGGACGACGGGCGGATCTGGAACAGAACAGAACACCCATCAGAACCCAAACCCGCCACAGGTTCTGATGACCTTTCAACCAGCCTGGCTCGGTTCTCCTGGGCTTTCTGGGTTTTCCAGTTGGTGTATGTGGCATCAGAACCCTGTTGGTACCTGAAAGTTGTGGCATGATGCTTCAGTTCAGCTGTCCTGGTTCTGATCCAGAATCATAGAATGACCAGAACCATGGACAGAACCAGCCTGGACACACAGAGAGCAATTGTGGGATGGTTTAGATCAGAGCATGTTGACAGCTTAGAGTGGCCTAGTCAAAGTCCAGACCTGAATCTCCATCCAGACTGACTGAGCGGCAGAACGGAGATAAACACCAGAAGCCGGTTCTGCAACCCGACCTGGAGGAGTTCTGACTCAATAAAAAAAAACATGCCACACTTTTCAGAGTTACAGTTAAAAACTGTAAAGAGTCGCAGCGTCGTCACATGAGCACCTGGGAAGCTTCAGGCGTATGAATACTTTTGCTGTTCGATCGGTGTTCTGGTTCTGTTGGGTCCAGATCATCTGGATCCATCTCGTCTGTCTCCAGACGAAACCTGACTCTAGATGTTCAGCTTGAAATTAAAAAGGTTCTAAACGACCAGAACCAGCTGGACTAAACCCAGTCATGTCTGGTTCTGGTTTCGGTTCTGGTTCCGTTCATCTGACACACCAGCTAACTGAAACCCAGCCGTTTCCACCCTCTAATCTAGAACAAGAAGATCTAGGCAGGAAAACACCAAACAGACTCACCTTTGTCGAACTCATCAGGAATCTGCAGGAGAAACAGCAGAAGAAGAAATGAATCAATCAGTGAATCGTTCATCGGTGAATCGTTCATCAGTTCAGCCTGGATCTCAATCAGTGGAAACTGGAATATTTCTGGCAGCAGGTTTTCACTGCAGCCTCCACCTGGTGGCCAAACACAGAACTGCAGCTGAACCAGATGTACGACCTGGTGACCTTTAATCCTGTGGAGGGTCCAGGTTCTGTTTGAACTCAGGTGAATGACTCAGTAACTTTGCTGCCATATTTCACATCATTTCATAAAAACACATTTAAAACTAATAATCACAACATGAAGAGAAAAGATGAAGAACTGCAGTTCTTCCTTCCAACTACTGCAGCTCTGGGTGTGTCTGTGTCTGCGTGTGTGTAGGCCTGTCATCATAACACATTTTGCTGAGCGATTAATTGTCTCAAAAGATTATTGCGATAAACGATAATATTGTCTGAAGGCCTTTTTCCACTGATTTAATGGAAATGACATAATAATGCAGCCAAATCCTGCCAAAAATAGATCCATGTTATTTTCAAAGGACATTTAATGCTGGAACTGAAACAAAGAACCAAAATAAAATGAACCTCAGTCTAAAAATGCACTTTAATAAAAACTAAACAACATAAAGTGGAAATAAAAACTACATTAACCAGAGTGCAGATTATAAAGTCTGTTTACTATATTGCCTCCAATAATGATTAGATTTAAATAGAGCAGCTGATGCAATAGTTCCCTCAGTTCACACAACATGATTCATGACCATCTAACAACCTTCTAACATGTCGCTAAGGTTTCCTAACTGATCGTCCTGTAGCGGGTCGTGAATGATCGGGTCCAGTCGGTAGAACCTCGTGGCTCCGATCTAAACCAGGGGGTTTCCCAACAGGGGATGAGAAGGCAGATGTTACCGGTAGCCAATCAGAGAGTGCGGATCCCAACCAGCTGGCGGCGCTGGAGAGCAGCGGACATGGAGATGATATGTGGAAACAACATTAATGTTTATTCAACATTTGGTGCCAAGAATCTCCACAGAAACGACCAGGAGAGGAGCTGCAGCCAAACTGCTACTGCAGTTGATAAACCCGGTAACTTTCCAGCGTGACATAAACAGGTTCTAATGATATTCATTCAGTCAGGACTTTACTGACACCAGCCACATGCACTGCAGGTAGATTGGAGTAAAACGTTGATTAATGCTGGTTTTAAAATCAGTTAACTGGACTTTAGCCATTACTTTGGGCCCATTGTTGGACACCAGACGCCACGATGGGCTGGTGTTGGTCTGTCAGGTTCTGAACATGGCCGACAATCAGCCGACAGTTCTGAGATCTAGTGTGATCTGGGCATCAGGCTAAAGATGCTAAAGGAGGGTCAGTGGAGAGCAGGAGTTGATCTCATCCAGCGTCATGGAAACATGCAGGGAGAAACGATAATGACCATAAATTAAACTAACTTGATAGCTTTTTTTAATCGTCCGATTAATTCATTTATCGTTTATCGCGACAGGCCTATGTGTGTGTGTGTGTGTGTGTGTGTGTGTGCTCACCCTGTTTCCTTGCTCGTCCTCTGAATTTGTCCCTGTAGAGGAGAAATGACAGAACGTTCCATTATTTGGGTCTCAACAGAACCAGGCTCTGCTGGAGAATCAAACCAGCATCTCCAGCCAGCAGAACCTGAAGAGTTCTAGAATGTTCTGTTAGACGGTTCTGCTGGTTCAGAACTGAGACCAGCAGAACCGCTAGAACAAAGGTTCGGTAGGGAGAGGAAAACAATAAATCGATTATCATGCAGATGGAAACTATTGATCTGCTTGTTAAGTGATTTATTGTGAATCACTTCCAGGAGGATGAAGAAACAAAAAGTTACATAAGCTGCAATTTCTGTCATCAATGTTTCTGACAGAAAACTCAAACATGTAAATGAAATATTTAAGAAAGGCAGCCAGCACCTCCTCACATGTTCTTCTTCGTGTCTGATAATGAGCGTGTGGCGCCCCCTGCTGGGGTTCCATCGCCTCATCGGGTCGCTCTGATCCGACAACAAATATTTCATTTCGGTTCTGAGCAGAACAAGATTGTTATGAACAGAGAAACTTATCAGGCCGAGTCCATCAGCTGCAGCAGAACCAGAACCGACCAGAACCTCTGGTCTAAAGCCGCCTCAATGTCTGGAATGTCTGACCGGAAAAACGGGCCGGATCGGACTAAAGATGCACATTATGAATCAGAGATAATTGATCTTATTGATCGACTAAAGATTCATTCTTAAAAACTTGAGTTTTCTCTTCGTAACTTTAAAAACATCATTTAGTTTAACATGATTTCTGCTTCAGCTGTGATAAATACTGACTGAACAAACTGTTAATTATTAAACAGACATCTATAAAATATATCTGAAAAACTTTTTAGTTGCCGATTAGAAATAAAAGATGAAGTTTAGGATTTTGTTGTGTTTTTATATTTCTAAACAGAAACATTTTTGCACCCTAAGCTGGACTTTAATTAAACCATTTCTCTTCTGCTCTCTGGTAGAGTCGCCATGTTTGATTCTGTATCAACGGACAAGCGCCCCCTGCTGGACGGAGGCCAAACTGCAACACTAGAAGAAGGACGAAGCTGACATTAACGGACTGGAACTCATTTCAACGCTAATCAACAGTGAACAGGAGGCGGATCAACTGTTCTGAATCGCACCAACTAGAACCTTCTGATTCAGCTCCAGAACCAGCAGAGGGTTCTGCAGAGAACCTAAACACAAGCACGGCCCCAAGGCTTTAGGTCCAGAACCCAGACCCCGACCGCCTGTCTGCACGCGTCGCTCACCAAAGATGTAGACGAGGCTGGCGGCGCCGCCCACTCCCATGAGCCCCGCCAGCCGCAGCACCATCTTCTTGGCGTAGGCCGAGTTCTCCTTCTGCTTCCTGTCCTCCGTCTGCTCTCCGTCCTTCTGGCCCGGATCGCCCTCAGGTTGACCCTGGAAAACAGAGAGACAAAGGTTCGGTCCAACTGGGAGCCAAACATTCAGTCTCACAGCTGAAGCTGCTGCTGGACCCTCCGTCCTCCATCTGTAGTCCAGAGCTTAGAGAGACGGCGGCCATGTTTTATACGTACGCCCCCAGAGCCGGGCCTGGGCCGCTGCCGTCCTCTACGCCTGCACACGAGTTACCAAGGTAAATAAATCCAGTAGAACCAATCAGTCTAGTTTATTAATACCCAATAAGGAAGCTCAGAGCGCTTTGCATCATAAAAATACAAAAGTCCTAAAACCATCAGCCAGAAACAAACATTACATTTCATTTTGATTATTGATCAATAAATCAATTGATTTATTGATCAATGTTCCAGTTATTACTAATCACAACAGCTCCAACCACACTCAGGATTTTCAGTCTGGATTTAAAGGAACTCAGTGTTTCAGCTGTTTTGCAGTTTTCCAGAAATTTATTCCAGATTTGTGGTGCATAGAAGCTGCATACTGCTTCTCCGTGTTAGGCTCTGGTTCTGGATGCAGAGCAGAACCAGAACCAGTACCAGAACCAGTACCAGAACCAGTAGACCTGACAAGTCTGGAAGATTAATACACAGCACAAGTACCGTTGGTAGAACTCAGACCAAAGTTTGAGAACCAAGAAGGAAATGATCAGGGTTCCACCGGTGCAGAGCCTGACCAGGACCTGATGGGCCAGACCAGGTGAACCAAACTGGTCCATGACTTCCTCCACCATCACATTAAACCCAGACACACTCGCTCCGGTCCAGGTTTAATGTGTTTGAAACGACCATGAGGCTGGACAGGAGGGCGGGGTCTTCACCTCTGACCTTCACAACAAACAAACCTTGGATATTTATCTCTGACGCGGAGGCCGCTTCATGGCTGCGACTCAACACACAGCTAGCAGCAGGTTAGCAGCAGGCTAGCAGCAGGTTAGCAGCAGGCTAGCAGCAGGTAAGCAGCAGGCTAGCAGCAGGTAAGCAGCAGGTAAGCAGCAGGTAAGCAGCAGGTAAATGTCAGACCGACTGCAGCTCAGACTGGCTTCGAATATTAGCACAGGAGCAGCTCAGACGGGCGGAGATAGCCGTGAACGGCGCTGTCTCCGCAGCTGCTACTGCCTGTAGAGCAAAATGAGCGCACCTCACCTGACTCTGCTGAAGCCTCTCCTGGAGGATAGCTTGGGCTAACCCTCCCGTCGCACCGCCGGTACCGGGTGAGTTCTTCTCCGTGGACAGGGTCCGGATGATATCCAGCACCTGCTGCGGGCTGGAAGCAGCTGACATCCCGCTCTGGAACCGCAGAAGGCTCCGGCTAGCTTTCACACACATGGGGAACATCGCGGACATCTTGGATCTTAGCGTTAGCTGCCGGTGAGCGCCTGTGACGTAAAGCCAGAGGACAGAGCTCCTGATTGGCTGGAGCGTCTTTGACTGGCAGGCGCGAGAGGCAGTAACAGGAGCGTGGGATCACGTGGTTGAAAGAGCAGGTGGGTCCTAGAAAAATGTAACCAATAAGAAATGAAAGTTTGTCTGACCTTCGATTGCGAAAGAAAAGCGGCCATGATGCTTGATGGTAACGTGCCCAAAGAGTACGGCAGGCCGTTTTAACATAAAGTCGGTTTCACCACTCTTGCATTCACGACATCTTAAATATCTTAAATTGGTTAAAGACATATTAGCAAATTGAGACATGACTGAGAAAATACATATTTGAGATCGCTCTAATTATATTCTGACTAATATAAATAATAATACATTTAATTTATGTCATTACATCTTGAGATCTCATTGGGCTACAAAAGTCTTAAACCAAAACAAGCATTTACAATGGATGGAAATAAATAAACATCTAAGAAAGTGAAACAAATAGAAATGCCTTAGTGGACTGTTTATGTCCTGAATGTCAGTGAGGGCTTTCCATATCCCGTTATACGGAGGCTTCGGTTCAACATGTTTACAATAAATTACTTACTATCTGCAAAGTAATATAAAGTAACTTTCAGATATCTTACCTTTTGCTATGACTAGTTATTCCTCCAATTGAAGTTATTGTACATTTATTTTTAGATGTTATATATATTTGAATAATGCAAATTAAATTGCAGAAATGTTGAAGCAAACTAAGTTAGAGATACCTGGATGGATCTCCAATTAGAGGTATCTTTTCCAGACATCTATTTGTCTTGATTAACATTGCCACTAGTCAGAATGATATTAATGACATCTTGAATAATTATTGCTCAGTCGAAGCTTTCCAGATATTTCTGTGATATTTTGAAATTTTAAGAAAAAATTCTGAAGTTTTCAACTTCTGAAAGGGTTGACAGCAGAACTAAGCTGCATTATGTTTATCAGAAGATAATAAATAGAATAAATATATATATTCTCTGCAGATTTAATAAACTCTGTCATCAACGTATTAATGCGCAAAAAAGAGTTGCGTTGATCTGGATTTGTTTAATTCCAATAAAAAGCTGTTTCCCCTGTCTGATCCAGTTTCTATAAACAGCTCTGTATTGAAAATATTTTTGAACAGGTCGGATATTCTAATAAAAGGATCAGTGCTGCACATCAACAGCTTTTCATTTAAAGGGGTAGGAGATTCAGATGAAGGATCTTCTCGTGGTTTCATCTATAAATTGTTCCAATGCGAAGTGTAACATATATTACCTATATGAATGTTAGAATAGATGAGTGAATAACTCAAATCAGAAAAAGAAGATCTTTAGGTTGGGCTGCTGGCAATTTGTAGTAACACAGACAACAAAACTGGTGCAAAATGTAAGAGTATTCATATATACAATATTTACAGACACTAAACACTAGTTCAGTGGAGCTGCCAGTATGCGATGGTTCCTGGTTTCCCATAGCCAAGTTAGCTCGCCAGTCTGGTCCTTATGGCACAGACAACCCGGAATGGGATCTGGATCCAGAACAGGATCTGGGAAGGGAAAACAGGCCTGATTAATCAATCTTCTGTTTTTTTCCTTGTTATGAAATGAGTTTGTGAAATAATTCACTCATTTCCTTTAAACACACATCCAGATATGTCGGGTTTAAATGTTTAGTTTAGATGACAAACATACTCGGACCAGTTCTGACCCAACGATAGCCGGGAGCTAGTTCATTATAGCCAGGAGCTAGCTCTTTATAGCCAGGAGCATTGCTGCCAGAGAGGCGCATCGTAGCCAGAGAGGCAGCATCAGGTCCCATCAGGCGTGTGGGAAGCCCACCAATTGAAACCAGTTGTCAGTGCTTTGCGTGTTTCTTAGGTTCCTCAGTTTGTTGTGGTGCTGCTAGCTTACGTTGTATAGAGTTAATAAATTACATTTTGAAAACTATGTTTGATATTTATCCTTTCAAGACTTTAACATATGGTCGCTATGGAAACATAGTTTAAATCCCAAGGCCCCTTTGTGAAATTAGGAACAAATGTTTCAAAAGCACAGCTATAGACTTGAAGGTAAATTAATTTGTTCCCATTTTATGGAGGGGGAACAGATTATTGTAGGTGGCTAAAATATCTGGTTCCCCCCTCATAACTTTGGCAAATAAAGAGCAAATGTTATCAAACTTACAGTATTTATTGCTGATGATGAAAGGAATAAACATAGTTAAAGACTTGCAGGTAAATTATTTCGTTCCCATTTTATGAAGGGGGAACAGATTTTCACGGGAGAACAGAATTTCGCACAAGACTGGCTCCTCATAGCCAGGAGCTAGCTGGGGGACCTGCCAGTCATATTTCACTGCCTGATCCGCTTCTACTGAAACGTATTTCTGCTCGTCATTAAACAGTCTGTTTCTGTTTCCTCCAGATGTTCTGCATTCAAACCCAAACAGGATGAAGGTTCTGCATCCGGTCCAGGAGGCGGGTCTTCCTCACAGCCCAGCTGCCGTCACGTGACCGAGATGTGAAGGCATAATCATAAAGTTGATTTTTTATCCTAAAAACACTGAAATAAAATGATTAGTCTCCATCAGGACGGTAAACCGGAGCGTCCTTTCAGGAATAGTCAGATTTAAGCTCCAACATGACCAGGAGTCCCTTCCACATGCTACCATCTGCAAAAACCAGGGAAACACAGGAGCATCTGCTGCTGCGCCTGCACAAGCACATTACTGCAAATTAGTAGAAATACCTGGAGGACTGATGCCACCTGCAGCAGTAGCCATGGCAACGCTGCTTGCTTTTAGCAGCATAAGTATTTATAACAGTTACGCATTTCATTTAAAAGATGCTTTCATGGAACATAAAGTCACAGGAATAAAAATAACTTTCAAAGAAAAAGATCCGAGTGGAAATGATTGTTGGAACAGCAGAGCGCCGAGCCGGGGTCAAAGATGGACAGACGGGGAGACGGACAGAGAGACAGAGAGAGAGAGAGAGAGAGAGACAGACAGATAGAGACAGACAGACAGAGAGAGAAGACAGACAGAGAGAGACAGACAGAGACAGAGAGAGACAGACAGTCCTTCATGGTCAGTGGGAATGTGAATGTTTATTCTAAATCTTGTTTAAGTTTACAGAACGGAGATGCTTTTTGCGGACCGGGACCAGACTGGGACTGGGACCAGGCCGGGACCGGTGCCAGACTGGGATGTCAGAGGTCGCCCAGAGGTCGCCATGCAGTGCAGTGAGAACGCCCTGCTGTGGACCCACAATAAATATTAATCGCATTTTCATCTTAGAAAAATGCTTGGATTATTTTATGTTTTCAACATAAGACATGAACAGAAAGAAGCCAAAATGAGTCGGTACCACGTTGGGACCAGAACCGGTACTGATCTGAGGAGAGGACGAGGGTCAAGCATGATGAGTCTGAGCTAAACAACAGCAACCAGCTCCAACCAAACATGGCTTCTTGACAAACGGTAGAGCACCGGGCTGGGTCAGACCTGGGTCAGAACTACTGGGTCAGAACTGGGTCAGGACAGGTGGGCAACAGCAGATCAGAAAACAGACATGATTCTGGTTGGAGTCACATAAATACGGGTTCAGATCTGCTGAGTTTTCAGTCAAACTTCTGATTGTTTGAAAAATTAAACGTTTTAATTAGCAGCTGATGTTCCTTTCAGAAGCGCCTGGTTATTCAAATAAATATGAAACTACAAATAAATATCAGTTCAGCTCCTTGAAATGCAGAAGCGGTTCTAACAGCTAATATTTACAGACAAAAGGAACTCATACACATGACTTCAGCCTCTTTCTGTCAGTCACTGCCCTCTTGTGACAGTCACTACATACTGCAGCCAGTCCTGTAGGGGCTGGCCTTTGACTAGATCTTCTGACACGTCACAGTCAAACCAGCTTATTTTGATCGAAGGACTTAAATGCTCTAATCAGTCGCTAGCTGGATCACTCTTGTGCTTGAACACAATCCACACAGTGGCCAGACTGTATTCTGTTCAGTCGGACCATTAATTCAACTGGACTTGTGGTTACAAGGAGGAACTGCATTCTTTTCAATCTGTGGATCAGATGGATCTGGTCTCTGGATTGAGTGTTTACTAGGTTTGTTTTTTCTTCCAGATCCGATTTCTCCCATAAACATTACAGCTAAAACAGTTTGTATTTTCCCAAATAAACATCTCAACAACCTGGGAAACAACGAAAATGATCCACCACCTTTCATTAACTGTGTAACTGTATTAAAGTCCACAAACAGATTCCATGAATGAAATATTATTCCTGTTCACAAATCACATCAATTTAAAAACAAACCTGTAAAGTTGGGTTTACAGGGTTAGTTGTGAATTCAGATTTTTTCCATAGTTGTCTTTCTATGCAACTTTCTCTTCTCTGTGGATCTTCATGTGTGTATTTAAGGTGGACTTGCGGTTAAAGTGCCGTCCACAAATGTCACAACCAAATGGTTTTTCTCCAGTGTGGATCCTAACGTGTCTGTCTAAACTGGTCTTCAGGTTGAATCTATACCCGCAGACGTTGCAGCAGAAGGGTTTCTCCCCTGTATGGATGATCATGTGTTTCTTCACACTGGGCTTCGCTGTGAATCTTTGCCCACAAAGATGGCAGCCAAATGGCTTCACTCCTGAATGCACTCTCATGTGTTTGTTTGCAGCCGATTTGACCATGAATCTCTTCCCGCAGAAATCACAGGCATACGGTTTCTCCCCGGTATGGATTCTCAGGTGGAAGGTCAGGTCGGTTTTGTTGGTGAACCTCTTGCTGCACTGAACGCACCCAAAGGGTTTCTCTCCTGTGTGGACCTTCATGTGTCTGGTTAAATGCGACTTGCGGCTGAATCGCTGTCCGCAGACGTCGCAGTTGAGCGGCTTCTCTCCGGTGTGGATTCTCTGGTGGGTGTTTAGATGCGACTTGGATCTGAAGTCTTGTCCACACACATCACAGCTGTAGGGTTTCTCCCCAGTGTGAATCCGAATGTGTGCTTTCAGATTTGCCTTGTAGAAGAATTTCTGCCCACAGAGATCACAAACAAATGGTTTCTCTCCACTGTGGATTCGCAGGTGTGAATTCAAGCAACTTTTACTGGTGAATCTTTTAGTGCACTGGTCACAGCCAAACTGCTTTTCTCTGATTGGTTCCTCTCCAGAGTGGGCTTTCATGTGTCTGTTCGCTGCCGACTTGTCCTTGAATCTTTGCTCGCACATGTCACAGCTGAATGGTTTCTCGTCAGAGTGAACTCTCTGGTGTGAGTTGAGGCGGCATTTACTGGCAAACTTTCTACCGCATTTCTCACACTGGAAGGGTTTCTCCCCAGAGTGGATGGTCATGTGTCTGTTCAGGTGAGACTTTCGACCGAATCTTTGTTTGCAGACGTCGCAGCCAAACGGTTTTTCCCCTGTGTGGATTATTGTGTGCAGGTTTAAGTGACTTTTTCTCTTGAAACTTTTCCCACAGATGGCACAACTAAAACATTTCTCCTCCTTCCCATCAGGTCTTTGTTGTGAATGACTTGCCATGTGACTCTGAAGGGAGCGCTTGGAGGCAAACCGTTTACCGCACTCAGCACAGCTCCAAGGTTTGCTGTGATTTCTCCACTCCACCTTGCGGAAGCCGCTCTCCTCACAGCCGTCTTCACTCCCTTCGGTTTCAGCCTCGGAGTCTGACAAGGGCTTGAGCTGAGCATCAGAATGGTCCTCATCATCACCCTCCTCTTCCTCACTGACCTCAGTGTCTGAAGAGCTGGAAATGTCTCCATGTGTGTTGGGATCTGGGATCCTTCTGGGTCTTCCTCCTTCTCTGTCCTCTTCATCGCTTTCTGACTTCATCTGGTTCACTGAGCTGCTGCTAGGGAGAGCGCCCAGTAAGACCGGAGGCTTCTCCTCCTGTTCATCCTCACTCTTCACTATTCTTCTGGTGCTCTCCGTCTCCTCATTCATGTCCACCTGCTCCCCCTCCACACTGTCCCACAGCTCCTCCTGCTCCTCCTTGATCCGGATGGGTTTTGGGTCCCAGTCAGAGCCGGGCTCCTCCGGGGAATCTTGTCTGACCAGGGCAGTGGGACGAACGTCTGCAGGGAACCACAAGATAGACGTTACAAACATCTGCTCAAGTCGACGTTGAAAACATACAGAAAGAGAACAAGAGTCAATAAAAATTAACCCAACATGTTTTCTAACATTAATCAATCATTCAATACTTCTTAGTCTCCTCAGCTTCACTCACACCAACCCTGGTTCTGAGTCTGTTAGAACTTCCTGGAGTTGTTTCTTTCCACTGTTGCCCCTAGGAAGCACAGTTTTCATCCCTAGGAAGAAAACTCCACTAATAACTGAACCAGAATCTGAACCTACTGAAGCTAAAACTGTCAGATACTGGCATGTTGCACATGTACAAGACGTAGGTGCTAATATGCTAACATTGCATGTTAGAGTAATGACATAAAACAAGAAAACAGAAATATTAAAGCTTTTTCATAATTCCAACTTGAAACAATGTGATTTTTTTAATCGCTTTGAATTAGAAGCAATAAAATGTTTTCTTGTTAAAAACGGAACTGAATTGTTTTTAACAATCAATGTCTCTTTTGTACATTTATTCTACTAGTTTACTATAGCGCAGAACAATTTTTGATTAGATTACTGAATTACTTGTCAAAGTAATCGATTACAACAGCCCACATTCAGACTACGAAAACAATACATCAGCAATAGTGAATAAATAGTTATTTACATAAGTGAATACCTTAATAAAATGTTTTTTTTAATTGTGGAAATTAAAGTTTCTAGGACATTACAGTAAAGTGGTCTTTTGGTATTTAACTGTATTTGAAACACTACAAGTTGAAAGATTAATGTTTGCTCAAAAATATTTGTTGAAATTAAATTCATTGACTGATTTCATATTGCAAAATATGGGCTTGGAGCTGAAGGGACAATGCAGCCAAGTCAATTTATGGTATATTGGAACAATGAATGATGAAAAGATTGATCAAAAAACATGTTTTGACTCATTTACAGTCTTGTCTGAGGATTAGCAGCATGAAGAAAATGACCAACATACTGGAATTGAACAGTTTCAACCCTGAAGCTCCTTGTGGATGAAATTAGCATTATACCTAAATTTACACCAACTGTCAGCACAATGTTCAAATTGATAATCAACATCTGATTAGCAGGAAAAACTAAAGTTTTTTGCATAATGGGATATAAATTTATATCCAACTGCTTTAAAGGGCTCTCATCGTCCTGAACTACTGTCAGAAAACAGGGCAGTCAGTAAACCTGCCACTTATTTTAATTTATGTTTACATTTAAAACTCTTGTTCTTATTCTCTGTCTGTTGTTTCTCTAATGAAACAACATCGAGTGGAACTGGCGCCATTTACTGTCCAATGTGTTAATAATAATAAATAACAGTGAGAACGCATGCTGCTGTATTTCTGTGATAATTTATCTTTTCCAGATGCATTCCGCTCCCTTTACTTCCGGGTCCCTTGAAAGGTCATGCGTAATGACGTTAACGTCAAAAGTCAGCCTGACTTTTACCGTAATCAACCGTGTGCGGAGCTAATTTTAGCAGCGGGCTAACCATCGCTGTTTAGACTAAAGCAGCTCCCATCCCTGATGAAGAAGGTAAATCTCCAAACCTGATGTGTGCAGCCGATGTTCGGGGCTGAAAGCAGCATCCAGTATTTCGTGTCTCTGCTCCTCTGCTGCATCCAGTCGCTGTTTGACCTGCTGCCTCCACATCTCTGCTAGCTTTTCTCTCTCCAAACTTTCCTTTGACAGTTACTGAGCAGTTCCAGCTGAGCCTCAAACCGTTTCTCTTCTTTCCAGAGTTCACCAACTGCTGCTGTTTCTATCTTACAGCTTTATTAACTCTGCCGCTGCTGCTCCGTGGACAAAAACCCGAGAAAACACGAAGGACGGCGCTCCAACTGCCGCCATTGTACCGGAGACAAGCACGAGTCTGCGCACTGCGGTCAGAGGCTGGACCCGCCAATCACGGAGTAGAACACCAGGAAGTCCCGCCCAGATTAAGTTTCGACACACGTTTCGTTGCCGCCATTTTCTGAGTGGCATTTTCTCCACATTAGGAGCTGAATTAGTAGCACATTTCTTTGCAAGCTGTTGATTCTTTGCTGCATTTGCAACGCAGAGCTCTCTACAGTATATTTTTTAAATATCTCGAATAATTAAATTAACTTTAATGTGATGAAATAAGCTAAATGTTTTACATGTATCTCTAAATCTCCATTGACACAAAAGGTGAATTAAAAAAAAATTCCAGCTAATTGAGCTTTTTAGCACTTTGTATTGTCTTATTGCTGAAAATGTGCTATATAAATAAAATTACCTTTAACTTTTAAAAAAATAACTTCAACTGTATCCTTTAAATTAAATCTAAATGCTTAAACTACTACATTGAAAGTTGCGCAATAAAATAAAACTGAGAAAGTATATATTTCATAATTAAATCATGTCATCAAATTGATATGAAATAATTTGGTTTCCTATTGAAAGATCAATAATTATTATTTCAGCAAGTTCCTTGTTCTTTTCAATGTAACTTGTTTATATCATATAAAAACATTTTAGTAAAAGATGCTGCTTGAATTGCTGGATTTTTTTCTTTTAATAGGACTGATCTAAACCTACTGATAAAACAAAAACACTGAAAAATGCACAATGTTCAACAGATAAGAAATTAAAGCAATTTGTCTTCAGTAATTAAAGAAACGTCAAATCTCCAAGAGCGTCCAGTCGTTCTCCCTCCTCGTCTTTTCTGATTGTCCAGCTCAGAGGACAGGGACGATGGATGTAGTCCACTTGGAGACTCCTGTTGGTTATAACAGAAACTATCCCACATCTGTGCAGGAAGTTGAGTCTTCCTTGTGTCTCGTACCGCAGCAGCATCAGAGAATAATTTTAAGGGATTGATTTATCTGAACCTTACAGTAAAATACTATGTTAGCTCCAGCTAAAGGTGTTAGCTCAGGGGTCTAATTCATGAGAGACTCATTGAAGAGAACAAAGTGTGTCAATGATGTTTTGTCCTTCAGAAAACATTGTTTATGAAAAAAAGAAGTTAAAAAGGTTCTGGAGTAAAGACCCATTTAATTTGCAGTGATCCAAGTCACAACATGCCCACATTTCTTCATCAACCATCAGAGTATCTAAAGATTTTTTCCTGCTGCGTGGGTTCTTATGTGCATGTTCAAATTTCCTTTTCGGTTAAATTTTTGTCCACAAACATCACAACTGAACGGTCTGTATCCTGTATGGATTTTGATGTGGCTGTTTAAATTTGACTTTTGGTTAAATCTTAGTCCACAAAAATCACAGGCGTAGGGTTTGTCCCCTGTGTGGATCCTTACATGCGTCATTAAAACTGACTTTTGGTTAAATCTTTGTCCACAAACTTCGCAGCTAAAAGGTTTGTCTCCTGTGTGAATAATCATGTGTCTGTTTAAAGCAGATTTGTGGGTGAATCTTTGTCTACAAACATCACATCCAAAAGGTTTCTCATCAGCATGGCTGCCCATGTGTCGGTCTAAATGTGCCTTTCTACTAAATTTTTGTCCACAGACATCACAAGCAAATGGTTTTTCTCCTGAGTGGATTTTGATGTGTCTGTCTAAATAGGCCTTTTCATGAAATCTCTGTCCACAAATGTCACACCCAAAAGGTTTCTCCCCTGTGTGAATTTTCAGGTGTCTGTTTAAATGGGATTTTCTGTTAAAACTTTGTCCACAAACATCACAGCCAAACGGTTTCTCCCCGCTGTGGATTTTCATATGTCTGCTTAAATGTGTTTTTTGGTTGAACATTTGTCTGCAGACGTTACAAACAAACGTTTTTTCTACTGAGTGGATTATGATGTGTTGGTCTAAATAGGACTTTTCATCAAATCTTTGTCCGCAAACCTCACAGCCAAATGGTTTCTCCAAATTGTGAACTTTCACATGAACTTTGAGATGGTTTTTCTTGGGAAAACTTTGACCACACTCAATACATTTAAAACATTTCAGATCTGTCTGGACTTCCCTCTCAAGGTCCATGTTTGTATTCTCTCTGAAGCCTTTGCAGTCATTCTCATTGCCTTCATCTTCTGACTCAGGATGGTTCACCTCGTCGTCATCATCACTGATCTCTGTCTCTGAAGAGCTAGAAGCATCTCCATGAGTGTTTCGATCTGGATTTACGGTGCATTCTGCTCCATCGCCCTCTTCTGTTTTCATCTGCTGAGCTGAGCTGCTGCTCGGCAGTTCTCCATCTTCTGTTTGATGAAGACGAGAGATCAGAGGTTCCTCTTCATCATCTTCACTCTTTATGAGAACAGCAATGACTGGAGACCTGGAGGCATCAGCCTCCTCCTTCACGCTGAGTGGCTCCCCCTGCTGGCTGCTCCAGGGTTCCTCCTCTTCCTCCTTCATGTGGACGGGTTCTGGGTGGTTCTGGTCCAGATCAGGACTCGGTTCTTCTTTAACCAGCAGAACATCTGCAGGGAACACAGAAACACTTTATGAACATAATGAATATTAACATTAAAGAAACTGAAACATACTATCAAAATCATGATTATTATATAATGAAGCATTTTTAACTTTCAGGAACAATAAACCAACAGTCAACTGGAGATTCTGAGATAAACAGCTAGATATTGACATGTAGATATGTAACCGCCTTTTTCTCAAATGTCCTAATCTGCTTTAAAGTACGCAGCACTGAGTTGAACCAGTCAGCGCCCACCAATAGGTGACGACTTTAACGTCTTTTTTTAAGGAGGCTGCAGTGCCCAACGCTGGAAAAGAGACACAAATCTGAAGGGCTGGTGATTCAATTGCTGCCTTCTGCTGTATTTTTCTGAGATTCTAAAAATTTTACAGAATTTTTGGTTTGGCGTTAAACCAAAAATTAACCAACACCAAGATTCATGACTTTGACCGACGTTATTTAGCCCAAGTCTGTATTTTCCATGTGTTTAAAAAAAGAAAAGTTGCTTTTGTCTCTTTTGGCTGTGTATAGGCAGGCTACGCTCATGTCTCTTTAAGACGCTGCGCTACCTGTACAGTCTGCGGTCATGTGACCAGACAATCTGCCGTTAGAAGTGAACAAAAGGTGAAGTTGAGAAAATGGAGGATGAAGCTGCGGTGGTCGAGCCGGTCGGGGAAACATTATGGCTGCAGCCTGGTCACCTCCTGGGACTAGGCCTGTCGCGATAAACGATAAATGAATTAATCGGACGATTAAAAAAAGCTATCAAGTTAGTTTAATTTATGGTCATTATCGTTTCTCCCTGCATGTTTCCATGACGCTGGATGAGATCAACTCCTGCTCTCCACTGACCCTCCCTTCCTCATGTCTTTAGCCTGATGCCCAGATCACACTAGATCTCAGAACTGTCGGCTGATTGTCGGCCATGTTCAGAACCTGACAGACCAACACCAGCCCATCGTGGCGTCTGGTGTCCAACAATGGGCCCAAAGTAATGGCTAAAGTCCAGTTAACGGATTTTAAAACCAGCATTAATCAACGTTTTACTCCAATCCACCTGCAGTGCATGTGGCTGGTGTCAGTAAAGTCCTGACTGAATGAATATCATTAGAACCTGTTTATGTCACACTGGAAAGTTACCGGGTTTATCAACTGCAGTAGCAGTTTGGCTGCAGCTCCTCTCCTGGTCGTTTCTGTGGAGATTCTTGGCACCAAATGTTGAATAAACATTAATATTGTTTCCACATATCATCTCCATGTCCGCTGCTCTCCAGCGCCGCCAGCTGGTTGGATTCCTCCTGCTTTCTGAGGGAATCTGGCGTTCTGATTGGCTCCCTGTCACATTCAGCAGGCTGTGTTCTGTTTGGGTCCTGTCACATTCAGCAGGCTGCGTTCTATTGGCTGCCTGTCACATTCAGCAGGCTGCGTTCTGATTGGCTCCCTGTCACATTCAGCAGGCTGCGTTCTGATTGGCTCCCTGTCACATTCAGCAGGCTGCGTTCTGATTGGCTGCCTGTCACATTCAGCAGGCTGCGTTCTGATTGGCTCCCTGTCACATTCAGCAGGCTGCGTTCTGATTGGCTCCCTGTCACATTCAGCAGGCTGCGTTCTGATTGGCTCCCTGTCACATTCAGCAGGCTGCGTTCTGATTGGCTCCCTGTCACATTCAGCAGGCTGCGTTCTGATTGGCTGCCTGTCACATTCAGCAGGCTGCGTTCTGATTGGCTCCCTGTCACATTCAGCAGGCTGCGTTCTGATTGGCTCCTGTCACATTCAGCAGGCTGCGTTCTGATTGGCTCCCTGTCACATTCAGCAGGCTGCGTTCTGATTGGCTCCCTGTCACATTCAGCAGGCTGCGTTCTGATTGGCTGCCTGTCACATTCAGCAGGCTGCGTTCTGATTGGCTCCCTGTCACATTCAGCAGGCTGCGTTCTGATTGGCTCCCTGTCACATTCAGCAGGCTGCGTTATGATTGGCTGCCTGTCACATTCAGCAGGCTGCTCTCGCTCCCTGCGGGAAACCCCGTAGATCGGAGCCACGAGGTTCTACCGACTGGACCCGATCATTCACGACCCTTCAGGACGATCAGTTAGGAAACCTTAGCGACATGTTAGAAGGTCGTAAGATGGTCATGAATCATGTTGTGTGAACTGAGGGAACTATTGCATCAGCTGCTCTATTTAAATCTAATCATTATTGGAGGCAATATAGTAAACAGACTTTATAATCTGCACTCTGGTTAATGTACTTTTTATTTCCACTTTATGTTGTTTAGTTTTTATTAAAGTGCATTTTTAGACTGAGGTTCATTTTATTTTGGTTCTTTGTTTCAGTTCCAGCATTAAATGTCCTTTGAAAATAACATGGATCTATTTTTGGCAGGATTTGGCTGCATTATTATGTCATTTCCATTAAATCAGTGGAAAAAGGCCTTCAGACAATATTATCATTTATCGCAATAATCTTTTGAGACAATTAATCGCTCATCAGAATTTATCATAGTTACAGCCCTGGCTGGGACATGAGCTTTATTCTGAAAAGTAACCATCGGGGGCGTGGCTTGTGTTCCGCAGGCGGCGCCATCAGCTGAGCACTATGACACGGCGGGCTGAAGCCTCGGTTCAGAAAGGACTTTTAGAAGAATAACTTCTCCACCTGTTCAGTTGTTCAACAGCTCTCAACTAAAAGTACAAAAGTTCTTCATTTCTTTTCAGATGCTGAGGTCCAACAGAACCAGAACCAGAACCAGCTCTGTGGTTCCTCAACCGTCTGTGTTTATATGCAGTCATTGAACACTTTGACTAGGCCGGTCTCAGCACTGCGGTAACCATGGAAACCAGAGTGAAAGCGGCTGCCGAACCGCCGAAACAGATTTTCCAGTACGGTTGGCGATGAACGGGAGGTCAGAGGTCGGCCTGTGATTCTGCAGCAGTGATTTGTTTTTATCAGAGGTTCGATATCTGCTGGTTTTAAAGGAAAACCTCCTGATGAGAACCACCAGTTTCTGCTTGAGCTCAGATGGAGGGTGGCTGGGCTTTGTGAGGGAACGGTGTGGGTCGGACATCCAGCTGCAGGAGGAGCTGCTGGGGTTCTTCATGTCTCCTTGGCTTTTGCAGTTAAGTCGTGGAAATTGAGCCATTTTCTCTGCATTTGTCATGTTTGGCTGCACTGGTGTTGGATTTATTGTGTATGTGCAGATTCATCCTCTGTAAAACGGTTGGCGGTTATTACATAACATAGTGAAGCAAATAGATATTTCAAATGGATTTTTTTAAATCCTTTGCAATGATTACTTTATTACCCATTATAATTTTCATTAAAACTGCTTCTTTTTGAATGTGTTTATTGAAGTTTCTGAGTGTTTAACAGCTCTGGAGTCCATCAGCTGCAAGGATCTGCTGGATCAACCTGGACTGACTTAATCATTTAAACAATGAGTGAAACCATATTTATTAGAGAAAACACAGAACGTGTCTGTTCAGGATATAATAATCTGTCACTGAGTAGCTTCAGCTCTTGATAGAAGATGGTTTATGGAAGCTAATAATTATTTTCTCAGCCTTTAAACCAACATGTCCTCTGGTGGATCTTCTTAATGCAACACAAGCTGTCAGAGTGGAAATAAACTGTAGCTTCATTGTAAATGTGCGGCAGCCATATTGGATAAACTCTTAGTTCTGCATCCAAAGAGCATCAAGGACCAACAGATTCACATGTTCTCCTGGAGAACCCAGCAGCTCCTGGAAGCTGCTCCCGGCCTGCAGCTCCCATCCCTGATGAAGAAGGTAAATCTCCAAACCTGATGTGTGCAGCCGATGTTCGGGGCTGAAAGCAGCATCCAGTATTTCGTGTCTCTGCTCCTCTGCTGCATCCAGTCGCTGTTTGACCTGCTGCCTCCACATCTCTGCTAGCTTTTCTCTCTCCAAACTTTCCTTTGACAGTTACTGAGCAGTTCCAGCTGAGCCTCAAACCGTTTCTCTTCTTTCCAGAGTTCACCAACTGCTGCTGTTTCTATCTTACAGCTTTATTAACTCTGCCGCTGATGCTCCGTGGACAAAAACCCGAGAAAACACGAAGGACGGCGCTCCAACTGCCGCCATTGTACCGGAGACAAGCACGAGTCTGCGCACTGCGGTCAGAGGCTGGACCCGCCAATCACGGAGTAGAACACAAGGAAGTCCCGCCTACACAGGGCATCAGCCAGAGGCTAACATGTCCGCCATATTGGAAGGGTCATGCAAACAATTATGGGATTTTTTATTATTTAAAAGGCGTTTATAGTTTATATTTGACGTGCAAATAGATTTGCACGTCAAATTTAGTCTCCGTTTGAAACTGATTATTCTCCTCAATAATTTGCAGTTGGTAGTAAAACAAAAACCCCTGAAAACTGAATCTTAAATTATCAAGCATAACTTTGTCTTCTTTACTTTAACAACATTTTAAACCAACTCCAATAAATTGATGTGCCAATATAACTTGCATTTACTGTGCATAGACTTATGCTATAAATTAGCCCTTTCCTATGCAGTGTGATAAATTGGATCAGAAATGCATCTTTAAGTGGAGCAGTGTCTCAGCTGTTACTCAGATTGTTGGACTGGATTACTATATTTCCTGAAGACAGAGGATTTCATCACTTTCCAGTCAGAAGCTATAGAAGCGTTTCAGATCCTCCTGGCTCCGCCCCCTCAGGTGGCCATCAGCTGAGCAGCAGGTGTTAAGTGGGACTGAGGTCTGGACTGCATGGAGGCCGAGTCCACCGATGCTGACGAACCCTGGGAGAAAAAGTGGCCATTTTGGAGGACAGATTCTACAGAATCTCATCTTTAATTTATTATTCATGATAAATGTTTTCATATTCTTACAGGAAGGTTTTAAAGGCTATCCAGATGTTTCCCCTATAGATCTAGAGCAGCAGAAATGCATCAGCAATAAAGTCTGACCAGCAGGCGTTTATAGAGAAGCTCACCAGACGCAGCTTTTATTTTGATAGTCCACTTCCACTTATTGGCAAGTGAATTTGCATATTAGCTCAGAGCTAAATAGATGGTTTGGAGTTACATAGCTTGATAACTAAATATTTAACTAGCTTAGAGCTAAATATTTAGTTAGCCAATTAAATATTTAGTGACAACCTGTGACATTTATTAATGAATTAATAAATTGTAGAAAATTGAACAGCCATTTTCCTGTTATAACAGGCTAAATGAACCAAAGTTTGCTGTAACTGTATAAACTGCAGTCAAGGTTTTGTTTAAATTATGAATATTTTATTTTCAGTCTGTTTGTGATGAAATGAGGGTAAAGCATGTCAGTCCGTCGACCAGTGGAACTTTGGTTCAGCCTGGTCCTTATATGGGTTTGTTTATCGTTCTGCTTCCTGTGTTTAATGTCAACAACTTACCAAAATAAAGGCAGTTGATTGAAAAATAAAAAATCATTTGTCCTGCTGCCAACAGGATGTCTGCCCTTATATGGTCAATAAATAAAGAACCAGGACCAGATGCTGGGTCGTTTCTGGGTCGGAACCGACCGGATCAGAACCAACGTCACCGACTGGGTCAGAACCTGGTTCCGGCCCTGCAGCAGGTCAGCGTGTCCTGTGTTCTGGTTCTGGACGGATGGGTCAGTAGGAGGGTCAGAACTGTGAGGCTGGAAGTTGTGGCTGGGACCCGGTAGGGGGGTTCTGCTGGTGGTTCTGGTCCGGTCCGGGCGGTCCGCTGCTGGTTTTGTCCCTCAGCATTCGCAGCGCGGTCTCTGAGAAGTCCCTGAGGACGTCCACGGCGTCTCGCTGCAGCTGCAGCGACTCCTGGACGAACTCCTGCTGGCTCTCCACCAGCAGCTGGACAGACCGGGTCAGAACCTCCAGGGAGCGCGACACTGAGCCCAGCAGCAGGCGGCCCGCGCGCTGCTGCTGGAGGCTCTGGGAGGACAGCCGGGACGGGGACAGCCGGGACGGGGGCGGAGGGGCGGGCGGCGGGGCAGGCGGCGGGGCGGGCGGAGGGGCGCCGGCCGCTGCTGATGAAGAGGAGGAGGAGGAGGGAGCGGCGCCCCCTGGAGGGAGGCTGCAGGACTTCTGGTTCTGGTGGGTCCTGGAATATGTGAAGATGGGTCTGATCCTCTGCCTGACGTCCTGGGAGGACAGGCCTGGAGGAGAGAGGGGGACATTGAGGATCCGATCAGAACCGGCAGCCTGCCTGAGGTCCGGAACTTTCTGAACCTTCAGAACCGGCAGCCGGGTCTGAGGTCCGGGTCTAAAGTCCGTCTGACGTTCCGATCCGTTTTCCTCGGACGCTGCCGACACCAACAGTATTGAGACGAATCAGGAACATTTTATGGAACCTAAACTGAACGAATCATCCAGTTTTCCTCTGACTCAGGATTCGACCCTCAGGCTCGTCTGTCATCCAGGCTGGCGGCAACATTCCCGTCTGACATCTCGATAGCTTAACGAGCTTAATGAGTGCTAACTAGCGCCTACGAGCTCTAAAGAAAACCAGGAAAACGTGAACAGATCCAGAAGGACACGCCGGCCACACGGCTTCTGAACTCCCCTTCGGCGCCACGGGAGTTTCAGGTAGTTTAACGTAGTTTATGTCTCTGGGCTTCCATCAGGTGCTGATATTACCATAACTAAGTGACACAAAGATTAATAAAAATAAATTCATCCAGTCGCCCAACCTTGAGCTCCAGCGATAAGCAGAGATTATTAAAAACCAGTGAGCTGAGAAATGACCAACTTCCTGCTCACCGTCCGGCTTCATCCGGTTCCTTCTGCCTTCACTCTGTTGGCTTTCAAAGTTTCCGCCATTTTGCTTTATTAGGCTACTGGTGAAACCCAGCCCTGGTCCAGACCCAACAGAACCGGACCCAACAGAACCGGACCCAACAGAACCAGACCAACAGAACCAGACCCAACAGAACCAGACCCAACAGAACCGGACCCAACAGAACCGGACCCAACAGAACCAGACCCAACAGAACCAGCAGCAGACTGAATCTTCATCATCATCGCTCTTACCTTCGTCGTCGGCCTGGTCGAACTCGGAGGATGAGTGGATCAGCTCGTCTGCGAAACATCAACAACATCAGGTCAGCGGAGGATGTGACTGCATGGAGCTGAACAGGTCAAAGGTCAGGGTTCTGCACATGCTGGACTGGAGCTGCTTAAAGCTTGGGGCCGTTCTGACAGTGTGGCCGCCCCCCCCGCTGACGGTGTGGCGAGGCCAGAATATGTTGGTGGTCCCGGTCGGACTCGGGTCGGCTCACCGGGTTCGTTCTCCGGCGAGGACAGGGGGGACATGTCGTAGGACAGGCCATCGCCGTGGGAACCGGAGTTCTCGTTCAGGTTCAGGTATGAATACGGCGCCGGCGGCTGCATCAGTGAACCCGTCTGGAGCGACTTGGGAAAATCCTCGGCGGGGCTCCAGTCCTGGTCGCTGCCGCCATCTGGGGACCCAAACACGACAGCAGCCGGTAAAAGACCGGCCAGCACGGCCATGTTGGTTCTACGGCAGCCCAGAGCGGACAAACCGCAGACGGGACAGGAGGAAATGATCAGACACAAATCTAAACTGAGACCAGATTTACTCAGGCTGGAGGACGGAGGGGAAGCAGAAGGAAACATGGAAGGAAACATGGAAGGAAACATAGAAGGAAACATGGAAGGAAACATGGAAGGAAACATGGAAGGAAACATGGAAGGAAACATGGAAGGAAACATGGAAGGAAACATGGAAGGAAACATGGAAGGAAACATGGAAGGAAACATGGAAGGAAACATGGAAGGAAACATGAAGAAACATAGAAGGAAACATGGAAGGAAACACGGAAGGAAACACAGCTGCTGACCTCTGGAGGGGCTCATCATCAGGATGCGGTGCACCATCCGCTCCACCGGGCCCAGACGCTTCTTCCTCAGGTTGGAGCCGTTGGGGCCCCTCAGGGCCAGCAGCCGCCGCTTCCCGTCACACTTCAGGTCCGCCCACTTCTTCATGATCTGCCGCGTCTGAGAGGGAGGAAGAGGAAAGCAAGAGGGAGCGATAAGACGAAGCCGGCTGTGATTGACCCACAGGGACAGAGGAGGACACAGAGGGACAGACCTCTCGGTGGTTCTCTCCCAGCCCGTTGATCCGGTCCGTGATCTCGGTCCACTTCTGCTTCTTGGCGTCCACCGACACGCCGCGGTTAAACTTCTCTGGAGGAAAAACACTGAGGATGATGAACTGTACAAATAAAGCCTTGTTCCAATGGGCTAGAATGGCCTAGTCAAAGGCCAGAGCGGAAGCTCTCGCTGCAGTCTGTTTCAGTCCCAGCCAGGCCCAGAAGTATTCATACCCCCAGCAGACTCTGGCTGTGTTCTGATGTTTCCTCTGAGCCCGTCGGGTCGGTGGGCGGAGCTACAGATCAGCCTGGACTCTCCCTCCAGTTTACGTAAAAATCAACAATAACTGGGACGTTATTGGAGAAATGACCAAAGCATTGTGCTGAACTGATGCTCCCTCCCTCCTGCAGGTGGCGGACACCGGGACTAGGACTCTCCTGGACCCGGTGTTGGGAGGTTCGGGTTCACCATCAGCGAATCTCAAAAATACTGGAAATATTTCTAAAGCAGCTCCACAAAGTCACGGATTTCAATTCCCTAAGAAGACGACAGAAAGGATTGTTAAATACCGGAGGAACCAACTAAAACTACTTATAAATACTTTTATGAACTTGAGAAAGATTTATTATTTCTCTGGCTTTGAATGAGGCATTTCAATTCGGGGTGTGAATAATTTGGGGCTAAACGTTTTGCAGCAGAAGCTCAGATTCAGAAGCAGATCTTCATTTATAGACAATGATGAAATGTTTCATTTTCTTTCTGCTTCATGTTTATTCATGTCATAAAACCCTAATAAGGTTGGAGATGAAAAGCGCCATGTTGAGCGGTACGGTGGCCCCGCTGGTCCACATGCAGCAGCTCCGGCGCTCCGATCTTCCACGGCCTTCATCCCATCCCGGGGATTTTCAGGGATTCACCCAAAAGTTGTGTTTTTATTATGAATCGTTTTTTAAAAATCTGAATGACTCAGGAAGCTAAGACATTCAGGAGGAGAGAAACGTTGCTAACAGCATCATTGCACAGGTTCTGATGCGGTTGCCATGGAGACGGCGAGACAGAGGACTCACTGAGGAGGATGTGTCTGTTCTTCTTCACCTCATCCAGCAGCAGCTTCACCTCCGTGTAGGAGAACCTGGGTTTGGACCGGAACGCTTCCTTCACTCCTCCATGGAAGCCCTCTTCCTCATCTTCACCCCACACCACGTCACCGCCGCTACCAGGCGCCGCCGTCTTCTGATCCTCTGGGAAATCCATCAGACCGGGCCTGGACCTGCAGGGAGGACATGACACCACTGAGCTGCTCCAGATCCCTCGCTGCTCCCCACAGACTCATGAAGTTTTCTGTGCAGCCCAGTTGCAAGGTTCTGGGTTCGATTCCCGGCCCCGGTCGTTCTGCATGGAGTCTCCGTGTTCTCCCTGTGCATGGTGGGTTCTCTCCGGGTACTCTGGCTTCCTCCCACAGTCCAAACACATGACTGTCAGGTTAACTGGCCTCCAAATTCTCCCTGGGTGTGAGTGTGTGTGTGCCTGGTGTGTAGGTCACCTGGACACACTGGCCAGGTCATCCAGGCAAGTGTGTTCATCCACACTTGCCTGGATGAACAAAGTTAGATTTTCTGCAGAATTGAACTTTTTAGCTGAATTAAGGGCTATTAGAAGTATTTTTAGGTGATTCAGATCTATCTTTGTTATATTTCTTCACTCTTTTTCATGTTTATTGGTAAATCATTCAATAAATAATTACTTGTTTTGGAAAAAAAATAAATAAATATGTATATACAATGTTACATGACATTGTGAATGTAAATGTCATGTAATAATAAAATAATAAATGTAATAATGTAATGATAAAAATAACCTCAATTATAAATACCTCATAAATAACTTCAGCATGTTGTTATTGTCTTAATTTTCGCATAATCGTCACAATATAATGTATTTAAGTCTCCTCAGGTTAAACTGAAATATGAATTATTGCTCAAAGTGTTGCTCCTGTTCCGGACTGCTGAGTTAAACGCGGAGGAAACACTTTGTTTATTCGTCAACGTGCGAATTTATCCGATTTAAAACGAACGTTGCGCCGGTCACGTGTCCGCTGTGAGCCAATCAGCAGCGGCGCTGCGGCTCTTTGTTCAGCCTCTCCTCCCTGATGGTGGAGTCCGGCTGCTGCCTCAGACTCCCCGCTAATCTGCGCCGGTTTAAAGCGTTTTTCGGGGGGAGAACAAACCGTGACGGTCTCGGTTTGAACCCGGTCTTTGTCTGGAATGTTCCGGCCAGTCTGGGGTCTGTTTCTCGGCGTCGCTCGGAGGGTTAATCGCGGCTTTTAGTGTCAGACATGGAGGACAAAACGCTGCTGGTTTTTCTTCTGCTTTCGCATTTGCACCAGTCCTGTCGCTGAACTTCAGCTGTTTGTTTCGGGTAAATCCCGACGCCACGCAGCGCTGATGTGAAGCAGAATGAGTCGAAAATAATTACCAGTAACATAAAAATGGCGCTGTTCTCCTCCTCCTCCTTCTTTCTCTGCGGTTCTCCCGAAACTTCGTTGCGCAGACTCCGCACTCGTTTTTTTCCTTTCCTTAAACGCGCAACATTTTTGCTCCAGCTGCGCGCCCCCTGCTGGCCTGGAAACTGTTTACACCAACCACTTCATTTCCACACAAATCAAAGTCAGAAAACTAAAGTATTTCAGTGGAGAACTGGTTTTATTTTAGTTACAGAACATCACAGTTAGCTTTCTTTGTCTGAAGTGAGTCTGAGATGAAGTTGTCTTTAAATGACGTCATGCATGGGTGCCAGTACAACTAGTTGTCAATGAGGGAAACGAATCAAGCAACAAAGATGGATAAATATTACCCTGCTACTGTAAACATAAATATCAGAAAATATGGGTGGCGTTACAGAGGTTTGCGAGCTGAAATCAAACTAATATTAATGTCGAATTCATTACATTTTGTGAGTTTAACAAAAGACATTAGTAGGATTTTTATTAATGACCCAATGATTTTCTAATTCTGAATGATTAAAGCATCCTATCATTTTAACCTTACAAGCTGTTACCTAAATTCATGATATAAATAAAAACATATCAACATAAAAAAGAAGTTGCCCATTGTTTCTGATACAACAAACAATTAAACATTTAATATTTCAAGTAAAAGTAATAGTCTACATTTTTATTTTCTGTTGGTGACTCGTTTGGTTTCTCCTCAGATGACTCATTAATGTGGACCGCCTCGTCGTTTCACCTCCATTTCAGAAGCTGCCTGGGGAGGAAAGAAGATGCAGCAGTTCCATGTTCGGCCGCTTGGGGACCTCAGTGATCTTTCTCTGAGAAAATGCGTGTTTTCCTCCTGGGTGCAATACCTGGCTACCCCGGAAGAGGGCGCCATGTTTCCAGCCAGTCAGAAACATGAGAGGCAGTAGAAAGCTGGGGAGGGGGAGGGTTGACCAGTACTGGCCAAACTGGTAAGTGGACTGGTTTCTGGGATTCTCAGCAGCTGTTTCTGCTTCTATGATGTTTGAAACAGAAAAAAAATATTTTCATTTCCCCCAATAAGGAAACCTCAAGAAACCTGATCAAGTTGTGTCGGTTGCTGTTGGTGGTGCTGCTGCGGAGACCTGGAGATGCTTTACAGGGGAGGAAAGTGAAGCGATTAGAAAACCCTCAGTCAGATTAAAGCACTTACGGCCACTAAAGAATTGAAAACAAATGAAAAGAGGAGCGACGTCAGAGGTTGTGCTGTCTGCTCAGGACCCTAAGCAGGTCAGCTCTATCTCCTCATGAGGTTGTTGGCTTTCTGGTTGGCGGCGTCGATGCGGGAGACGTTCAGGTTGGCCTGCAGACAAAGACAGGAAATTGCAGGAAGTGAGACATCAACAAGAAGCGTCCGGAACATTCTGCAGCACTTAATAAACTTAATCTTTATTAAGTTTATTGCCTGTTTTTCATAACTCGGTGAGATTTTGACAGTCCTGCTAATGCATTGACTGTTTTGTGGTACTTGAGTAAATGGGGCTGAATACTGTATCGTTTTTCTCTGACTTCATCCTTATGCAATGCGTCTGTTAAACATCGTGAAGTTAGTGGCTGTAGTCGGGCTAAATGAGAAAATGTTCAAGCTGTGTGAATACTTCTGTGTGGAGTCTTTCCCCTGAGAGTTAATACATCTGGTTCACATGGCCGACTTTGCTCTGATTTTCCCTTCCACCAATCTTAAGAATGAATCGATTATTGTGATTGGCCTTAAACGTAATCACCAGAGATCTTCCTGTCGTGGGTTCAGTGATCCGGTCCGATCAGAAGAACGTCGAGACGCTCAGATCTAAAATCTGAGCGTTCAACATGTTGGATTGTCTTGACCCACATCGCAGCGTGTCGTGTTCCCCAGCACTAATGCAGCCTGTTGAACCCGGGGGCCTAAATCCCGTCTCATTATTGGGGGGGACCATACACAGGGACAGATTTTAAGAGCAATTTTGGGGGTGTTGGCAAAGTTAGTTAAATGTAACGTAAAATGCAGTTTAATTTTTTTTTACTGTGTTCAAGTTGCACCAATTAAAATGACTGGTAAGTAGCAATGAATAACAGAAGTGTTTCTCTCAGTAAACAACCTGTTTACTGAGATTCAAATGTTGGTTCAGAGTCACAGACCCAACCTCTCTGCACCGTTACAAAGATTCAAGGCTCTGACGACAAACAAGTTTTAATAAGTAACTCCACTTAATACAATTCCTCATATTGATTTATTGCACACACACACACACACACACATATAAAACACATGACATGTGTTATTGGGGCCTGCCCATAGCAATGCATAAGGAGAGCAGTGTCTGGCTTGCGAAGCAAGCCAGACACTGCCTCCATGCATTGCATGGCAGGCACCTATTGTTCTACACCCAATAGAATGTCTCTTTATTTCTTTCTTTATTTATTTTTCTTCCACCACCGTTAATGCGGCTCGTACCGCTGCGAGTACCCCCACAAAAGTGGTATCAAAACGTGCGGCTTGATCCCGGGAGGGGAGCTATTATTTTTATTGGCAATCGGAGTTAAAACGGCGACGTAAAAAGCGTCGAAAGAGCAAAATTACCAACTGCCGAAACGAAAAACGAAACAGAGTGTAACTGACATTAACTGCCGCTCTTTTAGAGTGAGAAAAACAGTGGATTTTTGACAAAAAAATTATTTTGAAATCGCCCTCATGCCTACAAATATCGCTCGATTGCTCTGAAAGTCGGTCAAAACATCGCACCGAATGCCTGCTCCGGTAAAATGTCTTCAAAAATTTTCTAGGTCTTACGGTTTTCTGTCAAGGTGCTTCAGAGCCAAAACAAGTGACAGGTTTACTCAGGCTCTGAGCCATTCATTTTGAGACTTTTCTGAAAAGTTTCAGAGGTCAGCGCAGCCATTTTTCTCTCGTCGCTGTAATTTCTGTGTTTGTGCAACAGATATGAATCGCGGTAGTATCGGAGAACAGAAATCGATCTCCCACACGCTTCAAACGGTTTTCAGATCGGCTTTACCGATCCTGAAAGGGAAGCATCTGTTTGTGCTGATTTTTTCATCAAAGCTCAGGTTGATAGAATTTTCTCCACTTTCTCTCTGACAGTTGACAGAGGACTAATCACCATAGCAACGGAACACAGAGGCAGGCAGAGCAGCTGGTTTGAACTACAGAAACGTCATCACTTTAGTTCTGAGCAGAATGTCAGAACTGTCTATTACTACACAGCTCAGCTGATCACAATGTTACAACTAGAATGTTTTGGGCACCATATAAGTGTTTTAACCCAACCAGAGTTACTCATAAGATTAGTGTAGCCATTTATAACAAAATGTTATTAAAATAAAAGCTTGAATATTCCTCTCGGGCCTTTATTATCTTTTTCTCTCAGGTTAGTGTGAAGCCGTTAGAAGAACTAACTGCTTTAAACAGGTTAGAACTACAACATGGCGGAACTGTCAGTTACTACAGAAGAGGGATGAGCTGTCATTTAGAATTACAACATGGCGGAACTGTTACTGACTAATTCTTTAGAGAAGGCTGAGCAGAATGTTAGACCTACATTAATGGCAGAACTCTTTTACTAGAGAGGAGAGATGAGCTGGAAGTTAAGAACTAAAATGACGGCTGAACCACAGCTACTCATAGGATTAGTGTCACCATTTATAACAAAACTAACTGCTTCAAGCACTTAGATTTGTCTCTCCCTCTGTCTGACTCTGACTCACATAACAGTTGAGCTGCTCTTTAGAACTACAATGAATGAAGGTTTGAACTAAAACATGGCGGAACTTTCTGTTACTACAGAGGAGGACTGAGCTCGCATTTAGAACTACTTGCTGATGTTTGCATTATATAGCTGGATTAACAAAATCACTGTTACAGATGGGATTAGTTTGGTTATTTAAAATAAAGGTCATTGGACATTTCAAAATAAAAGCCTTTACATTTTTCACATCAAGTAATTGCTCTTTTGAACTTATTACAACTGGTTTAGCCCAACCATTGTTAGATATTGGATTAGTGTGGCCATTTCATACGAAGCTAAATGAACATTTCAAAATAAAAGCCTAAATATCCTCTGAGATTAATGCACCCCCGCAGGCGTGCACATAATATTATCCTTTATTATCTGTTGCCCTAAGGTCAGTGCACCGCCGCAGGCGGTGCAAATAATATTAGCCCTTACTATCGTTTGATCTCAGGTTAGTGCACTGTCTTGCGCAGCAAGACAGTGCATTAGCATTAGCCTTTTCCCGTAAAAAGCTTTCCCCTGTTTTTCTTGCTTATTAGGCATGTTTAGTATACTGACTCGAGTAAGTCAAATAGACACATCATGCTAGTGATACCACACATGCCAGTGACAGCATTTATGCTAACATTAGCATTTGGCTAATTTTAGCTTATACACCAATTTCAACATACAGATTTGCACAAGTCCATGTTAGTAAACATGCTTTTGCTTTGCACAAGCTATTGCTATACTGTAGCTAAGATTATCATTGATGCTAACTTTTAGCATCAGAAACCACGGCACCTTTGGCAGCCATTTAAATTTCTGCAGGAATTTTCTAGTTGGGGCCTGCCCTACATCATGAGAGCAGTGTCTGGCTTCATTGAGAACCTCATCATCTGCAGGCACCTATTGTTCTACCGAATAGAATGTCTCTTTATTTATTTATTTATTTATTTATTTTCTTACGTCACCCGGAATGCGGCTCGTACCGCTGAGCCCACCCACAAAAGTGGTATCAAACGTGCGGCTCGGTTCCGACAGGTGTGCTATTATTTTTATAAGCATTCGGAGTTACCATGGCGACATAAATTGTAAAAACGACGCCCCAAAATCCCATTAAAGTCAATGGAGCGGGTACGAAAAATCCTAAAATCACCGATTTTTGAGGAATTGCTGTGTCGTCATAAATACACGTAGAAATTCCATTAAAAATTCTTTTGGTAGAGACGCCCGTCATCTCTTCTAAAGTGAACACAGCACGTCCATATTAATTACGGTTTATCCACGATATTTTTCTAAGCGCACCAAAGTTTTCGATTTTTCGGAAAATTAGAGTGTGAGTGCCGCTCCGCTAGAGTGCGGAGCGTCCAAGATTTTTGATCGAAAAATATTTTTTAAATCGCCCTCCCGGCCACAAATATGACTCGATTGGTATAAAAGTCGGTCAGGACATTGATACGCATGCCTGCTCCTGTAAAATGTTTTAAAATTTGCCCTAAGGCTTTCGGTTTTCTGTCAAGGAGCTTCAGAGCACGGTGATGCAACAGGAAAAATCAGGCTCTGAGCCATTGTTTTCCACAGATTTCTGAAAATGTCAGAGCTCAGCGCACACCATCTCTCTCTCGTCGCTGTATTACTGTGAGCGAGGTAGAGATATGAATCGCGGTAATATCGGAGAGGAAAGATAGCCCTCTCATACGCTTCAAACGGTTTTCCGATACGTATCACGGTTTTCGAACTGCAAGGTGTTGTTCGGACTGCTTTTTTCACTTAAATTCAGGTAGAATTCCTTTGATCCAGATCAGAGAGACTTCAATCAGGCTCACAGCTGGCAGAGGCTATTAATTACCATAGCAACGGAACACAGGCTGGAGCAGAGCTGCTGATTAGGACTTCAATGACATCATCTCTGTAGTTTTAACTATGGCAAACACTCAGTTAAAACAGAGGGCTGACCAGAAGTCAGATCTACAACATGGCGGCACTGTTACTGACTAAAGAAGAAGGCTGAGCAGAATGTTAGAATAACATTAATGGCTGAACTCTGGTACTACATACGAGAGCTGAGCTGGAAGTTAAGAACTAAAATGACGGCTGAACCACAGCTAAATGAACATTTCAAAATAAAAGCATCAATATTACTCTGAGATTAATGCACCGCCGCAGGCGGTGCAAATAATATTAGCCTTTATTATCCGGTGCCCCAAGGTCAGTGCACCGCCGAAGGCGGTGCTAATAGTATCACCTTTTACTATCTTTTTGTCTCAGATTAGTTAGCTTATTAGCATTAGCCTTTTCCTAAATAAACAGCTTTTATATGTTTTTCTTGCTTATTAACCATGTTTAGTATACTGAATAGAGTAAGTCAAAAAGGGACATCATGCATGTCATACCCCACATGCTAGTGACAGTATTTACGCTAACATTAGCTTTTTATGTTAGTTAAGCTTATCATAATTTACATGCTAGTGATTCTCCACATGCCACTGACAGCATTTAAGCTAACATTAGCATTTGGCTAATTTTAGCTTATACACCAAATTCAACATACAGATTTGCACAAGTCCATGTTAGTCAACATACTTTTGCTTGTGCACTTGCTATTGACTATACTGTAGCTAAGCTTAGCATTGATGCTAACTTTTAGCATCCGAACGCTGGGTCCAAACCGACGGGCACACTTTGGCAGGCCCCATTTAAATTTCTGCAGGAATTTTCTAGTTGGGCCTGCCATGCTCAATGCATAAGGAGAGCAGTGTCTGGCTTGCGAAGCAAGCCAGACACTGCCTCCATGCATTGCATGGCAGGCACCTATTGTTCTACACCGAATAGAATGTCTCTTTATTTATTTATTTATTTATTTTTCTTACGTCAACCGGAATGCGGCTCGTACCGCTGCGAGTACCCCCACAAAAGTGGTATCAAAACGTGCGGCTCGATCCCGGGAGGGGAGCTATTATTTTTATTGGCAAACGGAGTTACGACGGCGACGTAAAAAGCGAAAAACGAGCGAAGTTTAAACATGTCGAAGATCAGAGTGTGCGTGATGTCATCGGCCGCCAAGTTAGAGTGCGAGAATCAGTGGATTTTTGACCGAAAAATAATTTTGAAATCGCCCTCATGCCCACAAATATGGCTCGATCGGGATGAAAGTCGGTCATGACATTGATACGCATGTCTGCTCCGGTAAAATGTTTTCGAAATTTCTCTAGGGTTTATAGTTTTTTGTCAAGGTGCTTCAGAGCACAAACAAGTGACAGGTTCACTCAGGCTCTCAGCCATTCATTTTGAGACTTTTCTGAAAAATGTCAGAGCTCAGCGCACACCATCTCTCTCTCGTCGCTGTTATTACTGTGAGCGAGGTAGAGATATGAATCGCGGTAATATCGGAGAGGAAGGATAGCCCTCTCATACGCTTCAAACGGTTTTCCGATACGTATCACGGTTTTCCAACTGCAAGGTGTTGTTCGGACTGCTTTTTTCACTTAAATTCAGGTAGAATTCCTTTGATCCAGATCAGAGAGACTTCAATCAGGCTCACAGCTGGCAGAGGCTATTAATTACCATAGCAACGGAACACAGGCTGGGGCAAAGCTGCTGATTACTCTTCAATGACATCATCTCTGTAGTTTTAACTATGGCAAACACTCAGTTAAAACAGAGGGCTGACCAGAAGTCAGATCTACAACATGGCGGCACTGTTACTGACTAAAGAAGAAGGCTGAGCAGAATGTTAGAATAACATTAATGGCTGAACTCTGGTACTACATACGAGAGCTGAGCTGGAAGTTAAGAACTAAAATGACGGCTGAACCACAGCTAAATGAACATTTCAAAATAAAAGCATCAATATTACTCTGAGATTAATGCACCGCCGCAGGCGGTGCAAATAATATTAGCCTTTATTATCCGGTGCCCCAAGGTCAGTGCACCGCCGAAGGCGGTGCTAATAGTATCACCTTTTACTATCTTTTTGTCTCAGATTAGTTAGCTTATTAGCATTAGCCTTTTCCTAAATAAACAGCTTTTATATGTTTTTCTTGCTTATTAACCATGTTTAGTATACTGAATAGAGTAAGTCAAAAAGGGACATCATGCATGTCATACCCCACATGCTAGTGACAGTATTTACGCTAACATTAGCATTTGGCTAATTTTAGCTTATACACCAAATTCAACATACAGATTTGCACAAGTCCATGTTAGTCAACATACTTTTGCTTGTGCACTTGCTATTGACTATACTGTAGCTAAGCTTAGCATTGATGCTAAAAGTTAGCATCAGAACGCTGGGTCCAAACCGACGGGCACACTTTGGCAGGCCCCATTTAAATTTCTGCAGGAATTTTCTAGTTGGGGCCTGCCAAGCCAGACACTGCCTCCATGCATTGCATGGCAGGCACCTATTGGCCTACACCAAAGAAAAGCACGCACCAAATCTTCAACAACCAATAGAATGTCTCTTTATATCTTTATTTATATCTTTATTTATTTTTCTTCCACCACCGTTAATGCGGCTCGTACCGCTGCGAGTACCCCCACAAAAGTGGTATCAAAACGTGCGGCTCGGTCCCGGGAAGGGAGCTATTATTTTTATTGGGAATCGGACTTACGACGGCGACGTAAAAAGCGTAAAACGAGCGAAATTTCCAACTGCCGAAACGCAGAGTGTAACTGCCATCAACTGCCGCTCTTTTAGAGTGAGAAAATCAGAGGATTTTTGACAAAAAAATTATTTTGAAATCGCCCTCATGCCTACAAATATCGCTCGATTGCTCTGAAAGTCGGTCAAAACATCGCACCGAATGCCTGCTCCGGTAAAATGTCCTCAAAATCTTTCTAGGTCTTACGGTTTTCCGTCAAGGTGCTTCAGAGCCAAAACAAGTGACAGGTTTACTCAGGCTCTGAGCCATTCATTTTGAGACTTTTCTGAAAAGTTTCAGAGGTCAGCGCAGCCATTTTTCTCTCGTCGCTGTAATTTCTGTGTTTGTGCAACAGATATGAATCGCGGTAGTATCGGAGAACAGAAATCGATCTCCCACACGCTTCAAACAGTTTTCAGATCGGCTTTACCGATCCTGAAACAGAAGCATCTGTTTGTGCTGATTTTTTCATCAAAGCTCAGGTTGATAGAATTTTCTCCACTTTTTCTCTGACAGTTGACAGAGGACTAATCACCATAGCAACGGAACACAGAGGCAGGCAGAGCAGCTGGTTTGAACTACAGAAACGTCATCACTTTAGTTCTGAGCAGAATGTCAGAACTGTCTATTACTACACAGCTCAGCTGATCACAATGTTACAACTAGAATGTTTTGGGCACCATATAAGTGTTTTAACCCAACCAGAGTTACTCATAAGATTAGTGTAGCCATTTATAACAAAATGTTATTAAAATAAAAGCTTGAATATTCCTCTCGGGCCTTTATTATCTTTTTCTCTCAGGTTAGTGTGAAGCAGTTAGAAAAACTAACTGCTTTAAACAGGTTAGAACTACAACATGGTGGAACTTTCAGTTAATACAGAGGATTGAGCTGGCATTTAGAACTACAATATGGCGGAACTGTCAGTTACTACAGAGCTGTCATTTAGAATTACAACATGGCGGAACTGTTACTGACTAAAGAAGAAGGCTGAGCAGAATGTTAGACCTACATTAATGGCAGAACTCTTTTACTACAGAGGAGAGATGAGCTGGAAGTTAAGAACTACAATGAAGGCTGAACCACAGCTACTCATAGGATTAGTGTCACCATTTATAACAAAACTAACTGCTTCAAGCACTTAGATTTCTGTCTCTCCCTCTGTGTCTCATTCACATAACAGTTGAGCTGCTCTTTAGAACTACAATGAATGAAGGTTTGAACTAAAACATGGCGGAACTTTCTGTTACTACAGAGGAGGACTGAGCTCGCATTTAGAACTACTGGCTGATGTTTGCATTATAAAGCTGGATTAACAAAATCACTGTTACATATGGGATTAGTTTGGTTATTTAAAATAAAGGTCATTGGACATTTCAAAATAAAAGCCTTTACATTTTTCACATCAAGTAATTGCTCTTTTGAACTTATTACAACTGGTTTAGCCCAACCATTGTTAGATATTGGATTAGTGTGGCCATTTCATACGAAGCTAAATGAACATTTCAAAATAAAAGCCTAAATATCCCTCTGAGATTAATGCACCGCCGCAGGCGGTGCACATAATATTATCCTTTATTATCTGTTGCCCTAAGGTCAGTGCACCGCCGAAGGCGGTGCAAATAATATTAGCCCTTACTATCGTTTGATCTCAGGTTAGTGCACTGTCTTGCGCCAAGACAGTGCATTACATTAGCCTTTCCGTAAAAAGCTTTCCCTGTTTTCTTGCTTATTAGGCATGTTTAGTATACTGACTCGAGTAAGTCAAATAACACATCATGCTAGTTAACACCAATTTAGCAAACTGAACATACACCTGCAGCATTTATGCTAACATTAGCATTTGGCTAATTTTAGCTTATACACCAATTTCAACATACAGATTTGCACAAGTCCATGTTAGTAAACATGCTTTTACTTGTGCACATGCTATTGGCTATACTGTAGCTAAGATTATCATTGATGCTAACTTTTAGCATCAGAAACCGACGGGCACACTTTGGCAGGCCCCATTTAAATTTCTGCAGGAATTTTCTAGTTTCTTTATTTATTTTTCTTACGTCACCCGGAATGCGGCTCGTACCGCTGCGAGCCCACCCACAAAAGTGGTATCAAAACGTGCGGCTCGGTTCCGACAGGTGTGCTATTATTTTTATAAGCATTCGGAGTTACCATGGCGACATAAATTGTAAAACGCGCCCCAAAATCCCATTAAAGTCAATGGAGCGGGGTACGAAAAATCCTAAAAATCACCGATTTTGAGGAATTGCTGTGTCGTCATAAATACACGTAGAAATTCCATTAAAATTCTTTTGGTAGAGACGCCCGTCATCTCTTCTAAAGTGAACACAGCACGTCCATATTAATTACGGTTTATCCACGATATTTTTGTAAGCGCACCAAAGTTTTCGATTTTCGGAAAATTAGAGTGTGAGTGCCGCTCCGCTAGAGTGCGGAGCGTCCAAGATTTTGATCGAAAAAAATTTTTAAATCGCCCTCCCGGCCACAAATATGACTCGATTGGTATAAAAATCGGTCAGGACATTGATACGCATGCCTGCTCCTGTAAAATGTTTTAAAATTTGCCCTAAGGCTTTCGGGTTTTCTGTCAAGGAGCTTCAGAGCACGGTGATGCAACAGGAAAAATCAGGCTCTGAGCCATTGTTTTCCACAGATTTCTGAAAATGTCAGAGCTCAGCGCACACCATCTCTCTCGTGCTGTTATTACTGTGAGTGAGGTAGAGATATGAATCGCGGTAATATCGGAGAGGACAGATAGCCCTCTCATACGCTTCAAGCGGTTTTCCGATACGTATCACCGTTTTCGAACTGCAAGGTGTTGTTCGAACTGCTTTTTCACTGAAATTCAGGTAGAATTCCTTTCATCTGGATCAAGAGAGATCAATCAGGCTCACAGCTGGCAGAGCCTATTAATTACCATAGCAACGGAACACAGGCTGGGGCAGAGCTGCTGATTAGGACTTCAATGACATTTTCTCTGTAGTTTTAACTATGGCAAACACTCAGTTAAAACAGAGGGCTGACCAGAAGTCAGAACTACAACATGGCGGCACTGTTACTGACTAAAGAAGAAGGCTGAGCAGAATGTCAGAACTACATTAATGGCTGAACTCTGGTACTACAGAGCAGTGCTGAGCTGGAAGTTAAGAACTAGAATGATGGCTGAACCACAGCTACTGATAGGATTAGTGTCACCATTTATAACAAAACTAGCTGCTTTAAGCAGTTACAATGCTATCTCTCCCTCTGTGTCTGACTCACATGACAGTTGAGCTGCTCTTTAGAACTACAATGACTGAAGGTTAGAGCTAGAATATGGCGGAACTTTCTGTTACTACAGAGGAGGACTGAGCTCGCATTTAGAACTACTTGCTGATGTTTGCATTATATAGCTGGATTAACCAAATCACTGTTACAGATGGGATTAGTTTGGTTATTTAAAATAAAGGTCATTGGACATTTCAAAATAAAAGCCTTTACATTTTCACATCAAGTAATTGCTGTTTTAAACTTATTAGAACTGCTTTAACCCAACCAGTATTACATATTGGATTGGTGTGGCTGTTTAAAACGAAGCTAACTGAAAATTTCAAAATAAAAGCCACAATATCACTCTGACATTAATGCACCGCCGGAGGCGGTGCAAATGATATTAGCCTTTATTATCCGTTGTCCTAAGGTCAGTGCACCGCCGCAGGCGTACTAATACTGTCACCCTTTACTATCTTTCTCTGCCATTTAAACAGCTTTTATATGTTTTCAGATTATTAGCTTATTAGCATTAGCCTTTTCCTAAATAAACAGCTTTTATATGTTTTTCTTGCTTATTAGCCATATTTAGTATATTGAATGGAGTAAGTCAAATAGGGACATCATGCATGTGTTACCCCACATGCTAGTGACAGTATTTATGCTAACATTAGCATTTTGGCTAATTTCAGCTTATACACTAATTTCTACATACAGAATAGCACAGAATAGCATAAGCCCATGTTTGTCAACATGCTAGTGATACTCCATATGCCAGGACAGCATTGAGGCTAACATTAGCATTTAGGCTAATTGGAGCTTATACAATCATTTCAACATAACAAATTGCATAAGTCCATGTTAGTCAACATGCTTTTGCTTCTGCACATGCTATTGACTATACTGTAGCTAAGCTTAGCATCGATGCTAACTTTTAGCATCAGAACGCTGGGTCCAAACCGACGGGCACACTTTGGCAGGCCCCATTTAAATTTCTGCAGGAATTTTCTAGTTCTAATTATAACTTAAGTTACTTTAAACTCTCTGTTTTATTATATTTTTGGTTTGTTTCCATGTCCTTGATGGCAGAGAACCTATAAATATGTAGAAACTGAATATCTGGGAAGAATCATAACTTAAGGCTCAGCTGTACAAAAATATTCAGATTTTATTTTGTGGGTTTAAAGGCTCTTTGTTGAAGCGGAGCCCCTAAGGGGACATGGAGAAAAAAAAAGGAAAGAAATCCCGACTTATTGTCTCGAGATCCCGCGAAAAGAAAAAAAAAAGCCGGGATCTCGAGATAATAAGTCGGGATTTCTTTCCTTTTTTTTCCTCCATGTCCCCTTAGCGGCTCCGTATGTTGAAGATGGTAAGAAATAAAGACACTTTATATTTTGTTTTACCGTCAGCTGCAGCAGCCCCTCTGCTATCGGCTAATGCTAATGCTCAGCCGCTCCAGCTTCTGATTAAAGTAAGACTTAGAGAGCTAAATATAGTTTAAATACTGGCTACTTTAACAGAAAAAGGAGCTAAGTCTATGAAAGCAATGAGGCAGTTTAACTAGTTTTGATTTCAAAGGCGAGCCGACACCTGGAGCCCCCCGACACCTGGAGCCCCCCGACACCTGGAGCCCCCCGACACCTGGAGCCCCGACACCTGGAGCCCCGTGACACCTGGAGCCCCGCGACACCTGGAGCCCCGTGACACCTGGAGCCCCCCGACACCTGGAGCCCCGCCACACCTGGAGCCCCGCGACGGTTCAGTTGCTGTTGCTCCTCCTACACTTTGGACTGAACCATGGTTCTAATAAAGGGGGGGGGGAGGGGCTAAACATTTATTAAAATGTATTAAATTTCTCTTAGATAAATGGCGGATTTATTTTGTTCTTTGTTTCTATTGCCTTTTTATACTGATATTGTTTAAATACAAAGGTTTCTTTCATGATATCTTTGGGGAAGGAGGGGTGCAATTCCAGACTTTTTTAAGATTGGGGGGTCCGGATCCCCCTGACCTCCCCCGGGATTTGGTTGAATCAGAAACGAGGTGATGGAAACACGGAGGGGAAACTACAATGACCGGGGCGCAGCAAGGAGTCTGGTGGAGGTCAGAGACGACTTTCTATGGGTTTTTTCCTCTTTTAAGTTTAGTCCACACAATCACTGCCGCTTCTTCCCCGTCGGCCATGAATTCACATCTGATCTAAAGTAGCTGAGGGACATTTCCCGTCTGACTCTTGAATGTTGGTGAGTGGAATCGGTTTGTGTTTCCATAGGACCAAACCTGTTATTTCTATCATCATGTGTGGAGTCTCAGGTTTTTAAAATGTAGCCGGGTGAACCAGGGTGAGTCTGTTTGCTCGTGCTTTAAAAACATTTTTCTGGCCCTATCCTAACAGCGAGGAGTCGGAGCCTCCATACCGCCTCCTGAATGCGTTCGATCTGATCTTTCTGTGACTGCAGCTCATTGCCGATGTCCAGAGCCATGCTTTTCAGATTTCCCACAATGCTCCCCACGTGAGCCAGGTTCTCCTCCATCTCGTCCTCTCGGGCGTCGTTGGTCACCCTGAAACAAAGGAGGCAAAGTGTGTGTGTGACGTTGCGTGTTTGGGCAGCTGCCTGGGGCAGTTAATGAGGCCTTGGATTACCTCCAGGTTGTCGGGATAAAAGCAAACAGCCACCAGGCTGCTGCCTGCCTGCGGCTCTGTGTACCTGCGGATGTGTCCTCCACTCATCATCATCTGCTCTCGCTGGTCGACGACCCGAGACGTCGGAGGCTGATTGGCTATAACCCCCTCCTGATTGGAGGCTTCGCCCCAAACTGCCCTGTACGCCCCGCTCTCCTCGAAGGCTTTCAGTCTGAGGAGAAAGAGACCTGGTCAATAACGTCTGATTGGGTCCAGCCTGTTGGTGACTCAGGTACTGACTCAGGTCCTTCATATCTTCCCTCCTGTGTTCCACCTGATCTGATCCATTGCTCTCCAGTCTGTCTGTCAGAGTCTTTCTCTGGACTCTGTTTCAGACCTGATTCGTTCCTAATCATGAAATTAAGCCTAATGTGCTTAAAACAAGGATTAAAGTGGGCAAAGAGGATAAAAGACGTTGGCCAGATAAATCGAACCTAAAAGTCATTTATTCAGAATAGGACCATAACCTCAAGGAGCATCAGCTGGAGTGAAGACCTTTCCTCCAGAGGAGGGATTGCTGGAACGAGAAGTCTGCTTCAAATCAAAATCAAGAAACGGCCAACAAGTACCAGGTCCTGTATTTCTTCAGTTATTGGTAATTGGGTGCAAAACACCTGAAGTCGATGAAGAACGTTTTCAGCGAGCAGCTGGTTGAGAATCACGTTTTTGGAGCTAAAATCAGATTTTCTGTGTTAGATTACATCGTTCCCACTAGCCTAGTTCAGGCCACTTTAATCCAAATGCAGTCCATCTGCCTAGTAATTGACCTCTGACCTCTGGTCCTCCAAACCTCAGTCTGGGTTCGGTTGAAGTGAACTCTGATCCGGATTGAATGAGAACAAAAGCAAAGCAGAGACCGGTCCAAAAGCAGGAAGTGGACTACAGCACAGGGCATTCTGGGTAAATACAAGCAAAGCTAACGTGTTAGCCTAGCGTTAACAGCAGAAATGGCTCCTGGTCTTTAGACTAAAGAGAAATCCTCCAGCCGCTAAACTCTGACGCCTCCATCTTGTTTCATCTGGTGAAGAAGGAAGTGGCTCTCAGAGTCTTCAGAGGTTTTTGTGTCGTTTCCTTCAGTGGTTGTTGGTGCAGCGCCCCCACAGGCCAGGAGGGGAACAGGTTGGTTTGACTCAGAGCAGCTGGAGGTGAAGCAGAGGTTCTGGTTCCAGTAGAACCAGGTCGACCGGACTAGCAGGATGATAATCAACTTAACATAGTGTTGTTTTTGGTATTTTAATTGAAACAAGTAGTGTTTTTGTGACAGTTGCTTGAGCCAAAGGAATCAATGAAGTTCATAGAAAAATTTTAAATGACTTTTAGAAATCCTGGAGAACAACTGATATCAAAACTGGCTGCTTAGAAGGAAAATACTAAGAAATGAGGGCGGGGTCTCTAGAAGCAAAGCAAACTACAGAAACGCTACATGAACCTGCTAACTGGTTAGCTACTGGTTTACTGAATGGGAGCAGGGGGGCACCACCTCCACCTACTTCTCACAGCTGCAGAGGCCGCAGCACTTCCCCAGGTCAGTCAGGTTTTTCTCTGCCTCCTTCATATCAGAGTTGATCTGATCCAAGCCCTCCTCTATCCGCTCCAGTTGCTCTGAGGAGGAGGAGGAGGAGGAAGCAGAAAACACAGAAACAAAGGAGCCACGCAAGGTCAAAAGAAGCTGCAACTATTAACTGAAAAAACAGCAACTTAAACGCTAACGCTGCAAAACTCATAAATACGGCCCAGTCTGGACCAGCAGGTGGCACTAGTAGCAGCCCGGTCTGGTGTCCAGTTCAATCAAGTTTCCTCCTGATCAACCTTCAGAGACTCGGTGTTTACAACCAGACTGGAGTCTGCTGGCGTTTTAGTGATCCTGAACAAGAACATCCTAATTTTAACATGAGATCAGGTGGTTTCTGATGCAGCCGGGACCAGGAGGAGGCAACTGGCCGGTCGACCGGCAGAAACGGCCGTACTTCCTGAGCGGCCATATGCAGAGGCCGCAGCACTGAGCCATGTCCGTCAGGTTCTTCTCCGCCTCCCTCACTTCCCTGTTGATGGAGTCCATTCCCTCCTCGATCCGCTCCAGTTGCTCTGTGAGGAACAGGAAGCTCAACTAGCAACACGGACCAGTGCAGTTCAGGTCCACAAGGACCAGGTCAGTCCTGGTCAGTCTGAGTCTGAGGGGAACCACTGGAGATAGACTCCTGATCTGGATCCATCCATCCATCCACCCATCCATCCATCCATCCATCCATCCATCCATCCATCCATCCATCCATCCATCCATCCATCCATCCATCCATCCATCCATCCATCCATCCATCCATCCATCCATCCATCCATCCATCCCATCCATCCATCCATCCATCCATCCATCCATCCATCACCCATCCATCCATCCATCCATCCATCCATCCATCCATCCGTGGAGTCACGGCCCCGCCCTCACTGCTCAGCTCTCACTCTGCTGTTTTCATTGCAGTCTTGTGGCCAGACACGTGTGAAGATATGGAATCATAGCATAATATCAAAACAGAGAGGGGGAAAAACGGGACACACATGCGAGTCCATCCCTCAGTCAACAACCAGGTGAGGAGCGGAGTGCGTAACAAGAACACAGAAATACAACTGACCCCCGCAGAGAAGCAGCATCTGGCTGAAGAGTAAAAATATTAGCTAAAATAAATTATCATTATGAGTCAAGGTATGCTTGCAATGTTTTGTTCATTTGTTTTTGCTAACAATGAAAGTTTTGATTAAAATATTATACAACAAATACAAATACATAAAATTAAGCATGTAGAAGGCTTTTCATACAGGATGCACTATCAGCATGCAAAACATTCCGACTTCCCAATTTATGTTAAAATATGAGGCTGCAGATTTCTCCTAAGAAATTAGGAGCTTTTGGGAGCAGAAACAAGCAGCTCTCTGCTAAGAGCCAAACATCCTGTCGCTAAAACAGAAACGTCATCATAAATGCTGCAAACATGCAAAGTCAGCAGCAGGGGCAAACATCTGTTTCAGTCAAACTGTTAAAGAAACTGAACTCCACTTATGAGAAGAAAGCATAATCATGTTTATCCTTTACATTAATGCAGAAGTTTCGCGATGAAGGTGAAGTATTTACCTCCTTGTTCATCTAGCATCACCACAGTTCTGATCCCCAGGTCTTTGCTCTGCAGGGGGAGAACATAAAACTCTTTATCTGTTCATTATCAGGTAAACTGTTATTATCTGCAGCTGGTATGAACCTCTGATTTAGAAGATATTAACAACTAAATCTCAGATTCTTTCTCTCATTATTTTTGTCTTTTAGCAAATATAAATAACTGCAGATTCTGACCTGAAACCAGAGAAGTTTGTTTCTGATTCAACTTTAAACAGAAAAAAATAAAGATTCTTTATTGGGTGTATGTAAACTTATGGTTACAACTGTAAATGTTGCAGATTTAAATTAAAATGGAAATAATTTATAATTTAATTGTTTTTGACATATTCACTAAAATGTGGTTTCAGCTACATTTGATTCACTTTGAGCAGAATTCAGATAAACTGAGACCTTTGGGCTGTTTATTTAAAAACACTGAAAATTAATGCTGGAGTTCTGTGTGTGTGTGTGTGTGTGTGTGTGTGGATGTGGGTGTGTGTGTGGATGTGGGTGTGTGTGTGGATGTGGGTGTGTGTGGGGTATGGGTGTGTGCGTGTGTGTGTGTGTGTGAGCACCTCTTCCACTAGCTGAACCATCCGTCTGGTGCTTTCCAGGGACTGAAACATAAAGAAATGTTGCCTCAGTTCATATGTAAGACTATGATTATTTTTGTTGTTTTGAAGGTTTTCTGCAGACGGTTTGGATCAGAACCGGCTGGGTTAGGGTTCTGATCCAGTGTTTAAACATGCTGCGGGTTCTGCTGAGTCTGTGGCTGTCCTTTGTCAACATCCTGTCTGTCCTGGGGGACGTCCCCACTGAGACGCTGATAAATAATGAGTCACAGTGTGTGTGTGAGTTTAGCTCCGCCCCCCCCCCCCCCCCCCCCCCCCCCCCCCCCCCCCCCCCCCGCTGACTTCACTTAGGGCTGTCTCTATGGCAACCAGGTGAGCCAGGTGTTGCTGTGACGCCTCCATGACGCAGATGATCCCCTCAGAGTTTCTTCTGGTTATTTTTAGACTTTTGGAGAATAGATCCAGTTTTCCAATAAAAGAACAAACCCAGACTGGATCATGGATTATTATGCTGAACAGATAATCTGAAAATTATCGATACGAATAATCCAGACCATCTTGATCTGGTTTCCTCAAATTGTTACAGCTACTAGTGATGTCATCACCTCCTCTGTGATCTGATTGGCTCTCCTCTGTAGGTCCTCCTGTTCCGTCAGGACGGGTGGGTCAGCACAGCTGGACGCCATTTTACTGCAGCTGGTTCTGGTTCTGGTTCAGGTTCTGGTTCAGGTTCAGGTTCAGGTTCTGGTTCAGGTTCTGGTTCAGGTTCTGGTCAGAGGAGAGGCCGAGTCTGCTGGACACAAAATGTCCTGATTACATCCAACCACCATCCAGTGGTGGGCACACTTCTTCTAATGCTCTTGTAGCAGAGCTAGTTTTTAGCTTAGCATTTAGCATCTTTGCTAACTTTGAAAACGCTTAGCTCACTTGGCTTCCACTGAATTCATTTTTTCAGATAAATCCTTATGCTCTCATTTTCTTGGATGTTTTTTAATTTTCAGTGGAATAAAGTTCAACATCTGTGTTGAAGTTTTTGTTTTCGATTGCTCAAGTATTTGAATGTTTATATTCATGCTCTTATTCTGAAGAGGGTGAAGTCAGGACTATAAAAAGTCTGGTATCTAATTATCTGGAAATGAATGTGAATCAGTATATTTACCATAAATCATAAGAATGCTCTGTATCACTAACAACCCACTTTTTTCATTCAGAATAAAACGGCTTTGTAATGTTTGTCATCTTTCCAGAATATTCTTGTATAACAATCTAAAACAGAATCTCATCAGCCCGGTTCTTCATCTTCCTGTAAACTCAGCAGTTTGCTTGCAGGAGGAGGAAGAGACATCATGATCTGATCTAATCATCTTCATGATGATGATGGTCCATTCAGCTGATTATGGGTCGTGACTCTGAACTTCGGTCTCATTCAGGACTGGACAGGTTGGATTATCTGACTTCCTGTCTCTACTCGTCTTCTAACCAGAAGTTTCTGATGGGAGTAAAAATGTTTGAATTTTTAAACTCAGGAAGAGCTAAATACCGTTGATGAAACTGACGGAAACATTTAGAGTTTAAATCCTTCCCTTTAGCTCCTCTTCCTCCCTGATCAGCCTTCATCCTCCGGTCAAAGTGACAGAAACTCTCCTACCTTTCATCAGATCTTCCAATCTTCCTGTTTTCTGCTCGTTTCCTTCAGATGTTCGCCCTGAAGCCGCCAGCTGCTCCCGATCACCTGTTGCTCCTCTTCAGCATCCCCACCCTCTTCATCGTCCTCTTCCATTCCTCCTCTTCCCCTCCTCCTCTTGCTCCTCCTCCTCTTCCCTTCCTCCTCTTTCCTTCCTCCTCTTCCCCTCCTCCTTTTGCTCCTCCTCCTCTTCCTCCTCCTCTTCCTCCTCCCTCCTCACCAAGCAAACACGCCCCAGCAGCAGAAAAGACCCTCACACACTAAAAAACACCAACTTAATAGAAAAATGTTTCAAATAAAAGTATTTTCTTGGTTTAAATTTAAAAATATAATTAATCTTTAGTTTAAATTCATAAAAGTCAAGAAGTCAAATAAAATGTTTGTGTTTTAAATCAGTTTTTACCGTGTATCTGTAATCTGACTGGCTCACTACCGCCACCTGCTGATCACTTTTGAACTAACTGCACACTGTGCGCATGCGCACTGTGTGCGCACAGTGTGCAGTTGCTTGCTTGTAGTTGATGACAGACATCAATAATTTTTATTATGTCGCTGATGACGTCCTTCACTGCTAGACAGTAAAAAAATAACAAATGTATTCATAAATATAATTTTCTTGCCTCAGATGACCGTGTATCTGGTTATCATATTTAACCAGATACACGGTTAAATGTATTAACAATAATTACATAATATAAAAGTGAAAGACATCTTATAAAAAATGAATAAATCGGAAAATAAATCCTGAAAATTTCAGTTAAAATGTCAATTAAAAATTAAGCATTCAGCACCTGAACAGATTCTGCTTTTCATATGTAGATATTTGTTTTAGTACATATTATTTTTTACTATTTATTTACTTTATTTTTAAAGGTGTTTTGCATGTGCTTTTTGCTCCTGAAAACATGCATCTTGAAGTTAACAGTATTTACAATATGTTTATGCTCGATATTGTTTATCCCTGGTAAATATGAACACCTCTATATGCAATATTAATAAAAATATAACAAACATGCAGGGCAAAAAGTAGCATTAAAACAAACCACTTCTCATGAAAATAAACAATAACATTTTGTAGGTAATAACTCAGACTAGACTTTGCATATTTCTTCCAATATAGTTGAAATCAGGTGCAACTTTTCATGTTTAATTTAAATGTTTTTAGAGTTAAGAGTCTGAAAATGGCTCCTGGATCAGGAAACAGATTCATTCCTGGAGAAAAACACTGACATGCTCCAACATCAGGACAGCAACATGGAGAGAAATTAAACTAATCAGATGAATCACATTCCTGGATCCTGATTCTCTGAGAAGAACCTGGGTCCTTCCTTTACACGTTGGTTCTGGATAAAAAACGCCTTCCTGTTTAAACCAACACAGCAAAGAGATCAATGCTCTGGTAAAACATCCTTAGAAGGAACTGAAATAATGAATGATTGGAAATTAATAAAAGGCCAGAGCATCGTAACACTTCTGGTTGGTGTGTGGAATAAAAAGCAAACTCACAGGAAAGAATTAAGAGTTTATTTCCAGTTGGGACATTTTCAAATGTTAAAACATTGAGAATTCTTCCAGACTCAGCGTGAAGATCTTTCCAATCAAATACAGACATCAGTGCAACAGAGATGTTGAACCGCCACCTGCTAGTAGAAGCAAAGCTGCACCAACTCTTCACTGGTCTCAGAGGAAACATTTTGTTCAGTTGGTCCCATTTCTATGGCTGTAGAGAGAAAACCAGGAAGAGCAGGAGAAGTTTTCCCTTTGCTGCTTCAGGAGTACATCGTCAGCTGGAGCCACTGTGAGACAGAGACAGTCGGTGTTCAGACTCTCCTCACCTGATATTCTGCATGAAACACATCTGGATACAATAAACCACAGCAATAAATTTCCCCTCAGGAATAAAGTTACCCTCAGTTTTGCCTATTAGGCAGCACAAACACTGCCAAAATGATGGTTGAATTGAACCATATGCAGATGATACACTGCTTTATGTTAGTTAGGGTTAACTGATACTTAAGATCAAAAGTTAGTGGGGAAAATGTGGCTCCATCAGAAATATTTAATAACAGTGTTGTGTTATGATGTCATAATATAACATTTTTCTATTTCAGATGTTACAGGAAGAGCTTTGACAGCTTGAAGTCTGCAGGAACAATAAGCACAACTAATGATGATGGTTCAGGAGAAGGAATGATGTTCCAAAGGACAGTTTACCAACCAGAGACTTTAATTAATCCCCCATAATTTATTCATAAACAGCTGGAAGGAAATCCAGTAACATTAACCGCCAGCAGGTGGTGCATCAGAACAAAACCCTCAGACCCAAGATCCAATCATTAAACAGAGCAAAGTCAAACCTCCTTGATGTCCAGGATGATGGTGCCGTTGTTGTCCTTATCCAGGGTCTTAAACGCTCCTGTGAAACAAACATAACATCATCATCAACATTTTTATCTGTTAATGCTATAGGGAGAAGCATTTTAAAACATGTTTTTATGTCCTCATGGAGGAAACATTTCAGGTCCTTCAGGGTCTGGAAGGCTGCTGAATTCATCACAATCTTTATAGAAAGTTTCTAGACAATAAGAAGTTCCATTTTATATCAAATATTTATTTTTCTGCAAAGATGCAGAGGCATATGGGCGCTGTTTGTAAAGTTACAGTCTAAGTTTAACAGCGGATCATGAGAAAAAAGAATAACTTTTCATTTCTCAGTCATATTTTGACCATGTTGTTCATTCATTTATAAATAAATAAATATTTTTAAATCAAATATTTATTTAGAAAGTCCAATATTTACCCTGATGGTAAATATTGGACTCAATATATTACTATGGTGTAAATATTGAACTTGCTAGTCAAATATTTGATAAAATAGCCCAAATTATTGCTCTTAACTTTTGACTGTGTAGCTTTACAAATGGCAGTCCATTTTTAAAAAGCCAACCTAATAGAAGTTTCACCTTAAAATGAATCTTTTGGATGAAATCAATGTGAATAAATCCATAAGCAGAGCTTTTTGGGAGTAACTTACGGCACATAGCATCCAGCCGCACCAGACAGCCGATGAAGTTATCGAAGTCCATGTCTCCGTTCTCGTCGCTGTAGCGGCGGACAATGAGTTTGTAGAGCTGGTCGTTCAGAGGAAAACCTGAAACCAGCGGTGGAATCAAAAACCGTTCCCAAACTTTTACGATCATTTAAGCTGGCCGGGTTTCTCACCTGCAGCCTGGAAGGCTTGCGGCAGCTCCCTGGAGCTGATCGTTCCTGAGCGGTCCTTATCGTGGGACAGGTAGATGTTCTGCAGACCGAACCAGAACCAGAACCATGAGCAGTTTGCCACACACAGAACATGGCTCTGTCGGCGTCACTGCATACCTGCCACTTCTTGATGTTGTTCCACAGATATTTAAACTCATGGAAGCCCAGTTTCCCTGTGCTGTCGCTCTGCAGGAGGGTGGGTCAAGGGTCAAAGGTCAAACTCAAGAGCAGGAAGAGAGCGAAGCTTGCAGGCTGAAAGGATACGTCCATGACAGCAACCATGCTCCTGCAGGACTCGATACTGAAGCCGTCAGTTTTCAGGTTCGAATCTGAGGAGAAATAAGAAAATAGAAGCTGAACTCTGACCTGTGCAGAACGACAACCTGTCAGCCGGTGCTGAGAGAAGGAAAGGTTCTCACGCCTGGAGATGACTCTGTTCAGGATGTCCTTCAGCTCGTCGTGGCTCACCTCCATGTCCTGCTCACACACACACACACACACACACACACACACACACACCCCCACACACAGATGATCAGAGGCTCTGACAGGAAACAATGTTCTACTGAAGGCACCATTATCACTGTGAGACACAGCGGTGGCAGTATCACACTGAGGGACCTATGATCTCAGCCATAGGTCAGCAGCCTATAGCAGAGATCAGAGCTGATTCATGGGTTAGAATGGCCTAGTCAAACTCCAGACCCGAGTTCAACTGAAAATCTGAACTTTTTCATCTTCTTCCATCGAACCTACAGATGTTTCAGAGCAAGAGCAGAGTTCTTCAGATGCATGCCATACTGTTCAGATTTCTATTATAGTTTCTGGAGAATGTTCTACCCTACAGCTCCCTCTGGTGGTTATTGTGCAACATTGTTCCATCCATCCATCCATTTTCTATACTCCATTGTTCCTTTGTGGGGTCGGGAGGTGCTGGTGCCTCCCCAGCTAACGCTCCGGGTGAGAGGCGGGGTCACAGGGCAACACAGGACAAACAAACATGCACACACTCACTCACACCTAGGGACAATTTAGAGAGGCCAATTAACCTGACAGTCATGTTTTTGGACTGTGGGAGGAAGCTAGAGTACCAGGAGAGAACCCACAGGGAGAACATGGAGACTCCATGCAGAAAGACCGGGGCCAGGAATCGAACCCAGAACCTTCTTGCTGCAAGGCAGCAGCTCTACCCACTGCACCACTGGGCAGCCTTGCAACATTGTTGCATTCCTTAAAAAAGGAAAACAAAAGAATCCAAGTTGGCTGACAGTAATGCTGAAGAGTTCATGAATCAAGCAGACATCGACATCAAAATGTCAATAAGTGTTGGTTATGACAAAATAATCATCTTTGTTTTCTGTAAAAATTGTTTGATTATTTACATTTGTTATAAACATTATTGTGTTGGCTCACAGTTAGCATGAAACAAGTTAGTTTGTGATGTCAGCTAGCCAACTCTGTGTTTTGTTTATTTCAGTTCCAGGGTGGTCAAGGAGAAGGCAAAGGTCAGAGGTCAATAAGTCTGTGAGGACGGTGGTGCCCCCAAGAAACCGGGAGGGTCAGAAGTCATGTTTAGATCATACAAAGGCAGTCAGAGTCATCTTCTTTAATCAGGACATACATGTGAAATCAAATAAATAAATATATAAAAGTTGTTATTTATTTCATTATTATTTATTATTACTATATTAATCCAGCAGAACCCGGAAATCCTGGGTGGGTTTTGTTGGGCACAGTCCAGGTCGTTAGCTCGGATTGTTTGTTGCAGCTGCTTCCTGCAGCAGAACCGTAGCAGGATTCGGGTTTCTGCTCATAAACAGTGAGTCACAGCCGATCTGACTCAACCCGGTTCTCCTTCTCCTATGATGTTCTGTCGCTTTCTGACTCACCGCTGGGATCAGAACCACAGAGACACAAAAACACCCAGAACCACTCCTCGCTGTTGTCACCAGCAGCCAGCCTGGGCCAGTTCTGGAGCTGAACCTGGGTCTTTAACTGAACACAACCTTATTGGCTTTTTCTCAAACTAACACTCAGAATTTCTTGTTTCCTAAAAACAGCATACCTTTCTGGCTCCACCCACCAGAAGCTCTGCTCAGGTGACCATCAGACAGAGCTGACTGGTTGAACTGGTACACACACCTCGGCTGATTCATACACACCCACACACTCACACACATAGTATGTAAAACCAGGGCACATCAAAGGTTACTTGCATTCTTTGAATAGGAGTTGAAGTTCCACAAGATGCTCTGGACTGCTTTACTTTTAAAGACATAATGTAAATCGTAAACAGTGAAAGCAATCTAAGAGGCATGTTGGGGGCTTCTAGAACACTTCAGTATGCACTGACAAATGAGGATGCGAAAAATGTCCTCATTCTTTCCAAGTGTCCTGATATTGAAGGTATCACAAAAATCTCCTGATATGTAATGAAAACAAGTATATACACACACACACAGCACCGCCCTGCCAAACAATGTCAGGAATGCAGCGAAACACCCTGCAGCCAGACGGGATCGCATGCTGCCCACAGACTGGGACACTGATGGGCTCTGGGGCAGAACCAGAGCCAGAACTTTCCAAACCCAACTGGGCCATCCCAGTAAGCCGCCTGGCTCTGTTTCTCTGACGTTAGAGCCTTTTTGTGTGGATTGTTGAGAATCTGGCGGGATCTGTGAGCAGAACCGATTCTGGTGGACCAGTTCTGCTCTGGACCTGCCCTAGTGGCCGGGTCCAGGGCATTCAGAACCGGTTCTGGAGGAATGGAGGGTGGGTTGGCAGGCAGATGGGTGTGGTGAGAGGTGATGAAGTTGCGGACAGCTGGAAAACAGATCTGATTGGCTGGAGACAAACGGCAGCAGGGAGGAGCAACGATAACTCCTGAGCTTATCTCAGAGCAAATAGTGCTTCAGCTTGGGTCAGAACCAGAACCCGGTTAGAACCTCCACTGGAGGCTGCTTCTTAAAACTGGAGGCTGTTCCTTATACTTTTTATCAAACTAAATATAGTTTAATTTTATTAACCTTTCATCCTATGGTTCATATTTTATTTTGAAGCTCAGTGATTTTCTGGATTTAATCCCAAACGGAAATTAAATGTCAGGTCATTGGGGTATCTTTAAGGATAACGAGGCTGTGGCAGGAAGGCTCTGCAGTAGCTGTCAGTATGACAGTGAATCTGAAGGTGCCTCTGACTGAAGACCGCCCTGACACGCTGGCACCTCAACACCAGGGAGCAGAGATGTTTTATAGCAACATGCCATGGATGACATCTTCAGCTTTTAGCTAGCTCTGCTAATCCACTTCCTTTGCTTCTGCTGAATTTTCCTCTATAGTGTATTCATTCATTCATTCATTCATTCATTCATTCATTCATTCATTCAATCAATCAATCAAGTTCTCTGTCTCTACATTTAGAAAAACAAATAGCCAATCAGGGCCATTGTCCATTATGATCCACCTAGTCTCTCTAAGCAAACAGTATCTTGTTGCCATGGTTACACAACAAAATAAGTATGATCAAAAATCCTTCCAACTGAATCCAGAACCAGAGGAAATAAATATCCAATCAGGAACCATTCAACCAATCAGAGCCACCAGGAGGCGCTATTCTAGAATTCCTTTTATTGAACAAACACAAATTAAGGTGATGATGACTTCTCCTTCATCCTGCAGAGACATAAGTGTTCCCATGACAACCAGGAGATCAAATCTAGAAGCTAGAACTTCTGAACTTCCTGGGGACTAGTGGTTCTCACCAGCAATACTGAAAGACTTCAATGCGTTCATTTTCATTAATTAATGACACCAATTTTAAATGTTAGAATTTTTTATGGACTTAATCTTTATTGTTTGTTTTTTACAAAAGTTCTAGCCAGAACCTTTAAATTTGTGCGTTTCTGGTACACCTGTAAATCCGACGCACAGCCACATCCACTGCTGGGGGTTCATTTCTGCTTCTAACAATCTGATTGGATGCTGGAAAGACTAGAGTTGTATTCAAGTTGAGCTAAAAGGAGTTAGCCTATCAATGGAGCTATGCTAGCACACTTTGTGAGCTAGCATAGCAACATAAAAATGTTGCTTGTTTTGTTGACTAAAATATGATCAAATAATTATAGGCCCTGAAATTAACTTTATTATACACGTCAACGAGTCTCATCACTAGTTTATACTCAAGTAGAAGTGAAATTGTTAGTCAGTAACTGTAACTACTGGTTCAGTACCTGGTTCAGAAATGAAGCTTCAGGTTCAGTAAGGGTTAAACATGAGGGACTCGTCCAGAGATTTGACCAGCTGATTGTAGCAGGTCTTTGTCCTACAGTCTGAGTCGGTTCTGTTCAGACTCAGAGACTCATTCAGACAGAATCTTAGAACCAGATCTGGTTCTAGTCCTGGTCGGAGTTGCAGGTCAGGAAAAGCCTGATAAAGTGTGATGAAACTCACGTCTCCGGCCAGCTGCTGGAAGACCTTCCTGAACTGCTTCTCCTCATCGTTCTCGTGAGCCTCGGCGTAGTTCAGAGGTCGGCGCGGCGGCGGCTGGGGGAAGAAAGCAGCCTGTGTCAGAATGAGGGAGAGCAACAAGGTGCTCTCCGTGAGCCGGCGCCTTCAGACCCAACATATTCCAAACCCAGAACAGACGATTCAGTCAGGGAGGAAACTCAGCCCTGAAGCATCAGAACTCCTGCAGCTTTTTACTGTTCATTTGACCTTTGACCTCATCTGCCAGTATGTAGCTATATGAGGCATCTTCACTTCATCATTTAGACAAACATTGCCTGCAACACATCTCTCTGTAACTGGCTGTACAGCGGACCCTATAGACTGCTGCTGGTACTTACTGGGTCTGAGGGTCTGAACTGAGACGGGTCGATGTTGCTGTTGGACGGAAAAACAGGAACCAGTTAGCTTAGCATAGTGAATGGAAACCAATTGAAACCATTAGCCTGGGGTGCTAGCTTTCACCTCACAATGTTGATGATGCCGCCGATCAAACTCTTGGTCAGAAACATGTTGAGAAGACCTGAGGAGACAGGAAGTGCATGAAGAGATGAGTTTAAAGACTTCCTGGACTTGAATTATGTCACATCTGAACGATGCATTCAAGGACCTCTGGTCATTTCAGAAAATGTAATGAATCCGTCTTTGATTGTCTCTCAACGCTATGCTAACTGCATCATTACAAACAATCTGAGAGCTGGATCAAACCTTATGGTTCTACACGGAGCAGAACATTATGACCACCTGAGAGTTAGACACTGAAACATACATGACATGGACCGAATTTCTCTGAATGAATCTACTGGGATTTGATGGGCTGAGCTTGATAACTTGTTGCTGCCACCACCGTACTTCACAGCTAGGATGGTACATTCCAGTTTTTCCTCCAAATGTAATGATGGTCATTATGTCCAAACAGTCCCTCGTTAGTCTCATCGGACCAGGACACCAGAGATGAAGTCATGGCTTCTTCCTCTATAATCGGCATTTCAGCCCATGCTGGTACCATAACGTGTTTCACTGTGGATCATGACTTTTTGTTGTCTTCTAATTCTCCTCCTCCTCATTTTGTTGGATGATTTCCTTTGAATATTTATCCACAAAAAGGTTGGGAATCAGCCAATCAGAAGCTGATAAATCCATGACATCATCATGTGGGCTTTTACAAACGCTTTAAATTCTCCATGGAGTGTAATTTCTGAAGAAACCTGAAAATCTGGCTGCTTGTGAGGAAAATATAGCATAATGAAGGTTGAGTGATGTTGTTTTGGTAAAACTGATTTCTCAGCTGCTATGGTGTTAAAACGTTGAAACGTTTTGGACCTGAACTCGTCCAAAACGTCTTCAGTCCAACCAAACACTTCCAGATGCTTCCACCTGTCTGCAGATCCGCTCCTGTAACTTTCCACCAGTGGGTGTGACGCTCCTGATGGTCAACAACAGAGTAAAGTTTAAAGCAGGACGTTTTCTGGTACTTACAGGAGGTTGGAGCGTCAGGAGGAAACCTGAACCAGAACCGGAACCAGGACGGGGAGCTGGGACTGCAGAGGACAAGCGGACTGGAGACGCTCCCAGAGACAGAGTCCACAAAACCAGGCAGACGTTCCTCCCAGCCTGACGTCACCATTAGCCCCGCCCACCAGCAGCGCCCTACCCATCCTTGTTACTAAGGCGGATTAAACATGTTGCGTTCAGGTCCAACAGGAAAAGCCAGTTCTTTCTTTCATGGCATAATGCTTTAAAAATGTGTTCATGAAGACGTTTCTGTTTTATATAATAATTGAAAACCAAAATAAAAAGTAAGGACTGGAGTTAAAATCTCTGTATTTTAATATAAATGGGTTTTCTTCATAGGAATTTATCACAGAATAAATTTTTCTCATTTATCTTGAGACTTTCCATAACAGCAGAAAAAATATTACTTACCGAATCTCTGAAATAGAGCTTTAAGATAACAGCTGAGTGCTTAAATAATATTTAATCAGTTAAAATATGAGATATTTATATTTTCTATAAATATGCTATATTTATGGAATATAGCATTCTACATTCTATAGAACATAGAATACATATATATATATATATACACTATATATATCTTTCACATAAATGTGAAAAGATGTTCAACATGATCTAATTTTAATAAGTACTCAGTGAATGGAGAGAGCTACAATATTAATACATTCTGTCACCATACAGCAGACAGCAGCAGTAGCTGCAGATAATGCAGTTATTATTAGGCAAAAAGCCTGATATCCAGTAAAACATGAACACCAGAAGCTCAAAATGTTCATTCGTTTTGAGCTTCAACGCTTGGTGAAGAGGATCAGAGGATCCTCCGTGCAAAACGCTTTCTCCTTTTGCAAAAGCACGGCCATAAAACTTATTACGTTTGTCTGTGGTTCTTTTATGAAGGTTCAAAAATACCCATCATTTTGGGTATTTTTGAACCCAAGGTGATGGGCACTCATTATCTTGGGTTCAAGATGATGAACCCATCTTTACAGAAAATATTCAAACACCTTCAAAAGAGGAACAGCTTTAACAGTCAAACTATGAATAAAAGTGGTTTCATTGTGATTTTCCTTCAGTGAACTGATGAACAAACAGAAACGGGTTCCTCCGGTCCTGATGGGTGCGTCCTGCTCACAGCTGGTGGACCTGATCCTGGTCCATCAGGAACCAGTCAGCCTAAAAAACATATTCTTCTCAACTCCGAGACCAACCAACGTTTGCTGCCCCCTAGTGGTTATATCTAGTGCCACAGGGGCACTCTGTACCTGGTGCCCCCTGGGTGCTCTACAAACAGACAGTCAGGTTCATTCAGAAATGCAGAGTAGTAGAAGAAAGTAGAAAAAGTTCAGTCCGTCTTCCTGTCGCCTCTAGCAGCAGCTCTGGATAACGTCAGCTAGACTATCTGCTTCATCTAAAAGGAAAGTTTAAAGTTTAGATCAGAAACTATCTGGTGATTTTTGTCCCCATTTTTCAGATGAAAATGTAATGAACACTGAGGATGAAACATCCCAACAGGCTCAACCAAACTTTCAGGTTATTTTTTAGAGGTGTACCTCCATTTGTTTATAAAAACACGGTGGAGACAGTGTCATGCTGAGGGGATGAAGGAGGTATTTAATCAGCAAAATTTCAGTATTTCACTTCAAATATATGAGAACAAAATAGAAATAATATGACAGTAACTGACCCAATAAAGCATAAAACGATTTTAAATTTCTATGTTGCCATGGAGACCTGTTTTGGACCTAAACTGGGTCGGAGAATCTCCCAGAACCTTTTGAAGTGTTGTTTTTAAAAAGTCCCACGGTCCCTGAACGCAGTCCTGTTCTTCATGTGTCGTCATCAGCCGGAATCCGGAAGCGTCCCGCTTGTTGTGAGCTGTCTCTCTGTTGGTCCCTTCTTCTTCCTCCTGGTTCGAATGGCGGGTTCTGTGGGTCTGGGTCGGACCAGCTCTGGGTTCTGCTGCTCTGCGGTGCTGCTGCTGCTGCTGGCGGTCGGACCTGGACCCGTCCGGGCCGTTTCGGAACCGGGGAAGTGGACGGTGGACGTCGGCGGTGTGAGTTTCCTGTTAGCTAAAAGTTAGTGATGCTAAAAGGTGCCGAGGAGAGAGAGTTCGGTTTCAGGTGGTTCTGGTTCGGTTCTACTGCTCCGTGGAGCTGATTCTGGTTCAGTCATTAAAGCTGAGTCAGGAACATGATCTGATTTGATCCGAACATGGAAATGCGCAGATTAATGAGAATTTGACGACTTTAATGGTAAAAATCGGGTGTGTGACGTCACTAAGAGAGCAGCCGAATTCATGGACGGGTTACAGCCTTCAGAACCGAACCGAACTTTTGACCTTTGAGTTTTCTTGACGTGATTTCAGTCAGGTTTGGGTATGGGCTTTGACTAGGCCGTTCCGCTGTAGCTCTGCCACAGGGTTTGGTTCAGTGGGATCCTCTGGTTCTGGTTGTGTTTCAGGAGAACCAGAAGCCTCAGTACTTCGTATTCAGGAAGACGCTGTTCAACGGCAGCAGCATCCATCTGCGAGGTGAGGCCCGACCCGGTCCGCCCTGACCCCTGACCCCTGGCCCCTCACCCCTAACCCCTGTGTTTGTCTCAGCTGTTCCTCAGAACTGCTCCCCCTCCTCGAAGATGGAGGTTTCCTGGTACTTGAGGAACTCCCACTGCTACAACGAGGTCTACAACAAGAACGTAAGCGGTTCGGTTCTGGTGGGACCGCCGGGTTCTGATTCGGTTCGGAGGTTTGTTTGGAGCAGAAACGCTGCAGATTGCAGCCGCAGCATGAAACTTTTCTAAAGATAATTTTTTCTTATCAAACTGCCTCCATGTTGTGACAGTTTGATATGAAACAGGAAATCTGTGAAAAGATCTATCTTAGTGCTGTCAATCATCCTCAAGTAGTTGCTGCTAATTGTGTTAATGCCAGAGAAACAGCTCACTGTTACAGGAAAATGTATCTGCTGCTAGCTTTAGCATTAACAACAGGCCTGTCACTGTAACAAATTTAGCTAGATGATTAATTGTTCCACAAGTTATTGCGATAAATGATAATATTGTTGTTTTGGGGCCATTTTTCAGTAATGGAACACATTCTCAAAGATCAATAAACTTTATTCTAATAAACGTTTAACTCTGGAACGGGAAGACGTTTTAAAATCCAAAAATAACTTTCTGAATTCTCTGCTAGCTGAGGCCAGAGCTCCAGACTGAAAACTTCATCATCCAGTTTTTGGTAGGAACAAACGATAAGTCACACAAATGGAAACTTTTGCGCTAGTTTAAATTTATCAGGCGTTTAACTGATGATTGTAACAGGCCTAGCTATGCTTGGTGCAGCGTAGCAGAGAACAAAGGGATGAGCAGCGCCACACGATGTTGTGATTGACAGCGCTAAGACCTGCCTCCTGACTCTTATTGTCTGTTTCCAGAACATGGTGACAGTTATTACTAAAGCATTTTATTAAGTTCCTGCAGCTTTAATCTTGGTATCCAGGCACGTTGCCTTCAAGTGCCTGTGTTTCTGTAGGATTTTATGGCTCATGTGATGTTTGTGTCTCCACCCAGCTGAATCCAGAGGATTACTTCAAGTCGGACTCGGTGGTAGCAGAGACGGGGTCGGGGGCCTTCGTGAGGCACACCCACCAGCCAATCAGCTGCCAGATAAAGCCCCACATTGTGAGGACCGCCGGATGAGCATCCGCCGAGTCGGAGACGAAGACGCAACTAAAGCAGTTTGCTTCGTGTTTCAGTTCAGCGTAGCGCAGTTCGCCCCCCCCACGCCGCTGAAGAACCCGCTGCCACCACCATCATCAGCGCCGGTGGGTCCAAAAGCAGCAGCAGCGTTAATAATGTCACTGTTCGGTCTGGGAAAACCATACAGACTACTCAAAATTAAACCTGAATTCATTTCATTAAAAATGCTTTAACTATAAAAAATAAAGCCCCTGACTAGCAGTTAGCCGGCTCACTTCTGTAGCCAATCCATACAAACTGATTAATCATGATGAACCGGTTATTGAAATAATAATTAGTTATCGACACCTGACTCTAAACCAGGCTGGAGGAACTGCTGCTGTTTTCTGTCCACAACAGGAAATGAACTTCAGCCAATCTGTGGTTTCCTCCAGCTGACAGGGAGAATCATTCTGCTGTTTTTCTCCTGATGACGTTTCACGACCAGAACCGGTTGGGATCAGAACTGACCCGAACCGGATCAGGCTGTAGAGCTACTCGTCAGGACTGTAAAACAGCAGGATGGATTCTGTGACCTTCAGCGTAACTCACAGTGACCTTTGAAAGGTTAAAGTTGAACTGCTGAAGGCAGCAGAAACCCAGGCTGCTGTTTGGACCCGACACGGTTCTGGATTGGTCAATAACCTGTTGGACCAGATCCCAATACAGGTCAACAAGTTCGGTTTTTACCTGTGGCCAGTGAACGCATCGTTGTTGCGTTCACAACGTGTGGTTCTGGTCGGTCCAGTTCTGGTTCTGAACTCTAATGTTGTCTTTCCAGCCTGACTCAAAGGAAAAGTCTGGGAGGAAGAGGAGAGAAGCTAAGAAACCAGAACCAAAGGTACGGCCCGGTTCTGTCCGGTTCGGATCAGAACCGTTTGGACCTGTGGTCCAGAACCTGCATGTGAACTCGGCTGATCTTCTTCTTCTCTGGTCCTCAGGCTGCTGGTGGCTCCTCCAATCAGGTCAGTCGGGTCACCAGAACCGGATCAGGGTTTGTTGCGGGGTGAAAGGTCAGGGAGCTGACCCTGTTTGTTCCTCAGAGCGACTTTGACATCGTGGCCCGGTCCTGGGAGGACGGACCCTACATGTTCATCATCAAGGTCCAGAACACCGGAACTGGGCCGTGGAATCTGCAGCGTCCGTACAAACACTGAGACACTGAGAGACACTGAGAGACACACTGAGAGACACTGAGAGACACACTGAGAGACACTGAGACAGACTGAGAGACACTGAGACACACTGAGAGACACACTGAGAGACACTGAGAGACAACTGAGACACACTGAGAGACACTGAGACAGACTGAGAGTGTTTTGTCTCTTACTGGTTGAACTGCTTCTGTGTTCCTGTTTCCAGTTCAGGTCAGCATGAAGGGACCTCATGGCTTCATCTCAGCCACTGAATGGCCTCTGATGGTGGTGAGACCCCAACACACACACCCTAGAGCTCTTCTTCAAAATGGGTATAACGGGAGAACATAGAAGGAAACATGAACAAGACATTGCTAAGCTCCTGTGGGCCTTTAACTAGACCAGATACGCCCCTGTAGCCCGGTGGAGCCATTTTCTTTGGGTTTCCTTCAAATTAAAGACAGATTCTTTCTGACCTGTTGTCAGACGCTGCTGCTCCAGGAAAAACTAAACATTTTGTAGACATTTTAACCAGACCAGAGGGACATGGGCAGTAACTACTCCTGCTAATTTCACTGGCTAACTCCTCCTACTAAGACCTCCTACTAATGCCTCCTACTAATGCCTCCTGCTAACTCCATTGGCTAGCTCCAACATCCTGCTTGTCTGTGTCTCCCCAGTTCTACATGGTGATGTGCATCATGTATGTGCTGCTGGCTGTGCTGTGGCTGATTCTGTCTGCCTGCTATTGGAGAAGCCTGCTGCGGATCCAGTTCTGGATCGGCGGCGTCATCTTCCTGGGCATGCTGGAGAAAGCTGTGTACTACGCCGAGTTCCAAAGCATCAGCTACGAAGGCGTATCAGGTAGGTCTGTTAGCCGAGTACCATGACGGCCAGTTAGCCAGGTAGCTTGTCAGCCTGTTAGCCAGGTAGCTTGTCGGCCTGTTAGCCAGTTAGCTTGCCGGCCTGTTAGCCAGGTGTCCTCCTGGCCTGTACCCCTGAGCTTGTCTGTGTCCTCCTGAGTCCAGGGGCGGTGGTGTTGCCAGGTGCTTCGGCCTGTAGCGAGCTGAGTTCTGGTGATCACCCAGTCTGGGATCATGTGTCTCCGTGAGTCCAGAGACAGTGATCCAGTAGTAGACAGAACCAGGCCTGGGAGACAGTGCCATGAACCTCGGAATCATTCCCAGTCTGGTAAGTTTCTGGGAGCATCTAGTATTTATTAACATGTCCCCAAGTATGAGGGAACGATCCCCTCCTGAACGTCCTCCTGTCCTGCATAGAGGATCTTTGCACAAGATGCCTCACTCTGGCAACTTTCAAACATCTGTTTTAATGTGTTTTATTACATAAGAAAACAAACTCAGTTTTTTTTGCATCCTGACTTGATGTGACTGGTGCTTTGAGTCTCATGATTCCCAGATTTGTAGGTTTTCTTTGTTTCCCAGCTATAATGACCTTTAACCCCTGCTTCTGTCAGGCCCCGGCTGGGCGCCCTGCTGCACAGAGTGGTCGGCGTTGGCCTGCTCTACCTGCTCTTCTCCATTATCGAGGGAATCCTGCGGGTCCACACGGTGAGTTCTGACCCGCCGACCCGGTTCCAGTGGCTCAGGTTCTAGCCCGCTGGCCAAGTTCTGCTGGACATGATCCGGCCCGGTTTTGGATTGGCTCCAGCCCGGTCTCACCCATGTGTTCTGCAGGATCGGGGGAACGACGACCGGAGCCTGATAGTGTGTGACGTGGTTCTGGCTCTGACTGACTCCTGTGTTGTCTGGTGGATATCCTTACAGCGTCAGAACCTTCAGTCATGATTGAATCTCATTTCGCTGTTTGATTCATTATGAGATGAACTCCAGGTTCAGATTTCTAAACTGAAGACAGCGAAAAAGAAAAAGCCTCTGAAAACTGCTGATTTAACTTCTTTCTATTATTTTCTCTCATCCTCTTTCCTCCTTCATTTTCACATTCATCTCCTCCTCCTGCTCCCTTTGTCTTCAGGCTGAAGATGATGTTGTTCTTCTGGCTGCTATTCCTCTGGCTGTGCTCGACTCTGCCCTCTGCTGGTGGATATCCGCTACTGGACCTTTCCTTTTTAGCTTTAGAGAATCAAACTGTTGCTGCCACTTCTCCCTGATGGTTCCCCACCTAATGTTGGCGTCCTCCACGTGGCGTCCTCCATGTTGGCGTCCTCCACGTTGGCGTCCTCCATGTTGGCGTCCTCCATGTTGGCGTCCTCCATGTTGGCGTCCTCCACGGGGCGTCCTCCATGTTGGCGTCCTCCACGGTGGCGTCCTCCATGCGGGCGTCCTCCACGGTGGCGTCCCCCCCCCCCCCCCCCCCCCCCCCCCCCCCCCCCCCCCCCCCCCCCCCCCCCCCCCCCCCCCCCCCCCCCCCCCCCCCCCCCCCCCCCCCCCCCCCCCTTTTTTTTTTTTTTTTTTTGGTGTTTTTTTTTTTTTTTTTTTTTTTTTTTTTTTTTTTTTTTTTTCCCACACGTTGGCGTCCTCCACGTTGGCGTCCTCCATGCGGGCGTCCTCCATGTTGGCGTCCTCCAGGGCCTCCGGCGTCCTACACGTTGGCGTCCTCCATGGTGGCGTCCTCCATGGTGGCGTCCTCCAAGGTGGCGTCCTACACGTTGGCGTCCTCCATGGTGGCGTCCTCCATGTTATGTCTTCTTGGAGCGTTTGGTCCGGGTTAGCTGTAGCGTCTCAGTTTCTCGATGAAGCTTCCTTGACCTTTGCCCCCACATCTTCGTGAGCCTGGCTCAGACGATGAAGCTGCTGAAGCTGAGGAGGAACGTGGTGAAGCTCTCTCTCTTCAGACACTTCAGCAACACGCTCATCTTCGCTGTCATCGGTGCGTGACCGCCTCCTCTTCCTCCTCTTCCTCCTCTCGCTTTTCTAAAGCTCTGTGTCGTTTTAGCTTCGGTGATCTTCATCATCTGGACGGCGAAGAACTTCACCATGTCCAGGTGTCGCTCTGTAAGTAAGAAGACGCCCTCATGTCTCTCCGTCGTCACATTTCTAACGTTTCCATCCTTGCTGGTTCAGGACTGGAGGGAAGTCTGGATCCAAGACGCTTTCTGGCGCTTCTTGTTTTCCATCATCCTATTGGTCATCATGTTCCTATGGCGACCGTCGGCCAATAATCAGATGTAAGAGGCGTTTTGGGGTTGGGTCTTGTTTTTTTCGGTGATTTTAAGTGGACCTGGTTGTGTGTGTCAGGTACGCCTTCAGCCCCCTGGTGGACGCGGACAGTGAGGACGAGGAGGAGAAGGAGCCCATGATGAACGAGGCGTTTGGTCAGAAACCTTCATCGTTTGTCTTCCTCAGCCCTTCCTCCAGGCCTCCAGTGAAGCTGCAGGAAGCCTTTAGCTGCTTCCTGTTTGATTCAGGAGATAAATCAATAATAATCCATGACTGAAGTCTTGAGGCTTGGTGTGTTGAAGCTTGTTGACTGTCAGACTCGAAGTGGGCGTGTCTAAAGCGTGAGCTCTGATTGGCTGGCTAAAAAGGCTGAGGTCACATTATGTTTGGAATGATAATTTTACAGTTTTTGTGGTTCCAACAGATTTATTACTGAACAGTTCAGCCCTGACAGGAAGTGAACAGGAAGCAGACCAAACTTTGGTTGTGATCCATATTTATTCCTCCGCCGCCTTCAGCTGGTCCAGGAACTCTGACATGTTGAAGCTTTGCTGTTTGTTTCCCTTCAGAGGGGATGAAGATGAGGGGGACGAAGACCGAGACCAACGGGACGGCCAGACCCAACAAAGTGGTGAGCTCTGTAAATCATCTTCATCATCACCATGTTCATCAGCTTCAGCTGTTTGCTAATCAAGCGATTCTGCTATGAATGAGTCAGGATGAAGATCTGAAGTGGGTGGAGGAGAACATCCCGTCATCGATGGCCGACATGTGAGTGAGATCCCGTTCAGTAACCCCAACAGAGCTAGTGGCTAGCCTCGAGCTAGTGGCTAGCCTAGAGCTGGCGGCTAGCCTCGAGCTAGCGGCTAGCCTCGAGCTAGTGGCTAGCCTCGAGCTAGCGGCTAGCCTGAACTAGTGGCTAGCCTCGAGCTAGCGGCTAGCCTAGAGCTAGTGGCTAGCCTCGAGCTAGCGGCTAGCCTCGAACTAACTGGCTCCTCTCGTTTCCACAGAGCGCTACCCCCTCTGCTGGACTCGGACGAGGTCAGTTCCTGCTTCCTGATTTCACTTCCTGGTTCTGGTTTTCCAGTGTGATCAATGTTCAGTTGAGTCACTTTAACCTCTGGCCTCCCAGAGGGTTACCGTGGTTACCTGATGCACAGAAAACACTCGGTGTTGTCCTGCACCTAAGCAGCAGGGAGAGCCAAACGCCCAGCAGAGCTGACCGGTCGCCATGGTTACATCATGTCATGGTGATGACAGGAGGGCTGAGCTGCTGCAGCCATTAATAATCCAAGGAGCAGAACCAGAGCCAGAGCCCAGTTCTGCTGACCGACCCGGTGGATCCGGCTGAGACCGGTTCAGGTCCGGTTTTGGTGCTCTGGTCGTCTTCGTGTCATGAAATGAAATGAGTCCGTCAGCAGGAGCATAAACTGCATTTAATCATCGATGATGTCATTGATCCTGATTGGAGCAGACTCCATCTGTCTGTCCTCCATGTTGGTTTCTTCTGAATGAATCCTCTAACCTGGAGTTACTTACAAACCAGCCTTCATCCTGCTCATTCCCACAGGACAGGATGTTTTTTTACTGATGATATGGAGCTCTATTAAACCCTAAAGTTATTCACGTGGACTCTGATTAGCTTCTCTGTTCTCCTGTTGGTGGTCGTTCAGTGTGAAGCATGAAGTTATTACAAGTTACCTGATGAAGATCTGCTGGTTATGAAATGTGCTCAGGTTTGGACGCCGTGCAGGCTCCCGTCAGCTCTACAGGACGGCACACAGTGCTAACCGAGATAGCATACAGGCTAACACTCCGGATGAATGTTATGGCAGCTCTCCGTGAACCAGATCAATGAACCATATTGATCTCTGTTTCAGGAAACCCAAACGACGAAGCTGGAGATGTCTAAGATGGAGTGAATTGGACAGAGGTGGAGCAGGTGGAGAGACGGCCGGTTTCTATATGGGAGTGAAGGATGGAGGAGTGAAGGATGGAGGAGTGAAGGATGGAGGAGTGAAGAGTTTTTCGGGGTTTTTTCTGATTCTCTCCTGGCTTTATGAGCTTCGTAAGCCTTTCACTGGGAGCTGAATCCAGTCATTCTGTGTATTTATAATAATGTTCTGCTTTCTGCAGCGCGGCCGCTTGCTTCCATTGTTGTTGTGCAGCGGCGCCGCCCTGCTGGACATCTGTGGGGTTTGCTTTTATGTTTTTTGCGTTGTGAATTGGTGTTTGATATTTTTCCTCCTCTAAAAGCCAAAGGGACGAACCAGAGAGAGAAATCACGAGGAATTATTGACTTTTATTTTGCAAAGTTTGTCTTTGTGTTTCAACCAATAAAGTTTTCATTTTCACCTGATTCCTGCTGAAGCTTCATCTTGCCTCCTCTTCCTCTGGACAGACCTGAATCTGGTCTAAACATGGCCGCCGACCTGACCCAAACCAATATGGCCACGGTAACCATTACTGACATAATCCAGATGAATCCCGACACGCTGCAGATTCCAGGCAGGAATGATCCCGGCAGATCATCAGACCACCTGGGAAAATGAAACGTGTTATGGAAAAACATAAGTTATCTGAATGGGACCGTCCTGACGGCAGGAAGCAGGCGCAGCAGAGCAACAGATCCAAAACTATTGCTGGAAAAACGGTTTTGTTTTTACGCCCAAAAAGAAAACTGATCTGAAAAATACTGGCAAAAATCTGCAAAGAAGGGAAAACTTTATTCTTAGCTCGGCTCTGAAGACTCCAACCTCTTCCCCCTTTACTCTGCCGCCTGTAAATAAAACCCAGTGTGTCTGATGCCCCCTGCTGGACGGCCATATGTAAAGCCTGTTGGAATATGGAGGTAGTTTAGCCGACGCAGCCTTTCTGTTTGTGATGGTGGGACAGAAAGTTGGGAACATGGACTCAAGATGACCTTAGATGATGTCTAACGGTTACCATGGAGACCGCCCGCTGCTCCTGATGTGAGGCGTGAGCGACAGATGACGGGCCTCTGGTCCAGTTTGTTGTTCTGAAATCTATTGTTCATTCTAATTTATTTATTGTATAATTGATGTATGATTTTAATTTGTTTAAAAAAAATTTGATAAAAATGAGCTTATTTGATCTCATTCAGGCACACTTACAGTATATAATGTTGACTAATTCATTAATGCTTTAGAAAATGTTAGAATATTGACTAATTTGGCTGATTAGTGATAAAGGAATTACAAGGTTTCCCCCAGACTATTAGAAGCCTACACTGACTTCTACTACTGAGTGTAACACATTTACATTTAAATATAAAACCCTATGTGTGTGTGTGTGGGGGGGTGTATATATATATATATAAAAGATATAAATCCGGATTGAAAGCGTCTTTGCTGCTCTGAGTGTTTCACTGGCGGAGCAAATTTATTTCTAAAAGATAAGTTTATAGTCGGGCTGCCCAGTGGCGCAGCTGGTAGAGCTACTGCCTTGCAGCAAGAAGGTTCTGGGTTCGATTCCCGGCCCCGGTCTTTCTGCATGGAGTCTCCATGTGCATGGTGGGTTCTCTCCGGGTACTCTGGCTTCCTCCCACAGTCCAAAAACATGACTGTCAGGTTATTTGTGAGTGTGTGTGTGCATGTTTGTTTGTCCTGTGTGTCTCTGTGTTGCCTGGCGACCTGTCCAGGTGACCCCGCCTCTTGCCCAAAAGAGTGAACCAGGAATAACTTGTAGTCTTTCTTTCAGAGGAGCTTTGAGGTAAGAATGATTTATCTTTGTGAACAAAGAATTTACATCAGAAGTTTCCATCTCAACACGCCGCCCAGCGGGTGGCGCTGTCTTCCCTCTAAAGTTCATGTCTGTGGTCCCGGTTTGCCGGAGCGTTAGCGGCTAACGAACCAGCGCTAACCTCATCATGCAGGTTCAGGTGAGGAGCTTTTGGGCTGTGGTCGTAGTCATGCCTCACGCTGGTTCTATATGATTTTATTATTTTTTCCTGGTTATACAATGTATCAATCCGTACCAAATGCTTTGTGCGTTCAGACAGAGTTGATGCACGCGGCTCTCAGAGATCAGAGAAACTCGTCCCATAAACTCCAGCAACCAAAACAGTTTCTGTGGCTCTTATTAAAACTCAACAGTCACCAAATGGAAGAGCTGCTAAAGCCTCATTAGCAGCATTGAATTAAATCTCCGTTTGTTGCTCATCTGCTCAGTGCAGCAGATTGAACTCGTCCTGCAGGGCCGGTCCAAGGCTGGATGAGGCCTGGAGCAGAACGGGACTGAGTTGAGGGGCCCCTCTTGCTGCTTCTGTGTCAGATTTAATCTGGGAGATGGCAGCAGATCAACTGGCCAACCTGAAACAATCAGTTATAAATGCAGTTTATTCATTTGTATTTGTGAACAAACTGAGATCAGACTCACAGCATCAGATTGTTGCTATGGTAACAAAACAATCTCACTATGAATATTGTTCTCTGAACTTTTACAAAGTGAACTTGGCAGCTCCTTAAAATCTTACATTTAAATGTTAAACAATTGAAAATCTTTTAGTTTATGTTGAAACCATTGATTCAAATTCAGCTGCATTGATAATCTCAATAAATAAATGTTACAATTATATATCTGTGGTTTGTGTTAAAATATCACCTGAAGCCCTGGGGGCCTGATGGAGCCGCTGACTTGATTTGGATTAAACTGAACTGAATATAATTAGTGTAAATGCTGAAGTCATCCACACTATGGAGTTCCACTTTTCTGGTTGCTCCGTAAATTTTGCTGTGCTTCCTCTCCTGCATTCTTTGTGCTATTTTCACCATTTGACCTTTGCACTATTCAGCTCTCCTAATGCCTAATGAGGGAAACAGCTCCATCCTGTGGCAGAAAAGAGAATATAAATTAATATAAAACATAAAATGTCCGTTGTGTTTCACATTGGATGTTTCAAGTTCTGCCTATCAATGATTAATGATTAATCAATCATCCAGTTTCAGGCTGTCATGGAGGAAACAAGGTAGCGGCCATTTTGGAGTTGGACAGTTTAACAGCTTTTGAAAACCTGGAATAATTGTAGCTTTTTCCCTTCTGCATGTTTTCTGCAGTCGCCGAGTCAAACGATGCCTCACCTCCAAACAAACGTTGATATGTCAGGAACTATAAAAAAGGTTTGGATTTAATTTCATTCAGGGGAACGATGAAGGAACAGGGGAACGTTCCTTCTGACTGAGGATTTCAGACTTCAATGTGTCTGAAAGAGGAACGACGAAGTAAGCTTACTGGAACGTTGTTACTGGGAAGTTGTTTACATGGACTTTCTTTACATGGGACTTGTTTCCTGAAGTTTGTTTCACGACTTTGGAATTTCTGTTTCAGTTCTTCGATTATGAGTTTCTTCAGGTTGTTATGCGTTTGTTTCACATGGGGTTTTTTCACATGGAACCTTGCCTGGAACGTTTGTTTATGGACGTTCTGTTCATGGAATTTTCGGCGTTGTTTAACGTTTCTGTTTCACATGGGACTTTGTTTCACTGGGAAGTTTGTTTCACTGGAGTTGTTTCACATGGGAACGTTTCTGTTTCACATGGGAACTTTGTTTCACTGGGAACGTTTGTTTCACTGAACATTTTGTTTCATGGGAATTTTGTTTCTGATTTTGTTTCATATGGAACATTTCTGTACACATGGACGTTTAGAGATGCTTCGTAGATTTACATTTTAGTTCCAGCTTTAGGTTTTTTGTTTTTCTTCACATGATGGACTATTTACTGTGGAAGTTCAGCATGTTGGACTAACGCTTTCCCTTTCACCAAAGCATTCAGCTTCACAGTTGTTTTTCATAGGACATTCACTTTTCAAAAGTTTTAAGCGAGTTGTCGTTTAAAAGTTCACGTTGATTCTCATAAATGAATTTTCAAGAAATTTTACTTTTTCTGTCACCTTAACATCTGTTTTTTTAGAATACTTTATTTTGAAGTTTTTGTTAACATTACAATTATTAACTGATAAGACAAAATTGGTTCACGATAAAGCCATAAAGCCAAATTCAGGCTTTATCATTTCCAATAATATTACACAACAAGAAGGACTGGGTGGGTTAGGAGGCTAATCAATAAGGATTAAATGAAAATGTATTTGAGTCGGTGACAGACGGTATCAGAATGGCTCATGAGTCCAGCTCGCTTACAGGAACACCAGACAGTATTGCTTCACATCTTCTAGCGGCGGAAGATGTGGCGCCCCGCCTCGGCGCCCCGCCTCGGTGCCCCACCCCCCTCCCCGCTTCCTTCTAAAAACCTATAAATATTTAAAGTAAAGATCACCTGGACGCTGAAAATATGAGCTGAAGCTTCTTTTACTCAGTTCTCAGAAATAAAAACAAGATTTAAGTCACTTAAAATTTGCGGACCGCAAAAAATCAGCGCAGGAGCCACAAATGGCCCCTGTCCACCCTTTGTACACCCTGGACTAGATATATTCTGCATCCGTTGCCTTGCTTTAAAGCTCTCTGCTTATTGCGGTTTTGGTTCAGAGGAGTTTGAGTTAGAAAAGTAAAACATGAATTTAAAACCATCTCAGTTTGTGCAGCAGGAAGCGCTGAAGGTTTCAGTTGGAACGTCTTCTGTGAGCAGCAGGTTCAGTAACACTGGAGATGTTGCAGATGAATTTCCGAGTTGTCATAAATCCATCGTAATCCAGCAGGCAGATTGTCCATCATATTATAATCAGGCATCATGTATTGGTGAGCAGCGGCGGATTAACGGATCGTTCCTCATGTTGTCTAAAATAAATCTGCTGGACGTTTTCAGCTCAAATCCTTTGGAGGACTGAGGCTCAGTTGTCATTTCTATAAAAGGGTCAAACTTATTCAAATCTATTGTTTTATTACATAAAGAAAACAGCAGCAGATAAAAGGTGTGAAGCGTCTGGCATATGGAGCTGCGACATCCCATAATACTCTCAGATCTTCTTTGGTACAAAGAAATGTCGCCTCACTCCGCCCATTACGTGACGGGATTATGGATACGCAGATTAACGGCGACCAATGGGAAGCAGGCCCCGCCCCCGACAGAAACACAGCGACTCGCAGTTCAGTTGTTAGATTTTAGTCTTTATTTTTCTCTTTTTCTTGACAATTTGCTAGCAGACATGTGAAAACTTGGACCAACAAAACATCATCATTGTTGTTATTGTTATTATTGTTGTTGCTTTTTATTGTTTCATTAATTACAGCATATTGTCAGATGCTACAGTGAGAAGATGAAAAACAAAGAATCAAAACCAAACAGGAAAACGAGAAAAAAGAAACATTTTGACTTGAGTAATTGAAGCTGTTTTGCTTTTCTTTTTATTCCATGTTCACATTATAACAGTCTAAACATTAAACACACAGAGCTGAACTACTGGGAACACTGGGCAGAGGGAGGGACCTACCAACAAAAATGGCCGTCAATATAAAACTAAGAGTCTGTTTTCTTCTTTTGTTTTTGTTTCCTTCACATTTAAATCCACCAATCAGACGTCGGCAGTGATTGGAAGTGGGGGAGGAGCTAAAGGAGGATTTTTTTACATTTCTGCATTTTCTTTTCTCTCGTAGACAATATAAAATCTCACAGACAAGCAAAGAAAAAGTAAAAAAAACACAGGATGCACGTTTAGTCTGCATGACCCGGACGGAGGGAGATGGACGGATGAAGGTGGACGGATGAAGGTGGGGTGAATTATTGCTTTCTGAGGAAGTATTTCTACTTCCCATCTACATGAATTGCATCCCTCTCATTCGCTCCGACTGCATCTCACCGTGGTGATACATGAGTACTCCGATTATTAGGGAGGGATGGAGAGATGGAGGGGAGGAGGGATGGAGGGATGGAGGGATGGAGGGATGGAGAGATGGAGGGATGGAGGGAGGAGGGATGGAGGGATGGAGGGGAGGGAGGGATGGAGAGATGGAGGGACGGAGGGAGGAGGACTTGGGGGCGGGGCTCAGAGCTCCTTGCTCAGCGAATCCTGGGCAGTTTTAATCCTCTTTGTTTGGCCTCACACGTTTCCCTCCTTTTTGTCTGGCAAATGATAACAAAAGAGATTGAAAATGTATTAAAAATAGGATAATAATAATAAAAGCAGTCATACAAAAAAGGTTAGACGTGAGTTTAGTGGTTTAGTACAGTTCCTAGTGTTTAGTGTCAAAGGGAACTGAAGGTATTGCTGATCCACATGATGGAGGATCAGCGCCAGGTGAAGAGCAGCCGTCTGAATCTGCTCCCTTCATTCGTCACACCAGGAAAACGAGCCTCAGCCACCCTGACCCTGACCCTGACCCTGAAACGTTCAGGTTCGCTTTTCTGATGACCGACGTCTGAACTCTGTCCAATAACTCACTGAGGAATTCAGCCAGTTAGCATGCTAAAGCTAACCTCCACCTGCTGAGCCATTCATTTATTTATTGATGGATTATCAATCGATGTCCCATTGAAAAGTTTCAACATAAACACTGAGCTAACTATATGCTAGCTATTTAAATCTAACAACTACTTGCTACGTTTCGGTGCTGAGACTCAGTGAAGGAGGTTTAGCTAAAAAGCTCCTGTGACACTTTAATGTCACATTGATCGACTCTTTTGATGTCGACTGGAAAGTGGTTTCCTTCACTGCAGACGCAAAGCTAGCTACATAAATTAGGGTTAGTTAGCATGTTAAAGCTAACCTCTTCCTGCTGAGTGCAGGCCTCTTTGGAAAGGCCACAACTCATTTGATCTTTCTCGTCTCTTGATGTGACTTTAATTTTGTTTCCTACGGAGCCCCTAAGGGATCATGGAGAAAAAAAAAGAAAAAGAAATCACGACTTTTTTCTCGAGATCCCGACTTTTTTTTCTTTTCGCAGGATCTCGAGAAAATAAGTTGGGATTTCTTTCCTTTTTTTTTCTCCATGTCCCCTTATGGGCTCCGTAGTTTCCTTTATTAAAGTGAAAAAACTTTAACTTTTAGCTTGTTAAAGCTAACAGCTACGTAGTCAATTCAACTAGCAAGCCTATGCTAATGAGTCACAGATCGGCTCTCAAATATTCAGAGGGTTTTCTATAGAGCTAAATGTTAAGCTATAGACTGTTAGCTAGTTGAACGTAATAGCTACCAGTTCATCTTAAATGATGGAAGATTGTGAATAAAGCCTTAATTTTGACCGCTAATGACAGATTGATGATCACAGCTAGTTAGCTGTTTACGACTAGCAGCTACTGGCACCTGGAAGCTCCAGGAGGAAGACAAACTATAAAAACAAACTTCAAATGATTTCACAAAATCGAAATGGTTTTTCTGAGGTAAACTTTGTCATGGAAGACAACTTTGGAAACCAAACAAATAACTCACAACTATCTGAACTATTTCTGGATTACAGCTCTGCCTGGAACACCAGCCAGTTTGCAGACAACAATATGAAAAACTGCGTGTAATCTTTTGTTTTTCATTTACCCAAATTAACCCAGTACTTAAATCTGGACTGGAGGGTTTGTGTTGCTGTCAAAGTCAGTACAATGAAGGGAAGCTAGTTCTGCTCTTTAATTTAGATAAAATAATAACTTGTATCCGAATGCTGTCAGATTCTCTCCTGTTTGATGTACAAACACAGAAAATAAATCGTGAAACGTTGCAACGTCTGCAGGTTGGGACAGAACAAAGTTACAGAAACTTCTAAAAAATCCCGTTAGCAACACTTCACCAAAAACGAGCCTCCGGGAAACGCTGCTGCAGCGTCTGCTGAGCTTGTTGGGAGGAGAGCGGGCGCCGCTGGACGGCGAGCCGCGCGCAGCAGTCTGAATGGAGAGCAGGCGGGAACCATAATAATGGAGGAGGGTCACAGGTCGCAGGGGGCAACCACAGAAAAGCTTCCAAGACGGAGCACTGAGTCGGCGGAAGGGAACGCTTGGCTAGTTTGTGTTTTTAGACCGTTTGCTGTCAGTCAGACGCCGCTGCTCCTGTTTGAGCAACTTCCTGAGAAAAAAGCTTCCTGTGGTCTGAAAGCTGCTGCCAGCGCCGGAGTCCTGGTTTCATCAGGTTGTTTCTGTCCACCTCCATCAACTTTAGCTGCTCTGAAGGTTCCAGGTTAGCCTAGCTTAGCATAAAGACTGGATAGTGTCCGGGTTAGCCTAGCTTAGCATAAAGACTGGATAGTGTCCGGGTTAGCCTAGCTTAGCATAAAGACTGGATAGTGTCCGGGTTAGCCTAGCTTAGCATAAAGACTGGATAGTGTCCGGGTTAGCCTAGCTTAGCATAAAGACTGGATAGTGTCCGAGTTAGCCTAGCTTAGCATAAAGACTGGATAGTGTCCGGGTTAGCCTAGCTTAGCATAAAGACTGGAAGCAGAAGGAAACTGCTAGCATTGCTCAGATTAAATGGATAGTGTCCAGGTTAGCCTAGCTTTGCATAAAGGCTGGAAGCAGAAGGAAACTGCTAGCATTGCTCAGATTAAACTCTTTTAACCCGTATGAACGCCATCTGATCATCTGTGGAGTTTTTCATAAAATAATAACTATTCTCACATTTACTGTCCGTTTTGCAAGATGGATATCTATAAAGCCAAACTGTCGGAAAAGAATGTTTTGGTTTTATAACATCTGAACTTTAAAAATAAGACTTAATTTATGACTGAGATTACTGAGTTAATAAATCAAAATTTAATGTTTTTCAAAGCAGAAAAACCGTGTTTTGGTGCAATAAGAGGCTATGTTAAGCTCATGTAAAGCTGGGCATAAACTGACATTTTTTGGCTCTTTTTCATGCAAAATTTCTTTGACTGGACCGAATGTCGGCGTAATCGTGTGTCATCCATTGTGTAGCACAATGGTGATTAAAACGTCATGACCGGCTTCCCATCAGCAATCAGGCCTGTTTGAAATTCGGGTCGCCCCCGGTGAAGGTATCGCCCTGTTGCAGCAGCCCCTCAAGCCACAATCAGCTGAACGCACTGGAATCCTTAAATATAGATGAAAAAAGAATTTAAACACTGGAAATAACGAACTTCAAACGGCACATAAAAATAAATACTTTATCAAAAACATTTATGCTTACAAATTTAATTTAGGGTCCACTAATCTCTCTCACGTTAGCATTAGCATACACTTCCAAATACAAAACCGCTGCAGTAAAAGCTTGCAGCTAACCGTAGAGGAGTTAAAGTCGCCGTTTGTAAAGATACTCAGTCAAAAATGATCGAGTTATTTATCCTCTCATAATAAAAATAATCGGTTCATATTCTCACCACGTAATTCATTTATTTATGCCACAGTTCCAAACTAAATGTTGGACTGAAGCTAATTATTGAGCTTACACATAAATATTCACGTGGACTATCAAAATAAAAGCTGAGTTTTCTGAAACTTTTAATTAAACTCCATCTTTCAAATCGCTTCAAATCACAACTTTATCTTGTTCTTCCTCTTTTCCTGAACAACATTGCAGCTTAAAGGATGAGCTAATTCAGAGCTAGCTAAACATTAAGCTAGCTCTGACATACATTTTTAACATTGAGCCAAATATTTGGCTTTCTAAATAAATGTTTAGGTTAGCATAGTAAATATTTAGCTAGCTAGCTAACGTGAACTGCCATGTTTTCCTCAGATGATCGGCTAAATAACACAAATGATCATTTTTCTTTTTCTTCTCTAGACTCAAGGCTACGATGTGTCGCTAACCGCTGGTTGATCTGGAGCTGAACATATGGAGCTTTATGTTATCCATAAAGTGATTTATGGATCCATGACAGTTTGTCGTTCTGGTTCTGACGAAGCACCAAACCCGACGTTCTTAGAAACGTCACAGAAAAAAAAATCACGTTCTTGAAAGTCTGTGGTGCAGATAAACCCCCACAAATAAACTCTGAGGAGGAAACTGACTTTCAGCTGCTTCCATTCACTGCTGCTATAAAAAGATGAACAGAACCGATCAACCGGGTCTAAAACTGGCCTTAAAGTTGCAGATTGGGTGTAAATCTGTTTCCCTGTTGCCATGGAAACCTAAAAGCCGTGAGTTCATGCTTGTGTTGGCACCTGAAAGTGTTTTAACGTGACTATGGTTATGTGCAGTAAAGTGTGAATATCAGGAGCCTGTTCGTGTCGTCAGTATCTAACTTCGTAATGGCCATTGAAGCCGTTGTTGATGCTCAGCTCCCTCTCTAATTGGACGGTAGCTGCTGACATCACAGTTTGAACGATAGCCACGGCTGCTTCTCGGAGGTCCCTCTTCCTCATCTCATCCTCCTCTTCCTCCCTCCTGCCTCCCTGTTCACAGCCTCCGTTTTGGGGAGACTCTGCCTCTCCCTCCTCCTCCTCCTCCTCTTCCTCCCTGCTCGGTTAGTGCTAGCTTGGATTCAACATGGCTGCCTTGGCCTTGCTTCCTGCTGCTGTCTGTTCGCTCTGCGTCTTGCTGCTGTACGCTGTTAACTCCTCCTCCTTTGCGGCCGCTCTGAGGCTCGTCAGAGTCCCGGCCGGTGCGCTCGAACTCACCGCTGTTCACAGCTGCTGTGGCGCGCACAAACTCACCGCTGTTCACAGCTGCTGTGGCGCTGATAATCTTGGCGTTGGCGTCATCCCTCATGCCCTCCTTGCTCTTCTTCATGGGGCTGCTGTCCTTGGTCTGCTCCTCCTCATCCTGGTGGTTCTCGGTGGCGTTCTCCTCCGCCACACCGTTGGAGCAGCCTGTCTCACCGTTGGTCTCCCCGCTTCCACCGGCGTCTTCTCCGGCTCCTCCGCCGCCTCGCCTCCACTCTCTGCCGTCTTCTCCTCGGTCTCTTTGTCGTTGCTCTGCTGGGTCGCTGCGGCGGCTTCGCCATCGGCGGCGCCCTCCTCTGCAGCGTCTCCTCCCTCGGCGGCCTCCTCCTCTTCCTCCTTGGCGCCTTCGCCCTGGTCCACGCTGCTGGACTTGCCCTTCCGCATGATGAAATTCTTCAGGGAAACGGCGCGGCCAAAGTGGGAACGCTTGGCCTTGGCTGATTTGGAGTCTTTGCCTTCCTCTGCGGCTGCTTCCTCACCTGCAGAGGAAATGGAGGAGCGTTAGCGTTACTCCAGAAGTAATGAGCGTTTTATGGAAACCTGGACCAATGAAGACTGCAGTTCTCTTTGTCTGGATTATTTTGAATAACGCTTTCTTAGAGCAAGCTTCTTAGCAGCTAGCTGTGCTAACCCTAACGCACTGCTGATAAACGCTAGCTCTGCTAATGCTAAAGCGCTAAATTCTTTGCTGCTGCCTTAGCCTAACTGACCGCAGTAGGGCTTTGGTCAGAAAGCATGCTAACATTAGCAGAACTGCTTACTGTTCTACAGCAATGCATTCTGGGTAGAAAATAAGAATCATTTGCTGCAAAATATCAGGAGAGAAAGCTGAACTGCTTGTTAACATTCAACATGGATGTCAAACTTTATTCAACTGACAGTTTGTAAAACAGCCAAATAAATTAGCGCTTTCAGGATTTATTGAAAACAATTATTTCGTGGGAAGCTAAGTGCGCTGAATGTTTTCAAAGTTAGCAAAGAGGCTAAAAATTAGCTTTGCTATTAATGCATTTGCAGATTAGAAAACGTTTTCCCACCACTACTTTAAGTATTAAAATCTTAGGTAGTAAAAAAGAAAGCAGAAAATTTTATTTAGGGGAAGCGAAGTGTGTTAGATGTTTTCAAAGTTAGCAAAATCGCTAAAGCGCCAAACAAAAAATTCGCTCACCTATTAGCGGGTTAGTGGACGTGTGCTCACCGCTGCTTCTTACCCAAGAAGGTTTTGTCCGGAGAATCCAGAAAGCTTTGAAATAGTTCATGAATAGTTTTAACTTTCAATGTTGATTTAATGATTATAGAGCTCACAGGAAAACGGCCGAATGTGAAAACAGCTGCAGCTTTTAGAGGTCAGGCCTGCAGGATGTTAAGAGAACCTGTAGCATTGCTCCCCTGGTACCGAATGCTTGCCTCTGATTGGCTGACCGTGCCTCCCCTGGAACTGCTTGCCTTGTGGAGGCTCAGGAGTTCAGAGACTCAATCTAAACTTTAGAAACAGAACTGACGAGCTGGTCAGGGAGCGGACCGACTGCTGCGTGAAACATCGGAAACATTTTTTATTCCTGCAAGATGAACCGTCATCCAAAGCAGGGAACCGCTCGAGCTTCAGAACCATCCTGCAGCCGATCCAGATGGTTCTTTGTTCTGTGTTTTTACTCACACTTTAAAGTATCGCATTAGAAAATGTTGATAGAAATGGCAAAATTTGAAATTTTGCAAAAACGTTTTTACAGTCACTTCAGACAATTTCTGGCTTTTCTGAAAAAGGGCTAATGCGCTAAAGAGGGAAACACATTTGCAGGAAACAAACTCAGCAGTGCCGTACCAGAGGCACCAAACTCTGAACAATCTCAAAGTGCAAACCTACGGCAGTGAGGGGGGATTCTCTCTCGTTCATACTAGCTAGCAACCTCTTCTTCCTGTTAGCAACCTCTACTTCTTGCTAGCAACCTCTACTTCCTGTTAGCAACCTCTGCTTCCTGTTAGCAACCTCTACTTCTTGTTAGCAACCTCTACTTCCTGTTAGCAACCTCTACTTCCTGTTTACTCCAGCCATGCATACGTCAACCTCTCATGACATCACGCTCTGTTCAGGCTGTCTGATTGACTCCTAACCAGCAGATGGAAATCGACTAACTTTCCTTTGTCCTTCTATCCGTTTTTGTTACATTTGAAACGTTTGCATGATGGTTGGACAGAACCGCAGCTGCTGGCACCGAGGTCAAGCCAGCTGCTGCCCGGTGCTGGAGGTTGGCTGTTTCTGTCGCGGTTTGGAGGATTAACAGATTCTAAGCTGACTGGTTTACGGAGAGTTAATTGGATGGAACAGCCTACTGAGGAACACCCTACCAACATCCTGTTTTCTGTCACTTCCTTTTCTGCAGCCAAAAGCTAAAATCGGTCTCTAAGTTTGACTGGAGCATCTGTAAAATTTGAACTTCACACCGTGGATATTTTATTTGATGACATGCTGAACTACATCAGCTCCCTGCGAGCCGATGAGGCTTGGTCTCCCTGGAAAGGCGCAGACTCAGAGTCAGCCTGAGACCAGATCTCTGCAGCGGCGTCCCACTGGGATGATGCCTGGAGTCCTGCTGTTTCAAACCCGTCAGGATGCCGGGTACTGAATTTCACCTCAGACAGTCGGATCACTGCTTCACATCTGAACTGTCTGAGTGATCTTTGAAACAAAGCACAGCCTCTCTCAGTTCATGTAAAAATCATTGAGTTCTGAACAGAATCAGTCAAATCTCAGAAAAAACCCGAAACAAAAGCATTGTGACTGAAAACTAAGTGCACCCATTGACCCAGCTGCCAGTGGAAACCATTGAGTCCACTGCATGACTGCCAGGTCCGTACACCAGCCCCGACCATCACTCCTCCACCACTGAGCTGCTGCTTAGTTTGACCAACATCTCCTGCTAGCTCGCATAGCGGTGAGATTGTAGGATGTCAGCTCCTGTTTTCTCACCAGAGGCTGCAGCGGCGTCCTCCTCTCCAGTAGGGGCGCACTCTGTGTTGGCCCGTTTGCTCTTGGGGATGACGCGCTTCTTGAAGGAGGTCCAAATCTCGTTGGCATGTTGCGTCACCGTCCCGCCTCCCGCCGCCTTGTCCTCCTCGCCTCCCTCGGCCTTCTCCTCCTCCATCTTTGCCTCCTCTACTCCTGCCTCGGCTTTCCCCTCCTCTTCTTCTTCTCCTCCCACTGCGCCCTCCTCTGTTTTGTCGGCAGACTCTTTGTCCGAGCCCTTGGCCTTGCCGCTGATGCCCACCACGGACGAGTCCCTCTTAAGACCCTGGAAGGTCCAGGAGCGTTTCAGCTTCCAACGCTTGTGACCGGACTCCTTGGAGTCCAGGGTGGAGGAGTCTCCTCCTCCTGCTTCTTCCTCTGTTCCCTCCTCCTTCCCGTCCTCGCCGCCGCCGCCACTCTTTTTGTGCGTCTTCTGAGCCATGAGCTTCTTGAAGGAGTGCCAGCGCTTCATGTGCTTGGTAGTCGAGGACGAGGCTTTCTGCTCCCCCTCTGCTCCTGCCGCCGCTCCGCCCTCCTCCGCCGTGGCATTGAGCGCTTCTGGGTCCTCCAGGCGGTCCAGGGACCGGGACCGGACCTTGACCTGCTTCTCGGGCTCTGCTGCACCACCGTCCTTCTTCTCGGTGCTGCGATGGGAGAAGATCCTCGCCACGGGTTTTCGGATCAGATCGCGGACGGTGGATTTGGTCTCTACAGATTTGCTCTTCTTCTCTTCCTCCTTCTCTCCGTTCTCTGCAGGCTTGTCCATTGCTGCCTCCCCCTCGGCTCCTCCCTCGGCCTCCACTCCTTCCTCTCCTGCCTTTTCTCTGTCCTTCTCACCTCCTTCGACAGCGGCCTCCTCTGCTCCCCCTGCGGCCGCGCCGTGTTCCTTCTTCTTCCTGCCCGCCATCACTTTCCCCAGGCCGCTCTTGTTGAGGAAAGAGTCTAGGAAGGAGGTCTTGGTCTCGGTGGAGGAGGCGCTTTCTGAGCTCTGAGGAGGAGCCGCCTCCCCACCTGCTGCTGCTCCTTCCTCCTCACCGCCGGCCTCCTCGGCCGCGGCTGTGTCATTGTTCACAGTTTCTTTGTTTTCCGCCGCCTCGCCGTGGACCGTCGAGCCGTCGTTTTCCACCACTTGGCTGCTGACGGTCTCTGAGTTTGCGGTCTTGACCGGCTGCTCCGCCTCGGCTGGCTTGCTTTCTGGGGTTTTTCCGTCTTCCCGGACCACCGGCGCCGCACTGGCTTCAGTCGCCGCCATCTCAGAAAGGGAAACAGTAATCAGAGCTGAACTTCCTTCCTTGGCCTTCTTCCTTCCTCTGTGTCTTTCTGGTGTTCCTCCCGCTGCGGCGGCGCTCTCAGGTCATGGAGAGCAGTGGCGAGGAGGAAACGCACTCGGCATCCTACTAGCCTCCAAACTCCTGTGGAGAAGAGAGGAGAGAGGGGGGAGAGGCACAGATGGTTAATAGTCTGAATCGACACCATGGACACTCAATTAGTCTCGACTAGGCCGTGCTTTGAATGTGGAATGAAGGGAGGATCTCGGCGGGGAATGCAATGCAATTACGATGTTTCCAGAACAAGCGACACTTTGGGAAGTTAAAGCTTGGTGTGCGATCGCGCCGACTCTGTCCTCCTTTTCTCTGACAGTCAGGAACCGTGTTGGGAATCCGCCTGAAGGGGTCATTCGGAGCCGAGGTTCGGCATCCAACCTTCAGCGGGTTTCATGACTAAAACAGGATCGACTGTCGGATCTTTATTACGTCAAAGTGCTGCTGCTGGTTGATCCGTTACGACCCAGAACCGTTGCCAGTCGTTGGCCCAAAATGACGACCTGCTGGTCACCAAACAGTCAATCACCAGGAAACCAGCTGATTTGATCCATCAACAGTAAATTGTGATCTAAAGACATACGTACTCACTGTGGAAATAATCAATCCATTAATCAATTACAGATACTCTTGATCTCAGCAGGAACCGCCGGTCCACAGAGTCCTTCCTGGTCCCAACCCCGGTCCTGAAGGAACTCTGCAGGTTTTACATGTTTCCCTGATTGAACATACTGGATTCAGCAAAAGCCTGTTAATCAGCCATCAATTAGAATGAAAGCACATCTGAAACAGGCAGGGCGTGGCGGCTGCAGGAGCAGGGGGGACAGCGGGACAGGGGGGACAGGAGGGACACACTGAGCTGAAGACAGCAGCTGAAGGACACTAATCAAATAATTACTGGGAATGATTGGCAAATGAAAGACTGATGAAATGAGCGTCAGACCTGCTCAGAGGAGTGAAGGATTAGAGGAAGGTGAAAGGTCGGATTCTATCTACACAGCCGGACCCAGTCAACAGTCTGAAGGTAGTTTGGACCCCAGTCACCGACAAACTGGAAACACTGAGGTGTGGAAGGCACAGCAGTCAGTCAGTCAGAAGCAGACCCGAGGTTTGGCTCGGTTTCTGGAGTCCTGCAGTTGGTTCTTGGCCCGATTGAGATCTGAAGTGTCTGAAAAGTCTCTGTCTCTAGGGGACGGAGGTTTGTAGACTAAACTGTCCCAGTTCCTTCTGGAGGACTGACACATCCTGCAGAAGCGCCGGTGGTCGTTGCTCCTCTGCAGGACTTCTGGCGGGAATTGAACCTTTTGCTCCCGGCTGGTTGGTAAAGTCAACTTGCCCCTGAGTCCCTCATATCTGCCTGTTTGCGCTGAGAAGGAGGTGCTGCGCCGCCCGGCAGCAGGGTGGTGCTAGCAGCGCCTTAATGAATGAATCATGTGAGTCACTGGGCGAAGGGAAGCCTCCTGCAGCAGGGAGGATCTCAGGTGGAGACGAGCGTCTGGGCTGTAAACACATCCATCACACGCTCCAGATAATCCCACAGTGCGCCGAGCGGCTCCAGGCTCAGCAGCTGCTCTGCCTTCCTGCTGACCGGTTGACGGCCTGACTGAGGCAGAAACACTGAAACGCCTCCAATCCGTCGTCGTTTGGGTTGTAAATGGAGCATTTCCAGAGTGGAGGCTGGATCATGACTCAGCAAACAAGATGCTTCAAGCAGACAAACACCAGCTCTCCTCCTGCAGCTGCGTAGTTTCAGTAAAACGACATGAACAATGCTCAGCAGAACAGCTGTTGATTGGACATGTTCCCGTCCAGCTAACATGCTAATTTTGGGCAAACCTTTAAAGTGTCACAAAACCAACAACGCACAGGAAGCAAGGCACAATAGAAAAGATGAAAGTTTTCAGCCACACGGAGCAAACACAACGCACAGGACGCAACGGCAGCAAAAGTTGAACGACTGTCCTGTGTTGCGTTGCCATGACTGTGAATGTTGCTGGTTCTTTTGCTGGAGGAGGCAACAGCTCATGGATCGGTGCTATCGGTGCTATTGTTGCTATCGGTGCTATGGTGCTATCGTTGCTATCGGTGCTATCGGTGCTATCGTTGCTATCGGTGCTATGGGTGCTATAGTTGCTATCGGTGCTATCTCGGTGCTAGCTGCTATTGATGCTATCGGTGCTATCGATGCTATTGTTGCTATCGGTGCTATGGGTGCTATCTCGGTGCTATCTGCTGGAGATGTAGCTGCGTCCGCATGCGGTTCGGAGCGCTTCGGGAAGGTCTGGGGAAACGCCGATAACGGATCAGCTGATTGGTCATGTGACATTATAAAAATCGTTTGCAAGTTTGGTGCCTCTGGTAAGGCGCAGGTCCTCCCTGTGGATAGGAGCGTTCCCTGGCTTATTCAGTGTTTCCATCCATCATCTAACATGCTTATCCCTGGTGGTCCAGGGGCCAAAGGGCAAGAGGCGGGGTCACATGGAAAGGAAATGTGTGTTCTTCCCCCGACCCCCTCCTCCTTCAGACCCTTTTTGTTTGGGTTTGGCATCTTGGCAGATGGTTATTGGCTGCTGCAGCGTTAGATGTGAGGCTGAAGCCCCGAGGTGTTGGAGCTCCATCAGATGGAGGACAAAATGGAGGGAGGGGCGATGAAGAGGAAGAGGAGGAGGAGGAGAAGTGGTGCAGACATGGGCTGATTGCGAATCGTCTCTGTTTTCCTGTCGTCTGTCTGGTTTTCTTCACCTCTGTCTGGTTTCATCCTCTTCCTCTCATTTCTTTTCACAAATGTCTCATCTCTTCCGTCCCTCTCCTCTTCCTTTCCTCTCCCTCTCCATTTTCTTCTCCTCTTCATCTCCTCTCCCTCTTCCTCTCCTTTTCCTCTCCTCTTCCTCTCCTCTTCCTCCAGTCTTTATAAGCCGTTTCATTCGGCTGCAGATATGAACTCTGATGTTTTTATAATTACTAACCCAGAATGTCACATCACAGCTTCTGCTAACAGGTTGGATCCAGAACCAGGCAGACCTGCCATGCAGCGCCCCCTGCAGGACTAAACAGGTACCGAGGTCCAGTTCCCTGCAGAGCCCACATGAGAGCAGAACCAACGGTTCTGATCCAGTCCAGCAGTTTTTCACTGTGAGAATTTTACCACTACCAGCTGTTAAGTGCTGAATGAATGAATGGATGAATGACTGAATTAAGCTGATTCAGGAGGAACTCGGCTGATGAACTCAAACTGAGGTGGATTTTCCTTCAGTATGAAGCAAACTGCAAAAACACGCTGCAAAAAATGACAGAAATGCTGCACAAAACACAAATCCTCCAGGCCACTAGGGGGAGTCAACCACAAATCATCTGGGACCAGACTGAAGAGAGTTACAGTATTTTATATGAGCAGCATATTGAGAGCTCCCCCTAGTGGTCTGGAGGCGAGTTTTATATTTCTGTTTACATTTCCTCCCTTGCTTCTAGTTCCTGTGGTTGCAGCATTTCTCTGCTGCAGTTTGTTTGAACCTGCAGCCGCCGTACATAACGAACCCAAACCTCTTCTAGAACTGGTTTCTTACTGGTTCTGTGCAGCTCAGAACCAGTTTGGCTCCACGCAGCTGGACTCCTCAGACGTAGGAGAAACGTCTCGCCTTCATTCTGGCTGATAACTTTCTGACCACTACAGGGCGACATGGAACAAGTCAGATCAAAAGAACAAGAGAAACGGCGAAGTCACAGAAAAGATGCAGCAGAACACTGATCCCAGTACAAACACACCAGTCAGAACTGGGAAGACTGGAAGAGAATCAAACCAACATGGCGGGACGTGATGGTCTGTTAGCTCCGCTTCACTCGCTCAGGTTTACAACATGGCGGTAGCTTCAGAGCCATCCTGCTTCAAGTTTATCCAGTAGCAGCATTTATTTCAGAGCTAACTAAAATTTAGCTTAGAGATACTAACTAAATGTTTAGTTTGAAACTGTGACATTTATAAACGAATGACTAACATGGCAGAAAAATGAGCCTCCATTTTGTTCTCTATGACAGAATAAATAATCCAGATTAAGAGATTAGCCGTGAAAGTTTCCAAACGGTGCCAATCACTGGTTCAGAGGAGGAACTGGTTCAGATGAGGAACTGGTTCATATGAGGAACTGGTTCAGATGGGGAACTGATTCAGATGAGGAACTGGTTCAGATGGGGAACTGATTCAGATGAGGAACTGGTTCAGATGAGGAACTGGTTCAGATGGGGAACTGGTTGAGTTCAGGAGTTCAGGTGAGGAACTAGTTTAGCGTCACATGCAGACAGTGATTCTTGCTCTGTGGTTTGCTGGCGTTGTGTCTGTGTTGAGCGTCGTCTCGCTCCATGCAGATAAACAGTTTGTTGCTGTTGTTGCTGCGGATTAAACCTGATGCTGCAGATTGACCTCTGAGAACCCGCAGGCCTTTTAGTGTGAAGGTATTAGAGAGCTTTAATCTGCAGCAGCAGAGCAGTCCGCTCCAGCTGGATCCGGTCCAGGAAGCCGCACATACCGCCTGCTAGTGCTGCGCTGCTGCACATCTACGCTCATATTTCTATGTTCTCTGCTGCCTCAGTTCATAATAACTATAGAACAACAGGCTGCTGTGGTTTTACTGCTGCCATCCCACTGGAGGAGGAATTAAAACACAACGGACTCCTGTTCCCACACACACACACACACACAACACACACCCTGCAACTGAAGTTAAACAGATCAGGAGTTTCTGACTGGGGATGAAATCTGAGCACCAAATCAGGCTGAATATTTGAACTAAACTCTAGTTAAAATTCAGATAAAAAAAAAAAATTATTTTGGTGAAAAATTCTATATTTTTATCTCTAATGTCAGGAAGAGAAGCTATAAATCTCGTGGTTCTGAATCCCAGAGAATAAAAACATAAGAATATGACACCAAATCAATAACTGCAGGTTTCAGACAGGAAGGTCGTCTCTGACATCACTTTCTGGTCTTCGCTCCTTTTGCAGAAAATATTGGCTGCAGTTATCGCCATTGCTAGTTCAGCTTTAGCCACAATTTTTCCTTCCACTCAACTTTCTATGAATATTAATAAATGATCCTTTATGGAGCTGTAATTGTATAAAACAGAACTCAGATGAAATCATCTCTTGAAATAGGTCATTTTCAGATTTACCACTTGCAGAATATATTCTGACCCGAATGTGACCCCATCTACTTCCTGGATGAAATGAGTTCCTGGGCTGGCGTCATGGAAACGGTTCATTAAAACGATCCGGTCTGAACTCTGCGGTCAGCGCCACGCGTCTTGTCTGGTTCTGCTGGTCCAAAGCTCTAATGGCCGCCTATAGCGACCTCTGACCCCGGAACTAACCTCCAACATTTAGATCAAACTGCAAAATTCGGACTCTTCTTTAACCATTAGCCACTAGCTGTTAGCCGCTAGCTGTTAGCCGCTAGCCCTAACGTTCTTATGTTCGTTCCATTATTAGATGTTTGGGATAAACCTCAGATTAAAACTATCTTTTGAAAACAAGCTTCGACATTAATCTCACATTTCTTTAAAGTCGTATTATGAGTTTGAGTTTTCATTGAGTGTCTGCAGAAAAATCATAAAATTATCATGAAAACAATACAAACTGTAGTTTGCTGCAGTAACAGCATTTTGAGCTTTGGGCTAAAATTTGTCGTCATTTAGGAGAAAATCATGAATCAGATTTTAAGATGTTTAATTAAGAAAACTGAACAAGTGAATCTGAGAAGTAAAGGAAATGTTTTAAATTAGATTGATTAGTTTCCTTAACTTGTGATTTTATTGCCAGTGAATGTTTTTATTTAGTCTAAATTAAATTCATCTCTAATTTACTGCTTCTTCCAGATGATGGTGAAAACGTCGGGATTGGATTAGGCCAGATTATCCTTCTAATATTCAGCGCAGAGTTTCCTGTCAGACTTCCTGCTTCTGGCTGTGAACTTTGACCCTCACCTGCTTTCCTCCTGTTTGTACCCAGGAGCGGCGCTCCAGTGTTCCCATCAGGCCCAGTTTAAAGGAACAGTGTTTTCCTCCATAGAGGCGTCATTATCAGAGCCCGGACTCCAACAGAGGCCCCTTCATCCCCTGCCCTCCTCCTCCTCACTCTCACACAGACGGGCCTTTATCTGCCATCATGTGCTCGGCTCTCTGTCCCGCAGCCTGACCCGGTTTCTCTGCGCTCACGGCGGGGAGGAACGGCTGATTTGGGAAGCTGGCGCAGCGTCGCATGGCCGCAGCTTAACGCTGATTTGATGTTATCTCTTAAGTCGTTCTGCAGAGGTTTGGGTCAGAAATCCGTCCGGCTGCAGACAGTTTGACAGTCGCAGGATCAATATAATGGTGGAGCTGAACTGAATTAATCTTATTCCCTTTTCTCTGACAAACCTTCGGCGAACTGCTGCAGAAACGAGTGAACAAATGAAAACCTGATGAAAACATGAAACCTTTCAGGTGAATGGAGCAGCAACGCCTCGTTTCCACCAACAATCACTAAATTCTTCACATTTTCTCCGTTGTCACTCAGAGGAATGTCGCTCCGTCTTTACATCAACATAATTGTTTGAATCTTTTTCCCTGTATGTTTTAGATTGTGAAGAATTTTCAAAATAACTTTAGTTGAATTTTTTTCTTCAATCCGATTTTCTCTGTGACAGACCAAACAGTTCACTAACATCTTCATGTTATTTTTATTTTTAAAAGTGCTTAAATGAAATGGGTATATAATATTTTATTTTAGGGCTGCCCAGTGGCGCAGCTGGTAGAGCTGCTGCCTTGCAGCATGAAGGTTCTGGGTTCGATTCCCAGTCTTTCTGCATGGAGTCTCCATGTTCTCCCTGTGCATGGTGGGTTCTCTCCGGGTACTCCGGCTTCCTCCCACAGTCCAGAAACATGACTGTTGGGTTAACTGGTCTCTCCAAATTGTCCCATGGTTGTTTGTCCTGTGTGTCTCTGTGTTGCCCTGGACAGACTGGCGACCTGTCCAGGTGACCTCCAGGTGACCCCGCCTCTCGCCCGGAATGATAGCTGGAGATACCAGCAGCTCCTGACCCACTAAGGGACAAGGGTGCAGGAAAATGGATGGATGGATATTTGATTTTATTTGATAACTGAAAGCTTTTGGTTTCTGTTTTGCATCTGAAGCACATGGAACTTTTTCTTATGGAAGTTAAAATTTTCTGTTTGCTCAAGATAAATAATCATAAAACCAGAAGAGAATAATCTAAATGAATTATATATTTTCTGAAGACTTTATATTTCCAATTTATTTCCTCATTTGAGCCAACTGGCAGATTATGAACAGCAAAAACATCCTTTAAAATGTTTTTATTCTCGGAGTTTTTAACAGAACCAGTTGGGTCAGAACCGGTCACTAACTGGTAGGTTAGCATGTTAGCATGTTAGCATGTTCACAGGCACTCTGCAGGTTCACTAACCGAGCTATCAAGCTAGCATCAGCGTTGAGTGTTTCTCTAGAAAAAACTAAAGTGTGTTTCTCATAACGAGCATGTTGAGTTAATCTCCAGAGTAAACGCAGCATGAGGTCGTTTTGGGTCGGCAGCGGAGCTGCTGCCTTTCCAGCTGACCCCGGCGAGAGGTCAGCTGGACATCGCAGTGTTTCTGCTCAGCCAAACTGAAATTGAACTGAAATGTTTTCTGCGTCTGGGGATCAAACCTGACTTCTGACGTTCCCATTAAAGCAAACACACACATCCCCACATCATGCTGCTGCCACCACCATGGAGCCTGCTGTCTTATTAGGTGACTGATGAAGCCATCCAGTTGCCCTTTATTTAGGGGCATCAGCATGACCTGAATGTCTGAGATCAGCAGAAATGATGCTGCAGCAATAAATGTGTGAACTCGGCTGTTGTCTGGGTTGCTGGTTTGGATCCGTCCTGATGAGCATCACCCTAATCGATCAGTGTTCACTCCAGCTCTGACTGATCTGGTAAAAATATGATCAGATTATGTAAACTGGTAATCTGAGGATTATTCTGGGCTGCTGTCAGGAAAACACGCCTGACCTCTGGAAGTTCACATTCCTGCTCACAGCGATAAACCTGCACATTTAAGGAGAGCCTCATGATCCACATGTGATGAGAAGCAGCGGGTGGAGCAACAATCAGGCCTTGTGCTCCACGTTTCATCTTCATCTCCACTTTTCCACGAGTTTCCATATTTTCCAATTATTGGTCTCCATCCTCCCCCGTCCCTCCTGTCCTCTTTCCTCGCATCATTTATTCCTGTCTGCTCCGGCCCATCAACCGGGCCGATTAGAACCAGAACCAGAAGCATAAACTGGACAAACTGGGACCTTTTGGGATGATGATGGGGTCATCCCAGAAGATGACCCCATCATCTTTTGGGTCATCCTTTGGCTGGAAATCAGGAGAAATAATCCACAGCAGGCCGGTTAGGGTTCGCATTCAGAGGTCAGAGGTCAGGTGGCCACACAGAGCAGAGAATAAAACAAGAAACTGCATTAACAATCAGACTCTAGGCCTTGACCTTTCACCATTGACCTGAGGGGTCTGGATAGTTCCGAGCTGAACGTGTTTCATGCTGCAGACCGTCTGGAGCTGGAACCGGCTCGACGCTCTGCTGCGTCCAGGAGGCGTGGCCTCTGCTGGGGTTGGAAACGACTTTAACCAATCGCTAACATTTAGCCGTGACACACAGAGAGGCTAACAAGCTAACAGGAAGTGAAACGACCGGGACTTCTCTGCCTGGAGGAAAATGTCGTCATCGTTCCTCACAGGCTGAACGGCTCCGTTCTCTTCCTCTGATGCTAAGCTACAACCACAAGGCATCGTTCACATCTCCTGCTTCTGTGCTGTGATTGGCCGGTTGAAACCCATCCAGAGAAATCCAGCTCCATGGGAGAAATCCCAGAGAAAACTGAAGGGAGATGAGAATCGAGTGCAACTGTGTCAGGAAGCAACAATATGGAGTTTATGGATCTGCTGAGGGATAAACAGATCCGGTTCATTTCCTCCAACCTGAACAAACGACAAGTTCTGATCCGGCTGTGATCCCGCCATGACAAAGAAACATTTAATCTGCCTGGAAGTGATGTCATAATCTGTAATCTGAGTGAGGAGCAGCAGACGCAGCCCTGAGGAACCCCACAGACTTGAGCTTTACTGGCAGCGTTGGGCCCCCAGGGGCCCCAGCAGAAACCGGCCTCAGCCGGGAAGCTGCCTCAGGTGTTTTGTGTGTGCTGGTTTCCCTCAGGAGATTGTCGTCGTTTTTCTCAGATGAAGCTTCAAGTTTCATCTTTTGGGTCATCTGGACACAAAGGTCAAAGTTCACAGAGAAACCTGGAGCAGCCTCGACCAGGAAGACTGTGATTGGTCCTCCTGTCCTTTGTTTATTTATATATCTGCTTGGAGGAGGAGGGGAGCCAGAGCGCATGCGCCACACAGCAGGTGCTTCAGCAGAAGCTAATCTGCATTGCTAATAAACCCCCCCCCTCCATCTTGGGGTGAGGAGCCTCCGAATATGGCGACCTGTTTTCACCCGGAAACAAAAACTGAGGAAAATAAAACATCATCTGGTCCTGATTCCCGCCACGGGGCCGCGCGGCCCGGATGGAGGGTTCGGTTCGGGTTCGGGTCCCAGCAGCCCGCGCTGCTCCAGGTTGACCTCCTTTCCGGCAGACCGGGATGGATCCCGCCATGTGCGTGTTTCACGCGCGCGCCGTGCGTTGCTCCCGGTTCATTCCTGGCTGCTGTTGTTATTGTGTCTGTCCACGTCCACGCGCCGTGGGGCTCTGCTCCCATTCTCCAGACGGCACGTGCGCGCGCGCGGGCTCGTCAGCTGAGGCAGGTTTTCCGCTCGGTGCGTTTCTGGAGAAATATTCCAGAGGAATATTCCCAAATATTCCCAATGAGCGCATGCACGTGGCTCTGTTGCTCCACATCATGGAGCAGCCGCGCGCGCCGAACCGCTGGACCGGAACCTGCAGAACCTGTGGGATCCGACCCGACACAGACCCCGAACCGCCGCAGCGGGTCCTCCGCACCGTTAGCGGCTAATTACCCGCGTCAACCTGCAGCCCGCCGCACACAGAGCCGCAAACAAAAGGAGCCACAGACAGGATGGATGAGCGGATGGATGGATAGATGGACGGATGATGGGATGGATGGATGAATATATGGATGATGGATGGATGAATAGATGAAGAAAACAGAACCAACCTCCTGCTCGGTGCGTAAATCCGTCTCCAGGCGCGCACAGCTCGGTAATGAGCTTGTTGTGTTGGACGCAAAAAGACGCTGCTGGCGCTAAATCCTCCCACCGCACCCCCTCTCCCCCCTCTGCCCCCCTCCTCCCTCTCTGATCTGCTCTCTCTCCTGCGCGCTCACGTGCGCGTGCGTCGTCCTCTCCCAGCCAATTGTGTGACTAGAAATTGGCGGGACGATAGCAGGTCCCTGAACGCTCGCGCACGCGTACCAGACGTCCTGGCGTATGATTGCCCCTAGCAACCATCAAGGTCCCCCCCACTCGCCTTAATCACCCCCCCCCCCCGCCCCCCACGCTTTGAGGGAGGCGTGAAGGGGACGATGGGGTTAAATTTACAGGAGAAATGGAGGAAAGCGCTTCAAGTTTATCACAAGGAAAAGAGCGGAGGGGGGAGGGGGGGGAGGGGGGCGGAGGGCTGCGGGGGGAGGGGGGGGTGGCGTAACAAAGGCAACCAGCAGCAGAGAGTCTAAGCGCCAGCAGCTTAATGCCCCTATGGAGCTGGCTTTGTTCTGCCCCAATGTGGGGGTGAGGGGCAGCAACAATGGGGCAACACAGGGAGGGGGGCCGAAGGAGAGGGGGAGGGGGGCACATCTTCAGTTGGAAAAACCCAAAGAGTTCTGTTCTGGTCCAGTAAAGCCCTCTGTGTTCTTGCAGTAGATCCAGTCATCCATTAGAACCACGGATCCCTGACTGGGCCCAACTGTGTTAGCCAGGAGCGCTGGCTAACACCTGGCTAACACTTGGCTAATTCTTCTGTTAACCCTTCTGCTAGCCTGGTTGCTAAGGTTCCAGATAAACAGGAAGCTGGCCTCGGCGTTGAGCCACCTGGATTAAAACATTTCCAGAACCTGAAGGAACCAGAGCTGGGACCAGTTGCCTGTCCCATTTGGACCAGTTGGACTGGATAGCAGACTGGGGCTCAATACAAAGGTTGCGGGTTTGATTTCAACTTCACAGGTTGATGAGCTCCTGGGGGAAACACCTCAACCCCAGTGGACGAACGGACAGACGGACGGATGATTAACACCTGCTTGTGGTGAAGGAGGTAAGAGGTCATCCAGGTGAGAAAGTTTCAGGTCTTCCTTCTCAGAAGTGGGATCCATTCTGATTGGCTAACACTAGTAGCTTATCAACTCACGCGCGCCAATGAGAAGCAGAGTGCTAGCTGGCGTTACAGAGCTGAAGTTGGCATCTGATTGAGATTCTGATTCAGCACTGTGACCAGCCTAGCCATGCTAGTTGCTAGCCTAACCATGCTATGTATTAGCCTACTCATGCTAGTTGGTAGCCTAGCCAGGCTAGTTGTTAGCTACTGTGGTTGATCCAGTTATCCTCACACCGGACCATGAGTCTGAGTGGACTGGCCTCCTGAACCAGAACCACAATATTTGGACCTCCTGAAAGCTGCTGAACCTGTTCTAACCTGGTGATGTTTATAATGTTCCTTTAAATAGGCCAAGGATCCAATGACTGGTTCTGACCCAGTGTGTTGCCGTGGTTACAGCAGACCCTAGGCTCGAGCAAAACGAGAGCGGTTCCCTGAGACCAGTACAAACATTTCCAGTTATCAATCCAGCTTCATCCATGGAGAACAGATCAGCCCAGTTTGAAGAGCGACTGGTTCACCAGTAGGCCCAGTTTGGCCTCCCAGTTGGGTCGGAGGAGGCAGAGCAAAACCAGAACTCTGGTTCTTACCACTAATGAGTGTGAGCTGAGGGCTAATTAGGCTGCAACTACACACACCCACACCCCATACCCCCCCCCCCCCCCACACACACACACACACCCTGCTGTCACCAGAGGCTGTGAACTCGTAGACGCCTGGTGACATCCATCCATCTGCACAGACAGACATCAGGATGGAAATTTGAAAGATGAAACACGTCTCCCTGAAGGGGTGTGTGTGTGTGTGTGTGTGTGTGTGTCGGTGTGTGGGAGGGTGGGTGGGGGTGTGTGGGGGTGGGGGTGTGTGTGTGTGTGTGTGTGTGATTGAACAGGTCAAACCACTGCAGACAGAAGGGAAGGCAGGTAGTGACAGAGTGAAAGCAGCGAGGCGGAGCGTCAATCTGACACGGACCTGGACAGGTCACCATCCAGAGAGGAAGAGGAGGAGGTAGAGGACATATTAGCAGGTAGAGGACATATTAGCAGTTTCTGTGTCTCTGCCATCATTTGTATTCCACAGGAAGTTGATGTTTCGTCTCTTCCTCTGAGATTTTCTCATCATCCATCCATCCATTTTCTTACAACCTGGTGGGTCAGGAGGTGCTGGTCTCTCCAGCAAAACTCAGCGAATCAAAGACTTTATGTTCACTGATATTTAGTTTGTTGACAGGAACTGGGAGTTTTCAGACAGGAAATCCAAGATGTTTGAATGTTTGGATGAAGGAATGGATCAAAGAACTAAGCTAACACGTTTGAAAGCTAAACACAGAGCAGACGCGGCTTCTACCAAACATAAACCAGAGAACGAGAAGCACTTCACTTCCGATTGACTCCAGTGGCCCACAGCATCATACCTAAGGAACCAGGCCAGGATAACCTAAACCAGTCTGAAATCAGGTCTAAAAGCAGGTCTAACACCAGTCTGAAATCAGGTCTGAAACCAGGTCTGACACCAGGTCTGAAACCAGGTCTGACACCAGGTCTAACACCAGTCTGAAATCAGGTCTGAAACCAGGTCTGACAGTCTGCCTTCCAGCTTCCTGACAGACTGGTTTTCAGGCCGTTGCCTCGGTGATCCAGTCCAGCCTGCGGTTCTGCATGTGTGTTTGACCTGCTGAATCAGGGAGAGGTCAAAGGTTAGGGAAGGTGTGTGTGGTGCTGTTTTTTCTTCCTGATGTGTGCACAAGCTGCACGCTGCGCTGTGATTGGCTGAGGGAGGGGCCGGGGGGCTGTAATGGGAGGAGCTTAGCTGGGATTAATTGGGATCTGTAATAGATCATATGATAGCAGAGGTTGCAGGATGGAGAAGTGGAATAAATCAAACCTGATTGAATTAAAGGAGCATGAAAACGGGGTGAGAAGATGATGATGATGATAATGATGATGATGATGGCCTGGAGAAAGATAATGAGGAGCAGAATGAGCTCGTTGGGGTAGGGAGGAAGAGGAGGAGTTCTTCACCAAACGGGACAAGGAGGAAGGAAAGAAAAAGGACTTCCTGTCAATAGCCGCCATCTTGGCCGCCATCTTGGACCAGATGGACGAGCTGCAGCGTTGTCCAGGGAGACACAGACACACTGGTCTCCCAGGACCAACAGAGGTCTGACACTTGTTGGTCTCCATGGAGATTCAGGGTAACACCTGTTGGTCTCCATGGCAACTGGAGAGGGGAGAAGGGTACCCAGAGAAGAAGAGCAGTTTAGAGACTGAATCAGGAACCAATCAATCCTGGTTTTAAAATTATTATTTAAAAACCATAATTATTACCGTCACTCTGGTTTAGAAGTGTGTTTGGCTCAGACAGAGGAAGATGAGGCTGGATGGAGGGAAAAGATGAAGGTCAGCATGAGGAGGGGGAGGAGCTACTCTCCTTTCAGTGGCAGTGCAGCGATGCATGTCAGCCTCCTCCACCCCCAAAAACCCACTGCAGCCCCATCCACAAAGACGAGAGGGAGTGTGTGTGTGTGTGGGGGGGGGCTGGCCAGTCTCTGAACTAAAGACGCCAAAAACACTGAAGTATGACTCATCACAGAGGATCGTCCCCCCACCCCCCGGCTTCACTGACTGGGGGGGGCGGCCTGGCGGACGGCGGCCTGGCGGACGGCGGCCTGGCCGCCATCATGGCAGCTTGTCTCAGGCTGGAGCTGCGTCCTGATTGGTCCAGTTCTGAACATCGTTTTCCATTCAGGACAGATTTCGACAAAGATGCTAGAATCAAGAGGAGGAGACTCTCGGCTCATTAATCCGCATCATTATTATTATCATCTCCTTCCTCCACCTCATCTCCTCTTCCTCGCTCACTCCTCTGATTTTCCGTCATCCTATCGTGACCCAGCATCAGAACCGGATCAGAACCAGTGAACAGAACAGCCATCATGCTGCAGCTGTTCCATCCAACCTGAAGCTAATCTCTCAGTGTTACGTAACGGAGAATCTTTATGTAACCGATCTGTAGTTCAGCTCTAAAAGCAAATATTTTATTTATTGATGCATTGCAGAATCGGGCTGATCAGCTTCCAGGTTCCTGAAGACAAGAGAAGGAAACTCAGTTCTTCTCTCCTCTCCAGTCTGCTGACGCTGCGCTCCCACAGGTTTGGGTTGAGTTACAATAATCTGTTGATCCGCTCCAGTGATCCCCTTCCTCACAGCGGAAGCCTGTCAGCCTGGCGCTCTGCTGTCAGATCCTTCCTGATGTCAGTTCTTCTTCTGGTGTTGCCCTGAATGTTTCTGGGTTCTTGCTGCCATCTTACCGGCCCTGAAACTGAAATCAGCTCCAAGCTGCAGAAACAGGAACGAGTCGCTATGAGACATCCAGCAGGTCAGAGAATCCCAGAAACAGGAAGAAGAATCACAGCTTTAATCTGATGTTCATGGAAAGGGATTAAATATTTTAACTGAAGCGGATGGAACTCTTCAGAGTCTAAATATTTATTCATCTTTAACTTGTGTTTGTTCTTCAGTGAGCCTCCAGCTCACAGGAAGCTCAGGAGATACGAGATTATTCTGCTGTCAATCTGATTCATCTTTGGACAGAGCTGTCTCTCTGGATGCGTCCCCCTCCGTGTCGTCGGTCCCCCGTTTCCCTTCATGTCCCCCCATGTCGTCGGTCCCCTCCATGTCCCTCCGTGTTGTCGGGGGACAGCGAGGGACAGAGAGAGGGACAGCCAGTCTGCGCTCTGCTCCATCATAATCCCATTATGTGCAGCAACGGCCTGCCAGCTTCGATCTGCGTCGTCATGCCCCCCCTCTGTCCCCTCATGGGCCGGCCTGCTCTCTCTCAGCCAATGAGAAGCTTTCCTCCATTCCTCCTGATTAGTGGGCAGTGATCTCATTATGATGCCCCGCCCACTCCGAAAAGACAGGATGGAAGGATGGAGAGATGAAACCTCCTCTGCTCCCTGTAGCCCCGCCCCTCGGCACCAGATCGTCGCTCCTTCAGTCTGTTGGTTGATGGTTTTGGCGTCTTGTGTCTTAATGTGTGATTTTGGTGACGTCACTCATCAAATTGTTTGTTCAGTTGTTTTCTTTATAACGTTGTAATTTGCCGTTGTTGTGTAAACCTCATTGAAGCGCCTTGCTGCTGAAATTGTTGCACAGATGAACTTTTCCTTGGAAGACGGCTGCAGCCGAGTTGGCTGGCCGGTTCAGTTTGAGTAGCAGCAGTTTTTCCTGGATATTTTGTGCTAATAATGCAGTGTTTTTATTTCTTTGATTTGCTCAAATCAGGAGCTAAGCAAGTCCTACATAAGATAAACGAAGCTTAGCTAACTACAGATGAAGGACAGCAACATGAGCTAAAACTAGTGTCCATGCTGTAAGCTGAAAGGCGTCACCAAAGTGAAAATGGGTGAAAATTTACAGGTACAGTTACATTGCTAATTTTAATAAAATGTCTAACAGTAGCACATTAGCTACCAATACGCTACTCAACAGACTATTGACTATTCCAGGACCAGGACTGCAGGGTTTTCTAGGGTTTGTTTGCTGATTAGATAGTTTGGACTGAAGCCACTATCCGAAGCTGCTAGTTGAAGCCGCTAGCTGAAGTTCCTAGCCAAAGCCACTAGCTGAAGTTGCTAGCCGAAGCCGCTAGCTGAAGTTGCTAGCCGAAGCCGCTAGCTGGAGCCAGCAGTGTTTTCATCTCCATCCTCTGAAGCTGTGAAGCCTCTGATCCTGACTTATCTTCACTTCTCACCACTATTGGTGGAGCTGAGATTAAGACTCTCAGTTGCTGGGAAGAATCTCCTCTAATTGGATTCCAGGAAAGCTGAAAAGGGGATCAGTGTGAAAGCAGGACATGAAACAAGAAGTGGACCAGAAACCGGAAGTGGACCGGGGGGAGGTCCTGATGTTCCTCTATCAGGCGCCATCTTTACTCTGGACTGAAGGGAAAACGTCTGCCGATGGTTCTGAAGGCCAAACCAGAAAGGGCTTCCTCGATCAGCCAATCAGGCGTCAGTGGATGAGTGATCCAACAGGATCTGGGTCAACTGGAGTCAGCTGCATTCCTGAGGTCAAAGGTCACTCTGATCTAATCTGGTGGTGGTAAACATGTCCTGGTTCTTTGCTTCTTGGACAGATTTAGCCGTCCCATCAAAACGGCCCAATAATCCAACAGAAGTGCAGTGGGACCATCAGATGGACTCAGACTGGGAATGACTGGGACCAGTCATGGTTCATGTCAGCCAATGGACCAATTATTAAACATTATTGAAAACGTCTGTGAGTTGAGATTGATTCATAGCTGCCACCATCTTTACATTTGTTTAAATAATCGAAGCACTAATGTGGCTGCAGCAGGTCACTGGTGGGTGTGTGTGTGTGTGTGTGTGTCCGGGGGGGAGGGCGCGCGTGTGTGTGTGTGTGTGTGGTCTGGAGTGAACCCCATGAGTCTCTACAGACCATAATATTGTGAGTTTACCCATAATGCCTTGGGGAAGCATTGACTGAGCTCATTGCAGGTTAAATTCTGCACCGAGTGGACACTGGGGACGGTAACCGTGGAGACACGGGACGGTAACCGTGGAGACACTGTGATATGTTGCTACAGTTCAAATTAAGATAGTCATGTAGTTATGAATGTTTGTTGATGAAAGATAAACGTTAAAGTGATCCGGGTCCGGGTTGGGTACCAACAGGCTGGTTCCAGGGGGGCCGGTACCAACAGGCCGGTTCTAGTGGGTCGGTACCAACAGGCTGGTTCCAGTGGGTTGGTACCAACAGGTCGGTACCAACAGGTCGGTTCCGGGGGGCCGGTACCAACAGGCCGGCGCCCCATGTTGGCCCCAGCCTTTGGGGCTTTAACGTTATTATTTGGGAACTTCTGTCTGCCTCCGTTTCCTGGGGTTCTGTTATGACGTAACACAGACTCCATTTTGTCCCAGCCGGTTTTCAACCAGCATCTCCTCCTGACTCTCAGCAGAACCGAACAAAGCCTCCAGTGTTCCACTGACAGAGGACAGGCCTGACATTTCCGGAGCCGGAGGAGCCTCTGGAATGTTCCTGGAGTCTGCAGGTTCTGGTCCACCATGAACCAGCAGTCGATCAGAAAACACGAAGTTCTGGTTTCTTCCTCAATCGATTTAAAACGAACCTGCAACCTGTCCGCTGGGCAGAACCACCTGGAGCCCAACCTGCTCAAGGCTAAGAACTTCCAGGCATCTCCAGGTATTTCCAGGTGTTTCCAGGCAGCACATGAAGAGTTTAAACATGGAAACTGGATTTTTCCAGTGTGGGATTCAACCATGATCTAAAATCCCCTGGAATCTTTTCTCATTAAACCATCCTCCCTGCAGCTGGAGCCGATGGATCTTCACGGCTCACCCTTTGATTGGATCGGGTCATCAAACAGAACCGCTGCCGCTCATCATACTGGAAGCATTCCGTCTTTTTTATCAGGGTGAGAACTGGAACAACTTCACAGCTTTTATTTTTATTCCTTTACAAAAACACATTTTGTTTTCTACACTCACGATGATTTTTCTTCATTTATAGAAACAAAATATAAAAAGTGAAATGTGCCACACGGCAGAGCCACACGCATGTTTGACTTCATGAAAATCCCAGATAATTTTCCTGAAATCTGGACAGAGATTATTTTAAAAATTCAAACCTGGAACAAAAAAAACATCAAACAAGAAATATTGAAAAAGTCCAACAAGAAGATTTGGTTGAGAACAAGGCAGCAGGGAGGGATGGAAAACTCGATGGAGGGAAAACATCCTGGAATTCATCATGCAGATTCCAGGAAGCTTTTCACAAGCTTGGATCAGAACCAAAAGATCCAAACAAACACATTCTGTTCGTGGCCCGGTTCTGAAGTGAAGGAGCCCAGACCCGGTTTATCATGCAGAACCTCCAGAACCAGTAGATTAAGGATGTGGGACCAACGCTTCCAGCTGCCAAGTTAGGAGGAACCCTGCCGGACTCTTGGAAGAGTTGGACTGGACCGGATCAAACCGGATCGGGCGGCGGCTTCAGGAGGTTGGGGTTTGGTTCTGAAAGGGTGGGATCCTGAGGGATGACCTTTGACCTGTCTGGGTGTCAGGTGGGTGGTGGCCCGTTGACATAGCTCAGCGTCAGGTGGCGGGAGCGTGGCATGCTGTTACTACGGTGACAGGGAGGCTCCATGGCAACCAGGATGAGGCCGGCCAGCAGGGCGAGAGCAGCACCCAGGAGGAGGAAGAGCAGTGCTGATGAAGAGGAGGAGGAAGGTCTGCTGTGGGAGGAGTGGGTGTGAGCAGAACAGGAACTGGATCAAGTTCTGGTTCTGGAACACCTGTATGCTCACCTGGGCTCAGAGACAAGCTGCTTATCTTCTTCACAGCAGGACGACTCCTCTTCCTCCTGATCAACAGGAAGTAGGTCATCAGAATTCTGGAGGCGTGACGCCTCTTGACAGCGAACATCTTTTTTTGTAAGGTTTTATTGGCTCTAGTGGCCTTTATTTGAAAGAGGGTAATGACAGAAAGCAAAGGTCGCCAGGCCGGTAATCGAACCTGTGACGGCCGCGTCGAGGCCTGGGGCCTCCATATGTGGTTTCTGCTGAACCCCAGAACATCTTGGCCTGTAACCTGCTGGACTCACCTGTAGAGCCGACTGCAGGTAACCAATCACGGCTCCTGCTGGTTCCCTGGAGGAGGGGACGGGAAGAGGATGCCGTCTGTTGTCATGACGACGGCAGCTATCGAAATGAAGATCCTGCTGAGTCAGAACATCACTATGGAGACAGTCCTGAAAAGGAAGATCAAGGGCTCTGATTGGTCAGATATCTGCCTACGAAGCTGAGGGATTATCATTTAATCGCTGGCTGAACCAGCTCTAAAGCACCAAGGTCCATCCAGAACCAGGAACAGAACTGGACCCTTCAGAACTGGCTCTAAAACAGCAAGCCCACCTTCCCGTCTCCGTCCGTCTGCACTGCCCTGGAACAGGAAGTCGTTATCTCTGCAGGGGCGGAGCTTTGGACCCTCAGCCACGCCTTGACCCGCCCTCCGTCAAACCTCATTGGCTTGTTGACATCTCCTTCAGGAGTCGAGGCGGACCATTGGTCCTCTTCCAGACCTGGTTCTGTTTGGTCCGTCCATTCCTGTGGACTCTGTGGAGGCAGAAAGAAAAGTTGGTCAGACGGTTAGAAGGTTCATCAGATGGTTATACGTTCGGTCAGTTTGTTGGGGCGTTGGCGTCGGACCAGTGGTGCCCAGTGGTGCCCAGTGGTGCCCAGTGGGTTCTGGAGGCCCGGCAGCCTGCATGTTTCAGGTCCTCCCTGCTGGCAGCAGGTCAGTGCTCCTCAAATGAAGACAGAACTGAAACACACAGGATGCCAGGCCTGCAGGACCTGCTGGGGGCCCCACTGCGTTAGAAGGTTTAAACAGTTCTGGGCTGATGTGACCTCATGTTTCTGCCTGAAGTCCAAAACATCCTTCTGCAGGTTTCTACCAGAACCCAGATTTCTGCTTCCAGTCTCCTGGTTTGCAAACAGTTCATGTTTCCAGGCATTGCATCTGGCTTCCCAGGAGAGACCACAGCATCACAGGCCCTCCACCGTACGTCCCAGTGGGCACGAGGAGCCTGAGGGTTCGATGCTGGACTCATCTGGATTCAAGGTCTGGAGTCCAAACAGCTTAATGGGACAGAATCAGCCCAGAGTTTCTAATGGAGACCTGGTGAAACTCTGAGGACCGGACCAGACCGAACTGGACCCGGATCAGGACTGGACCCGGATCAGACTCAGACCGGGATCGGACCCGGACCTGAGCCGGCGGATGAACCCAGATCTTAAATCTGGGTTTCTTTCACGTTTGATTCTGCGATTGTGGTCATGTGACTCACCTGAGCTGCTTCCTGGTTTGTGATGTCAGCGCTGATGTCAGAGCGGGAGTCGAAGGACCTCAGGTAGCTCCACCTCTTGGTCTCGTCTAGTTGGCACAGACCTGCAGAGAGGAGCGTCCTGAAGCTGACCTTCATCATCCTCAGATCAGAACCTCAGATGGGGGCAGCCATGTTGGATCACCGGTTCTGAATTGGACAGGAACCGGGTCGGGTCAGTACCTGTACAGACGCTGAAGTAGGAAGAGTCTGCATCGTCGTGAGAGAGCGAGCGGCCGATGTCTACCGATGGGTCCCACTCCAACCCTAGGTGCTCATGGGTAGGCGAGGGCGGAGGGGTCGGAGGTCGACGGACGAGCCCGGTCGGTGCTGCGTTCACGGGCTGTCTGAAATCTGAAGGAAAGAACTGGTGGTTTTCTGAAGGCTCACCTCTGACATGGGTCGTAACCGAGGACGGGTCCAGGTCCGACTGGAGGACAAACTCTGATTGATAGCCAGAATCTGCAGGCCCGGTCAGAACCGAGTCGTCCTCGAACACCTGCAGGAGGAAGAGGAGGAGGATGAATGTTCATCTTTGGACCTGACCACCACGCTCTCTTTTCTCCAAGAAACACAAAGGCAGCATCAGAAATTTCCAACAAATGAGTTCATGTCTGACTGAACTGGTCCCAGTTTGGATTCTCTCCAGACCCAAAACTTGAGAGTCCAGAACCCGGGCCCAGTTTCAGTGTCTCCATGGTTACCAGCGTGGTGCTGAGCAGCCGGGTGTGCGTGCGGGCGATGTTGTCGTAGACGTGGCTGCAGTGGCGCAGTAGCTCCAGCAGGTGGCTCTCCACGCGGCGAGCGTCGGCCGGCTCGCGGCGCTGGATCAGCTCTTCGCCGCGGCGCAGCAGGTCGTTGACCCGGCCCGAGTTCTCGCACAGCACCTGCTGGAAGGACTGAAGGAGAGGTCATGATGCTGCCACCGCCATGTTACTGTGATGCTCTGGGCCAACAGGAACTCACCTGGAGCTTTCTCAGCTTCTCACAGTTACTTCCTGTCATGTGACCGATTTCCGTGAGGCGAACGTCCATGTCCACCAACCAGAGCGCAAGCTCCTCCCTCTCTGCTTCAAACTCCTCCCACTCTGAGACACAGACCTGAAGACAGCGATAAAACACTGAAAACTCATTTAAAACAAAAACTATCAGGAAAAAACTCCAGGTTTCCTTTGATATTAATAATTCTAAGAAATGTGTACAGTAACATTTATTACTGAACCCAGGCGGTTTAGTTCTGGTTCTGGTCATGGTCCAGTCTGACCTGCAATTGTCCTGTAATGGTTTCCAGTTTGGCGTCCACTTTGCCCCATCGCCGCCCACATTCCCGCGCCGCCCCCAGCAGCCAGGCCTGGACGGCGCCCTGGAAAAGCCGAGGAAGGGTCCGGGATCTCCGGGCCAGGCCGTCCAGCCGGATCAGCTGGGATCCCGCCTCGCTCCGCAGCCTCTGAGTCACATACAGCACAAAGTCATCAGCATAAAGCAGCAGCTGCACTGCTCACCATGTCCATGTGTGTTAGATTTAGATTCAATGATTCATTTGAATCATAATAGTTTATCGTCACTCCATCATAATTTTGGGGCCCAGCTTTGTCCACTGCAGTACCTGGAACCTCCTCAGCTCAGCCTTGGAGGCGCTGTAAGTGAGGTGGGCGGGGCTCAAGGTGTTGATGGCCTGCTCAGCCAATCGCAGCCAGGCGTCCAGATGGGTGAATTCCTGCATGAACTCGTGCCAGAGGACCCACTTCCTGTCCAACCTGCAGGAAGGAGCAGCAAAGAAAACCCAAACACTGTAAATGTTCTGAGAGTAACCATGGCGCTCCTCAAGGTTCCATACTCGGCTCTCTTAGCTCAGAAATTAATTCCTAACACTTCTCAACATTAGGAATCGCATTTGTCTTTGGTAAATGTGCAGATTTTCACATTTACCAAAGACAATATGTTTCTCTTCTATGAATCGAGGCAACCAGCTTCTCTGAGAAGGAAAATGTTTTTGATTTACTGAAGCAGATCATTGAGACATTCATTCATAAACTCTACGAACTTCCAGAAAACTGCAAAACAGCCAAAACACTGAGTTTCTTTCAGTTTACTCTAAAAACCAGCTGGTTAGAGTTGCTTTGATTAATAATAACTGGAACATTGATCAACATTTTGATGTATAACGATGGCAAATTGTTTCCTGCTTTTCCCAGGTGTTCACTCTGAGTTTGATTGTGTTTTTATGATGTAAAACACTTTGAACTGCTTTATTATTGAAATCTGACTGACTGACTGACTGACTGACTGACTGACTGCGTCAGTAAAGAAATGGACTCACTGCCTGTATCTCGGCTGGTCTCCATCTTGGCACCAGCTGCTGTCTCCCTGACCCGTACAGCTGCAGAGGACGGGTTGCTGGTTCAGATCCAGCAGCGGTTCTGGGTCTGGGGACTCGTCTTCGGAGCAGCAGAGTGGGTCTGCGTGGTTCTGTGAGGACGGGTTCGGTCCAGACATCTCACCTTCTGATCCACCTGATGGAGAATGCTACAGGAAGTCATGTTGCCATCAGAACCGTTTGGACTTAGTAGTGGAGGTGATGGTCCAGGAGTCAGTCTGAAATGACCCGGTTCTGCCAATGCACCTGGTACCAAACAAATCCAGAACTCATGCAGAACGTTTACATGTGGAACCAATTTCACCACGGCAACATTCTTCAGGGCCTCTTTAAAACGTGACACCAGACTCTAATCTCTCCTTCTGACCCGGTGGACCGAACCAGAACTCTATGTCACAGCAGGCGGGTCCAAACTCGACTCTGAACTCAGCCTGAAGGAAAACCACCAAAAGTCCAAATCCAGCCGGTCCAAATGCTGCAAGGCAAGAGATGATTCGACCTGCCGGTTCCGACGGGTCGTTCCGACCCAGAGGAGACTCCCTACCAACGTTCCCATGATGCATTCAGGAACATCCAGGAAACGGGACCATCAGGCAGTCTGAATAAAAACACTTAAACAACATCGTCCATTTTCATCTGGACTTATTACCCTGTCATCCAACCATTCGACCATCCAAGCAACCAACCATCCATCCAACCATCCTTCAGTATCCCTAGGCGCTCCCAGATCAGATGGTCTCACTAAACTTGAAACTTTAATCGTTGTTCTGGATTGGAGTAGGCTCCTTTCATCCCCATCAGCTCCATGAAGTGTGTGGAGGTGTGTGTCCACCTGACACACACCTCCTTTAGCTGTCCAGACTAAAGGAGGTCTGTCCAGACTTTAAATCAGACGCTTCCTGCCACCCCATCAGGGAGGAATGGGGCCAACGGGCCAAGGCCTCCATGTTTCATTGGGCTGGTCACTGGGGAGTTCCTCAGATTACTCAAAGTTTCCAGTGAGCACTGATCTCAAAACAGAATCGTCGCTAAGGTGGAAAATCCATGTTGAGGAGAAAGTTCAGGAATTGGAGCAGGAAAGCATCTCAGATCATCTACCTGATGGTCCGGTCGACCCAGTTCTACTGGAACCAGAACATCTGCTTCACCTCCAGCTGCTCTGAGTCAAACCAACCTGTTCCCCTCCTGGCCTGTGGGGGCGCTGCACCAACAACCACTGAAGGAAACGACACAAAAACCTCTGAAGACTCTGAGAGCAACTTCCTTCTTCACCAGATGAAACAAGATGGAGGCGTCAGATTTTAGCGGTTGGAGGATTTCTCTTTAGGCTAAAGACCAGGAGACATTTCTGCTGCTAGCGCTAGGCTAGCATGTTAGCTTTGGCTAACCCAGAAATCCCTGCGCTGTAGTCCGCGTCCTACTTTTGGAGTGGTCTGCTGTCCGCTTGACGTTCACATTCAAACCGGATCGGAGTTCACTTCAACGGAACAAAGACCGAGGTTTGGCGGAACAGAGGTCAGAGGTCGGTTGGCGTTCACACCTCACTAACCGAACCGGACTTTATAGACAAACGGACTGGAGTTCGGTTGAACAGAACCAATTTACCAATGGGAACAATTAAAGTCTTCTCCAGAGATGGTAGCTCTGGAGGGCTGGACCTGAACACCTGGACCTACAGCAGGTTGGAGGTCAGAGGTCAGAAGTTTGCCCATCGCTTTTGCTCCGCCCCACAGCCCTGAATGCATCAGTGTCTCTCTGCTCTCCTTCTGCTGTTACTCTGCTCTCTGTTTGCTGCGTTACTGCTGGTTACAGTAAGCAGAGAACTTCCTCTTCAGGTTGTTTGTTGCTTGGCCTTTTATGGTCAGAGTAGTTGCTATGGAGACAGAGCCACAGCACTTTGCCAGAAAGCAGATCCCTCAAAGGGAAAAACTTCAGTCTCTGCTGGTTTGAAGCTCACAAGTCACAGCAGACAGGCCATGTTTAAAAGTTTTAAGATATTTAAGGAAACATTTAGTGAAAATGTAAAATCTGAAATCTGAATGGTTTAATGTGAAGCTTCTGCTAAATACCATGTTGGTGTAGCGCTTTAGCACAATGATATATGTGTCATTAGTTAGTGACTTGAAGTTTGCTTACTTGGCTGACTTTTATTCCATTTGGTTGAAAGGTCAAAGGTTATGCAAAAAGGAGTTCAACTGGCTGCAAAATGCCAGTTCAGATCTAGATGTCCCTCAGCCTATAACATTTGTCTTAGTTCAATCTGTCGTTTCTAACACTGATCTGGTCTTATAATAGAAATTTTGCCAATAATCAGCATCAATCTGATTTTTGTCCACTTTGACATTATTGAAAAAATTCCGTTAGTAAAGTAAAGTCTGGAAATTTTGAAGGAATTTAAAAGTCGTAAAGGTCCCACTAATTACTGATGACAGTGTTAAAGTCATTCATCAGTCGCTGTGTGACATTTCCGTCTGCAGCAGACCTCAGTGTAGGGGTCAAAGTTCAGCTCTATGGTTCAGTCCAATCGCTGCTTGGATGGAAAAACTCAGGTACCCGAACGAAACTCGCTGGTTTTACTCAGCATTGGATGCGTTTTGGTGACAGAATGACTGCATGATGCATTTATGATATTTTTATGTGTTTATGATGAAAAAAAATCTTTTTCTGCATCAAATTCTGCTCTGATGTCGATGTTTATCTGCTCATTTGTTCTGCTGGGATTTCTGAGTGTTTGAGGATTTTTTCAAAACCAGGATCAGTTTTTACCCCAAACCAAAGAAGCTGTCCTCGGCTCGGTTACTGTTTCCATGCCAACAGGAGGATCAGCGTTTCCTTATTGCTGCTGCAGTAAAACTTTATCACTGAAGGAAGGAAGAAAAACCTCTGAGCTAAAACATTTCCAGCCTCGATCCGCTGCATGTCCAGGAGGTTATCCTGTCCCAGCATGTGGACATGTGAACAGGTGGAGCATTACCACGAAACATTTCCAGAAGAAAACTTTTCATTTTGACGTTTAGTTACAGAGGCTCCTCTGATGTTCTGAACGTTTTTAGCCGTTTGCTAATCAAAGCTCAGCTTTACCAGGCTAAAAGTTACCGTCTGTCCCTCTCCTCACTGTCTTCCTCCTCCTCTTCATCCTCTTCTTCCTCATTTGCCCCCCAGTGTTGGTCTTTTGTTTTCTCTGAACAAAAGCAGCCAGACGGAGAACAAAAGTGTCTCTGTCCTTCTAGGAGACATGAGATGATGTCAGCACTGGGAGGATGAACTGAGACAGACTCAGTTTTACAGAATCAGGAGAGAACGGAGACGCTGTTCAGTCGACTCCACCTGAACTCACCTTTTATTTAACATCCAAGACAAAAACAAGCTAACAGAAACTGTAGGAGCCACATATACATTTTTTGGAACTTAATACAAAATGTCAGTTGTGTTTAAGTAAGTTTAATTTTACTCTGCTATTTGAAAAAGATAAGCATTTGTAATTGTACTGTGCTTAAGATTATGACGTGGTGCCTTTTGATTGGCTGTTTACTAATTAGTTTATGAAAGATGAGAGCTCTTGCTCATTAGTCTGGCACCTTGAGAGTAACAGTCTTTTGACCGTCACTTTCTATTGGTTTTGAATCTATTTGTTATTTTTTTTACTTTTAAGTTCAGTAAAGACTTAAGGATGACCGTCGGATTCAAGACCTCTTTTTTCCAGAAGAAATGTGTCGCGTACGAAAGAGCTTTAAGGAGCTAGGCTAGTGAGAGCTAACCGCACTTACAGAAACTTAGAGGGTCTCAAACCACCACCTGCAGGCTAATTTATCCAGCTCAGTTTCCTGGAACTTTTCTGTTGGTGTGTTTCTGGTACAGCACTAAATCTGAGGCCCAGCTTCTCCCGCTAACAGCAGCATGAAGCTTCTTTAATTTCTGCTTCAAAACAATCTGATTGGAAAAGACTATTTTTATGTTCAAGTTGTGCTAAAATAACATATTAATGCTACATGTAGCAGCTAATGCTAATGTCTGCGTCGACATTTCTAAGGAGGTTTCATGACTGATCAGAGAAACTCTGGAAAGATGAACTTAGTTCCAATTTGTTGAAGAACCTGAAGATTAAAAACTAGAAATATCTTTTATTTTTTCAATAATTTAGCAGTAACATTTGATTTGAAAATGTTGCTTATCTTGTTTCTATAGTTTGATTAAAATGTTTTTTTTTGTATTAAAGATAAAAGAAATGACACTTTAAATGAAGCTATGATGATGTAAACTTGTCCACCCTGCTGGGTCTGAACGCTGCTGTGCTGAGAGGATTAATGCTTCATATTCATAAAGAAACGAGTCAAACCAGACGGAAGCAAAGTAAACTGAAGATTGAAATCTATTCAGCAGCGGGCCGCAGCGACACAAAGGCAGCCATTAGAGTGAAAACACAGCAAGAACCGGCAGCGAGACTCCCTGGCTGTAAGCTGAGCCGCGTTTGCATCATCACAGAAAGAGTCATGGAAATATGAGCCGGCCGAAAGCAGCCCAACATTATGTCAGTCCTAACCTGAAGAACAATTCCAGAGGTAATTATTGAAGCTTAGTGGAAGGTGAACGACGAGTCAGAAAGTCTTGAACAGATCCTGACCTGATGGCCCAGATCAGTTTTAAACCAGCGAAGCTCAAGAACCTCAGGAGCTAATGGAGACTAAACCAGAGCACGACGCAGAACCTGATGGAACTAACTCATTAATAAAGCCTTAAACTATGACTTTTAAAATCCAAAAATAGTTTCATAAAAAAAAATATCTTCTTAATATCTAAACTATTAAAAGAGGAACTCAGACAGATATTGTTAGCTAACCGCGATAACTGGTCATCAATAACCATCTGTGCTAAAGCTAACATGTTAAACTATCGATCTGTGCTAAAGCTAACATGCTAAGCTAACCATCTGTGCTAAAACTCACTGACTGGTTTTGGAAATAACTATTTATTTTATGTGTAACTAAAACTGTTAAAGAACCACTTTAACCATCACCAGGCTAAAGACACATTCCTGAATTAGCAACCCCTGAATTATGCTAATTTATGCTAATAACATAGTACCAATAACCAGTACATCTTGAAATTAGAGTGTTCCAAGTTTGAGTCTGAAGCAATGATGTGCTGCTGCCATGGCAACCATGTGAGGGGTTAAACCCTGCATCCAGACAGGAAACTGTTTTACACTATAGAACTGAATCCTTCATTCAAAGCCAATATGTTTATAAATGTCATCAATAAAATCTGATAAACCACCAGGATAAACGGCTCCCAGCAGCAAAAACATAAAAATCCAGTAAACCCGCAGACGTCTGCCTCTGGGCTTTGATTAGGCCATTCCAGGAGCTTTTCTCCACTTTAGGCTCAGTTAGTGACCATCCTCTGATTCCAAAACCATGATACTGCCACCACCGAGCTTCACAGCCAGGTTCAGGTTCTGGTTGGAGTCCAAACCGTCCTCTGCTGTCTCTGTTCTCCGGTTTGGTCTTTTGTCCCTCCTGAAGGTCATCAGCTACAGTTTCCATGTCAGAGTATTCATCTGTTGCTGCTGGCAACCGAAGAGTCACCGGGTCATGGTTCTGGTTCTGGTCTCCAGCTGGGTTCTGCCAGCGGACGGTACCAGCCTTGGTTTTGACCCGCTTCACATCAGATGGTTCAGAATCTGCTCAGATCCTTCTTAAGAGTCCAAACGGACCAGGACCAGATCCAGAACCAATCTTCAGCTAACTCTGGTCCAATGTGTTGCCTGCTCAGTTTTCCTCATCATAAATTTTCATCTTCTACTCCTTTCATATTTATGGCTTTTTATAATTTGGGTTCATTTTAAAAAAATGTTTTCATGTTTTTTTTTTATCATTTTCTATAATAATTTTATTTATTTATGTGATTGTTTTGCAATATTTGATCATTTCTGCCCGTTTTTAATCTGCAGAACCTTTTGTGCAGCTGAAAAGGAGTTTATTAGCTTAACTTCATTCAGATAAAAACCCAAATGTGATGATGATGATGAGGAAGAGCAGGTCGCACCGCATATCTCCTGTTTCTGTCTCAAACACTGGATCTTCTGTCCATGAATGACCGCGTGCACGCGCGCACATATGAGTCAGACCTGGCGCACGCACGCGCAGACAGAAACCGGTTCCTGGGCTGCGCGAATTAAATGCGCGATTTGACGGAACCAAGCAGCAGGTTCGGAGCGTCTAAAGGTCCAAACTGTGAGCCGAACAGGTGAGAAGGAGGCGGAAGTGACCTCATCAGGGCTTACCTGTTGACAGCGGGAAGCCGGTCCGTCTGAAGATCTCAGCTGAACAGAGCCATCCGAACCGAACAGCAGAAAGAAGCGAGATGCAGGAAACCAGAGGCTACCTGTCCCAGGTAGACTACAAGCCCCGCCCCCTCACGCGCACACCTGCTGCAGCTCAGCTGCATCACAGAGCTGCTGCAGCGGCGTCCCGTTGCTGATCCACAGCCAAGCAGCTTCAGCTTCTATGCAACACAGATCTGGACAAACTTTCAGAAAACTGAAAAACAGCCGAAACCCTGACATGGTTTAAATCAGGGCCTAAAACGTCCATAACAAGAACTTTAATCTCAGCTAAATGTAATGTTATTGTTCTGTGACTTTCTATTTTTGTGTTCGGTTCTGAATGGAACGTGTCCTGAAGCTGTTCAGCTCTAAGCAAACAGGAAGTCCAGGAGAGCAAACAGGAAGAGATTAATATTTGATCTGAGGATCAAGCGGTTCTGTTGACTCGTACCCATAATGCATCATTATAACCTCAGAGTTAATCATAAACCTTCAGCAAACACGGAGCTCCAGAGGCTGAGGTGTGTTCCAGTTACCTGGGAACCCTGAGTCAGGTGTGACATCACAGCTGAGCAAACAGTGTCCAGTATGAGGTCAGGATTCCAACATGGCGGCGCCCAGAAACATTCTCAGTTTCTCTGACTGAGGAACTGAGAATGTTCCTCAGTCAGCTCCCCTTTCCACCAGCAAACTGCAGCTTAGCTTGGATGCTACATGTAGCATAGCTTTATTGCAGCATAGTTTTACTGTAGCACAGGTTTACTGTAGCATTGCATTAATTTAGCATAGCCTTAATGCTATGCAGCTTTAATGTAGCATAGCTTTGGTGTAGCATAGCTTTACTGTAACATAGCATTAATGTAGCATAGCTTTAACGTAGCATAGCTTCAATGTAGCATAGCGTTAATAATTTAGGATGTTATAAATAAACATGTTTCCACCATGGCTTCCTGCAGTTGTTGTGAGGAGCGGCCATGTTGTAGCGCCTTACAAGTCCTAACTGGGAGGAGTTGGACTGGCTCCCAGTTTCTCACTGGGAGCTTTGGAGGCTGTTCCAGTTGGAAATCCTCCTGGCAGCAGATGAACCTACAGGCAGTCAGTCATGACCCCTTGACCTCTCTGTTGTGGCTTCTGTCAGCCCGCTGGCCAATCACAGCTCCTGTAATGATGCAAACTGGCCAATCAGAGCGCCTCTTGCTCCTGAAAGCCACCAATCATCCGCCTGTATGCACTGCACCTAGTCGCTTTGTCTGTGTGTCACTCAGAGTGGAGAGGCGCTGTGTGTGTCTGACCCGGGCGGGGTGAGTGTGTGTGTGTTGGTCTGGGACACACACAGAGACACACACTGAAGGAAGCAGGAAGTTTATTCTTATTTTATTTATTCTGAACATGATAGCAGAATAAAATCACACACAAGAACAAGAAATGCAACAGAAATATATTTTTGTACCACAATAATCTTGAAAAGGAGAAGGAAGAAACTATTGAACTCCTACCCCATAAACTCATCCATGTTTTCAGATGGACCTCGTTATTAAATTAAATAATAATAAATGAACATGTTAATTAGTTTTTCATTTTACCGGGGTTTACATAAATATATGGATCCATACAAACAGACGAGTTAGTCTCAGTTTTTAGTGCTACGGATCACCTCTGGTTAGTGGAGGGATGGAGGGAGAGAAAACTTCTGAATGAAGAAAGAGAGAGGCATTACATAAGGGCTTTACCAGTCTGCTCTGCCCCCTGCAGGCCGGACAGACTCACTGCAGCGGAGAAATAAACCCATTTTACAGGAAAAACATAAAGAATATGGTTCTGGTCCTGGTTCTGGGGTCCTGGTTCTGGTCCTGGGTCTGGTCCTGGGTCTGGTCTGGTTCTGGGTTCTGGGTCTGGTCCTTGGGTCTGGTTCTGGGTCTGGTTCTGGTTCTGGTCCTGGTCTGGGTCTGGGTCTGGTTCTGGTAAAGTTTGTGCTGATTCAGAGGAAAATATTAACAATAAAATATGTTGTTTTCTTCAACCTTCAATTCATTTTCATTGTAATTGTAAAATTGTTTATTTTATGTTGACATATTTTAATTTGTTTTTTTAATTATGAATTTTATGAAAATAATTAATGTCACTTTTTCATATGAAGACAGTTTAATCAGGAAATATCAGTCTTTGTTTTTTTTTAAGTTTAAAACATGGTAAATAAATAACGTGTCAGCACATTATTATATTCATAAAATTGTTATTATGGAATAAAATAGAGCCAGACATCAATAATTAATGTTATTAAAAAAAACAATTCATTTATAAAACTCTGGATCCACTCTTCTGCTTTCTGGATACAAACTACAAAAATCCTGCAGTTATTAATCTAGAAAAACGAGAAACTGAAACATTTTTTATGTTTTTCTGGTTCAAGAAAAAGTTGAACAAACTGGGAAATAAAAACTACCACCTTAAATGTTCTGCTGTTTGAGCTGGACCAGATTTAAGGTGGATCCAGGAGATGAGAGGAAGTTCAAACATTCTATAAATATTTTATAAATCAGACTGATTAATGTTTTTCAGTTCAGCACATTTTTTCTGCTTTTGGTTTTTGTGATCAATTAAAATGTTTTTTATCATAAATCAGTAAAATGTGTTTCATCTCCAAATGATCCGAATCTTTTCTCAGGACCCTTCATTTGATCTCTAAACTTTGAAGATCAAATGAATCAGAATAAAAGAATCTGTTCACATCTGAACAGAACCAGTTCTCAGACCCTTTGGAGCATCTGATGGCTCTGAGGTCTAGTCAAAGTCCGGAGCGCCTCTGATCTCTAAAACCCATTCACACCTCCAGAACCTCCGGGGTTCTGATGGCGGTCCACGGGTTAAAACCGGCCCAGGAGAACCTCCGGCCCGCAGTTGGACATGGACGGAACCAGAGTGTCGGACTGCAGCATCGAGAGCATCCTCTCCCCGCAGCTGGGCCGGACACAGCCGGAACTGGCTCCGGACGGGTCCGAGCGGGGGGTCCCGGGCGGGTTCAGCCTGGAGGCAGCCGGGTCGTGGGCTCCTGGCCCGGTCCCGGTGGTTCCGGTGCTCGGGATGTGCTTCGGGGACGGGTTCTGTTCTGATTCTGAAACACTTTGGTGTCGATTAAGGTTTCAGTAAGGACCAGCAGACACAGAAACATTAGAAAAACATCAAATCTTTATTATATAGATAGTCATTAATATTTGAAGCATTTTCATGCTGATGAGAGGAAGCTACAGTCTGAAAACGCAACAATCAGAAAATACTGAGGGAGGTTACAGACAGAGAGCATGCAGTGAGTTTATCCAACTGGGCCGACCCACTCACACTGGCTGGAACCGATAAATACCAAAACAAAAGGTACACTTAGTGAAGTTATCAAAATATAGGCTATACACTGTAGATCATTAAGACTCAACGAAACAACCAGAGCTGAGTTACTTCCTGTAGGGGCGACAGAACCGGAGGTTCTGACCGTTCTAGCTTTACTTTCCTGCTGGTTCAGTTTTAATATTTACAGAGATGTTAAAACTGAATCCATCACTGGAAGGTTTTATAACATGAGAGACGAATGTTGGATGTTGGAATGAAACAAATTCTGTTTGAAAATGTTGAAGTTAGCATTTTTTAAAACCGGACAGCAAGAATGTGAAGTTACAGAACCGAACCAGTGGCAGTACCGGTCCGAACCAGTGACAGAACCGGTTAAAAGCTGCAAATAAACAGTTATGCAAAGAGTTCAGGCTAAATGGGGATTATAGTGACACCTGGTGGCCAAACCAGGGAAAGTCCACGTATACAAAGTCAAAGTGGCTTCACCGCGACACATTGACCGAACTGTAACTCCACATTTACTGTACAAAGACAAACTTCCACCATCACTGTGGCCCACAAACGGCAATGCTTAGCTGAGACGACAGTTAGCAGAGTCTGTGGAGCGCTAGCTTTTACACCGCTAGCAACATAAGCTGCGCTGTGGAGAAACATTTCATTTGGGTGGAATAGAAACAGGAAACATCTGCACTGTGTGGATCAACTTCAGGTTCTAAAGGTCTGGCGAGAATCAAAAGAACGAAGGAAAAGCAGTGAGTCGTCTGCATACAGTGAGATCTGAGAACAGAGCTTCAATCATGCAGGAAAAGCCAAATGTTCAAGGAGTTTTGGTGGAATAAAAACTGATGGTTTGTGTGCAGCTGCTCTTTGCATCCATCAACCCAAAGCTGATATTTATCCAGTCGGCACCGTTTCACTGCCCGTTATCTCATGTTGAGTGAAATCCTGCAGTTGATCCAGTTTGAAGGTGGCAGGAACTTTATTGAACCAGAAGCCTGATCATTTTCAGTTCAAACATGATTTTATAATTAAATTAACTTCATGAGCCACTAATGGGAGGATTAGATGAACCAGAACTAAATTGAAGCATTTCATTGAGAACCTTCTTGCTGATATTTTATTATAAAGCAGCATAATGTTAATTTTGCCAAACATTCTGAAATACATAAATAAAAGGTTTAATGTAAAAGGTTGCTGCTGGATCAATCTCTACATTTCAGTTTTTATTCTGACCATCTTTAAGAATCTAAAATAATTTTGATTATGAAATAATTTTCTAGTGTTCAGCTGCTGTGTCTCAAACTTGTTGGTTTGTTGGGGATTTAGCAGAATTTATCTGTAAAATCTCAACGCTGAGGTAAAAACGGAGCAGTGCAGATGAGCAGATGAGCAGATGAGATGTTTCCTGGTTAAACATGGAGGACATTAGATGAACACATGGTGGGTAAACAAAGTTCTGGATCTCACCCAATCAGCAGCCAGCTGGGTCTGACATCATCACCGCACAGGCTCTGGTTCTGAACTGTCGGATCAAAGCGATCCTCCCAGCTGATTGCAGCGAAACAGAACCCTGAGGCGGAAACGGACTGACCATACCGGACCACTAGGTGGCACCAGAGAGGGTGGATTTCAGAACATGAGCTTGGACTCGGTTAATCGGATACAAGGCACTATAGATTTTGCTATAGAACGGCTAAACCAGGAGAAGAAGAAGACAGGGGGCGGGGCTTCACCAGCAGGCGTTCAAGGACAGAACGATGGAGAGAACTAGAGATCGGTGCCGTGGTTAGGACTGCATCTCAGCGCGGAGCATCCATGGAAACCAGCAGCAAAACAGCAACCTGCAGCGGAGAGAGGAGACGTTCCAGTTCATCCGTTCCAGAAACACATCGTTTCAAAACCACTTCCATCTCAAATTAAAGCTGTGAGGAGTCCGTCTGCACCAAACAGCTGGACCCGATCAAACCGAAACTGAGACCCAGAGATGACCTTTGACCCCATGTTGGTCAGACTATGCTCACCTGGATATGGAGCTCTCGGAGGTCAGGTCTTTAGGAGATCGCATGGTGTGGAAGTTCCTTTTTGGCTGTGACACTACAAGGAAACAAACGGGTCAGGTTCTGTTCGCCCGAGTCAGACCAGAACTTTTCTGTTTCTAGCGATTTGAGCAGAGCTTACTGGAGACTTGATGAACCTTCTTCACCATGGAGCCATCGTTCTGGGAGCCTTCTTTAGGTCCTCCAATCCTGAACAACCAAAAGTGACCCAAACCGTCACCTTCACGCTCCAGAACCAGGCCTGCCTTATTACAAGGAGCAACACTGGGTTCTGTCAGGCGGTCCTACCTCTGGACCCGGGAGGGCGGGGCAAACACTCCATATTTGGGCAGGCAGCTGAAGTATCGGACCCCGAACACCGAGCCATCGTGTTTCCCAGTGGGCTGGTCCAACTCTACACCGAACCAGAACCCTGAGGGACGTCAGAGAGACTGGGTCAGACCAGAACATCACCTCCTCTCCACTTCAATGTGCTGCTTGGTCTAGAATAGCGTTTCTCAACGGGGCGGTACCGTTTGCTCCAAGGTAAACTTCCCACCTTAAATGCACAACAAGACCAGCTTAGACTCGAGCAACTTGCTGAGGCTGTTGCAACATGAAGTCAGGCTTGGCTGTAACTGTATGGCTAGCAGCTCTTCTTCCCTTCAGTGCTCCTGTTAGCTTCTTGTTAGCTTCCTGTTAGTTTCCTGTTAGTTCTTGTTAGTTCCTGTTAGCTTCCTGTTAGCTTCTTGTTAGCTTCTTGTTAGCTTCTATTAGCTTCTGTTAGCTCGCGGTTCTTCTGCTGGTAGCTTCACCGCATCAGATCAGCGTCACACCGACTGATGACGTTGCTGTGAGTCACTTCTCTGTCTGATTTTCAAATATTTCATGTTTCATTGAGGATTTTTGGTCATATGTTTTTGCTGTGGTCATTTCAAAGCAGCAACTGACTGTTATCCCTCTGAAAAATGAACCCATCTAAATAAAGAATCCCTCCACATGGGAGGATTTCATTTCTATAGTTAACATCGGCGCTGAAAGTGGTCCAGTATGAAATGGCACAACAGCACTTTTGAATTTCAATCATCAGATTTTTTCCATTTTAAAAGGTTTAAGTCAGTCTGCTTTTCTCCATCGATCCGCTTCCCGACCGCTCCGCAGAGGGAGTGAAAACAAACAAAAAAGAAACTTGTCACTTATTATGCCTTTTATTGATGTATTTATTCTTTCAATATTATTTTGCATTTTAGTGTTAATATCTTGATGATGTTCAGTGACTCCATGACACTTTCAATTTCACTCCTTAGGATTAACCAGCTTTGCTCTTTGTCATTTCTGTCCAGTAAAACTACGACTCTATAAACCAACAGTCAGGTCTATATGAAGATGTAATTCATGGTTCTGTCTCGGATTTGTATTTAGTTTTTCCACTGAAAGCTCTGGTTTCAGTAAATGCCCTGTGGGTGAAATGCTATGGATGATACTGTGATGTCCCATTCTCCTGAAGGCAGCACGGAGCTGCAGAACCAGAGCCAGGCAGAACCAGAACCAGAGCCAGGCAGAACCACTGGAGAGAAGACGAGTTCTGGTTGATCAAACGATCCATGTTTCAGTGTTGAGAGCTCAGCCTGTTTGCAGACAGTTGAAAGTTTAAGCTGGTTTTATTGAACATCTTTTTTTCTGGTCGTTTTGTGCAAAATTTAACATGATAAAATTACACAGAACAGGAATATTCTGATTGGCTGCCGATTAAGTTGAATATTCATTCATTGCATTTTTTGTAGACGTCTTTAAAAATGATTTTTATTCTCGTGGCTTTTTTGTTCTCTGGGAAATTATTTTTGGTGAGAAATACAAAAACAACCATAAAAATCAAAACATCAACAACAGTGATCGTAATATTAACAATTCAATACGATTCAGTGCAAAGTAGCCGACAGATTCTTTGATGCAGGTTGACGGACCTGGATCATGGACGGGGCGCTGGCCCAAAAAGGTTGAGAAACACTGATCTAGAACCAGAACTGACCTGGAGCAAAGTCCGTCTTCCCATAGAAGCGAACGATGCCGAGTTTCTGACCTGCCACCAGAACCTGGTCCCCCACCTCCACGTTTGTCCCCTCCGGGTCCAGACTAGCCACGGACGTCTTCTTCTTTTGGGCTGAGAACAAACCAACCAACTCAGTCAGCTCTCCATCAGAACCAGAACCCGGTCAGACCTGCTGGTCCCTCACCTTTCTCCTTCTCCTTCTTCTCCTTCTTGGTCCTCCCAGCCAGGCGGGAGGCCAGGTCCATGCGGGGGGTTCTGGGGGTGGAGGTGACCGACAATGGAGTCGGATCCACAGCTTTGCAAATCTTTGAAACCGGAGCAAAAATACCTGCAGGTCCAAACAGATGAAAACATGAAGAGTGCTGGTCCATTAGAACCAGAACCGGGTCCAGGAAGCTCGCTGCTTACCAAGCTTCGGAGGACAGATGAAGTAGCGGACTCCGCCCACACTGCCGTCGTTCTTCCCCTCTGGCTCGTCCAGCTCCACCCCGACCCACTGACCGCTGGCAAACTCTGTGGTTCCACAGAACCGCAGGGTTCCAGTCTGAGGTGGGGACAAGAGGGTTCTGGAATGAGTGAACCTGATGGAGGAGGAAATAAGGAACCAGAGGAACCAGTGTGGGACTACCTTCAGGTCGTCCAGAACCACGCGGTCACCCAGCTTCAGGCCCAGCGCCGCCAGCATCAGGTTTCCGGGAATGTTGTCGTAGTTGGGCAGCGTGGCCTTGGGGAGGTTACAGCTGAGCGGCACGGCATCCAGCAGCAGCTGCTTCAGGTCTTTGGCCACCATGGCCGCCTCGGCTTTGTCCAGGCTCATATCCATGGGGTCCGGGACCACCTCGGCTGGAACCTGGCCCTTATCGTTCTGCAGAAACAAACCTACGGTCTGAGCTGCCGCTCTGCAGGACGCTGTTGGTCGTCAAGCACGGGAAGGTGAGGCAGTGTTTACCCTGACGGTGGCGTTGGCTCCGTGCTCCAGCAGACATTTCACTGCACTCAGGCAGAGGTTGGAGGCGGCGATGTGGAGAGCCGTGCCATAGTGGAAGTCACTGCATGTCGAGTTGAGCACTGAAGAGAGAAGAAGAAGAAACTGACCTCGTCTCCTGGACTCCGTGGCTGAGTGGTAATCTCGTGGGACTCACCTCTGGGTTTGGCGGCTTTGAGCAGGACTCGGATCAGCTCTGGGACGTCAAAGTAGGCAGCGTAGTGCAGCGCGTTCATGTTGGTCCACCGGCTCCGCAGACTCACATCGGCACCCAACGACATCAGCTGACTGGTGAGCCGCAGCGCTGCCGCCGGGTCGCCTGGACACAGGGAGGTCCAAACTGAAAGCTGCTCTGGTGGAGGAAGCTCTTATTCACATCGCTGCACAAACATGGTCTGAACATGGGATGGAAATTCAACCATGCAAGAAACACGTAGCACCTGTGTCTGGTTTGCTTCCTGATCATGTTATCTACTCTGAGGACTTGGATCTGTTTCTGATCTCCTGTGACTGGAGGTGAGGATCAGACCCGAAACATCCCATCCTCCTGAACGCCTCTTCTCTAGTCTCCAGGAACCAGTGGCGATCATTCTGGGTCTCCACCAGCAGTACTTTCATGACCAGAAGAAGAACGATGAAGGTTGAAGAATTGCTCACCGACTCCATGAGCTCCGGCCTTACAGCTGTAGTGAAGCAGCGTCATGTCGGTCAAACCATCTCGGTCGTTCACATGGCAACCGCGCTTCAGAATCTGGAAGACACAAACACTGAGTTAGTCACGTCCTGCTGACTGGGAAAGGTCAGTCATCCGTCCGTCCGTTCCCAAGGCGTTCCCAGATCAGATGAGATCCGCAGTCCCTCCAGGAAGGTCTTGCCAGTGTCCATCCTGACCCTAACTGTCTCCCTTCGATGTAGAGAAGCTCTCTGAGCTCCTCCCCATCTCTGAAGGGCCGGCAGCCAGGGAGCAACACCAGGGGTGAAACCAAAACACAACGGTGGCGTAAATCGCCCTCTCGAGTTGTTCGTCTCCAAGAAATTTGCTTGGTTGTGAAATTGGCGGGAATTTTGACAATTTTGACATTTTCAAATTTTGGATGAGACACGAAAGATGAAGAGTCAGGAGATTTTTATGGAATTAACTGAAATCTTTCTATCAACTCAAATCTACAAACGATTGTGAAAGACTACAAAAGTCATGCTCAGTGGCGTTTTGTCCTGCAGAGTCCCCGCTGCTCTGCAGTTCCATCAAAGCCTGCAGCCATTTTGTCTGGCTGCTCTCTGGGCCTCATCAGAAGAACCAGCTCACTCTGGGAGGAGAAACTCATTCAGGATCTTTTAAAGAAAAGTTTTCACACCTTCAGCTGCAACAGCCCATTCAGACCAGAAGTCAGTTCTGATTTGAGAAGTGAGGATGTTCTGGTTTCTGCTCCAAATCTAGGACGGCTTAATTCACAGATTCACAGGGGATGAAAGACGCGTGGTGTTTCAGTTTGGTACCTGCCATGTTGGTCCTCACCTCGTTTCCGATGACGTCGATCTTGTGCTGCACCTGTGGGACCCACTGGCGGACGATGGCAAACAGCTCGGGGATGGAGGTCCGAGGGTCAGCCAGGATCTCCTGACACGCCGGGTCGTTTGGGTCAAAGAAGGTGAAGGCTGCAGAGTTAACAGAGGGAGGAAAACGGATCAGAACCGCTATAGCCTCTGAAAGAGTCGGTGTCACCGAGCCGAAGATGGTGTTGGATCAGGACGGTCTGGTTCAGGGGGACTGAAGCTGCCGGTTCATCTGCTGCTTCGCTCTCCCTGCTTCACACTAAAGACCAGAGGAGCAACTAGAACGGGAAGCATCGACATTTCCTTGAGGTGATGCTAGCTGCTAGCCTGTTGCTAACAGAAGCAGCTCCAGCTCCTCTTCTGTCTTTTGTTTGGAACAATTTTGGTTTTCCTGAAGGAATGTTAAAATCGACCCAGTGATGATGCACAAGAACTTCAGAAAGAATCGTTAAAATGGCGGGATGTGCATTTGCACGTTGGGCCACTACGTCATCACTGTTACCTGGGAAACGGGAAAGCCTGGCTTATAGTTCACGCATTAAACTGGATGGAGGCCCTAGTGAAAAAGAAAGACTTTAGTATATTTCCAATGTACTTACATTTGTGTGAGTACATTTAAAGTGTACGGCCTGTAAGTATATACCAAGTAAAGTAACAGGATGCTTGTACCAATTCTGACATTATAACTTTAAACATACTTAAATATAATTGTACCAAATACACTTTTAAGAAGTATATTAAATAACACTATCAGTGAACAAAATATGTATTTGCTAAGTGTATATTTAAAAGATAATTTAAATATCTTTAAAATATCTGTCAAAGATATTTGGTGTATATTTTAAAATGCATGTTAAAAATTGACATTTTTAAAGTTAATTTAATGCTTACATTATTAATTCCATTATATTTTAAATTACATTTCAGTGTATACTTTAGGATAATAAAGTGCCTATTTAGGTGCCTTAATAATCTTTGGCTAATTTTGTTAAAATGGGAAAGACTAAAAAAATCCTAATAGTGGAACTTGATGTAATGTTATTTAACAAAGTAAATAATGTGTTCATGCCTCAAAATATCAAACATTGCCAGTTTAGTGACGAGGTGCTACTACAAGAACAATATTTGTCCTTAATAAATGCAGCAGTTTTACATCTCTCCAATATGATCTGTTGTTTTCAGTTTTTAATTAAAACACGCTGTTTTAGTTAAAATGGAAGATCTATTAATAAACGGCATTAGCGCCAGTTCTCCGTCCAGACCAGGTGGTGGCAGTATTGCGCACTTCGAGTTTGTTTGAAAAGCGCCATAAATAGAAAAGAAGTGGATGTCACGCAGCAGAAGATAACAGATCCTGTTCAAGTTCGACATTTTATAATATTTAATAACATTGAATTAAAACAAGGAGAGCCTTGAAAATAGTTAGTAGTTTTGGTAAATTCAAGCTTGTATCGTCCTAGTCCAAGTTAGACGACAACACAACAGGAGCAGAACCGGATGGAAATGAATGCGGGTCACGAAGGGAGGCTGCTAGCATGGTGCTAGCTGATGCTAACGTTGTGCTATCTGGTGTTAACGTGGTGCTATCTGGTACTAACGTGGTGCTAGCTGGTGTTAACGTGGTGCTATCTGGTGCTAACGGGGTGCTAGCTGGCGCTAACGTGGTGCTAGCTGGTGCTAATTATCTGCGTTTCATTATAAACAGTGCAGTAAAGATATGAACAAACAGGTTGGTTTCAGAAATAGTTATGTGATCAATTTATTGTGACTTTTATGATTCTGACTATAAGAGTCATTCATGTTAGACCTGAACACGAATGACTGGAGGCTGTTGCTGAGGCCTGACAGTTTCTCCATGACCTGCTGTTAGTTAACATCAAAGAGGCTTTGATGTTGTTTTGTTTTTCAACATGTTTTCATTCTGAGCAAATGAAGATGAAAGAGGAATCCAGGGATCCCTTTGGCTGGTTCTGGTTCAGACTCGGAACCAACCAGGTTCGTGATTGGTTCATATTTTGACTTTGTGGCGTCTACCGGGTCGGCCTGAGCAATAAATCAGAACTGTCAGTGGATCAGAACCGGTCAGCTTCCCAGGTGAAGGTTTATTTAAAGCAGCATTGTGTGCTGGTTTCAGGAGGTCTGACGTACCGTAGTCTTTGGGCAGCGGCGCCTGGGCCGACGGGTGGACCATGGCCCGGCGGGCCGGCTCCTGAACCAGACTCTGGTACTCGGGAACCGGCTCAGCCGCTGGTTCAGCCGGAGGAGCTTCCTCTTCCTCCTGCTCCTCTCGCTCCTCCTGCTCCTCCTCGTTCTCCACCTCTGCTCTCTCCTCCTCTAGCTCATATTCCTCATCTTCCTCGTCTTCCTCTTCCTCGGTCAGCTCCTCGTCCTCCTCCCTCTGAACCCGGGTCTCCTCCTGCTCCTCGTGGTCCTGCCTCTCCCTCTCCTGCTCCTGCATGTTTTCCTCTTTAGTCATGATGAAGAGCGCTGCAGCCGAGCCTGGCGAAGACACAGAGCATGCACAGCATTCAGCCCCTTTACTCTGACACCCCAAATGAAACCCGAGCAGCTGCTTTAGCTGTCATCAATAAATCCTGAATGTGTCTGATTTGTGGTCCTGGTTCTGGTTCTGGTCCCAGAGATTCTTCAGAGAACAACCAGCATCGTGCAGACGCTAGCAGTGGAGCTAGTTTGTAGCTTTGTGTTTTAACTTATTTTATGTGTTTGGCGGATTCACTGAGATCCAAGACCAACAGAAACTACTTTGAACTGGCTTGTTGCTGAAAACGTGTTAGAAATAAAGTTACAAGTCATGAAGAACTTCAACGCTTTAGCTTCTTTGCTTCCTCTTTACTGGTCATTTCTAAAATGCTAATTTATTCTAAACTGTCGGTTGAGTAAAGCTCAACATCTGTGTTGAAGTTTTCCAGTGGTCAGACGTTTAGATGCTCTTATTTTGAAATGACTGTTTCCTCACGTCCCCAGCAGTGAAGCAAATGACGTTTACTCTTTACCCAGAATGCATTGCTGTACAACAGTAAACAGTTCAGCATCTCCTGATGTCCTAACCAAAGCCACTCTGTTGCAAAGAATCACTTCCTGAAGCACAAAGTGTACAGGAAGGGTCAAAGGTCATCTCCAGACCATCTGAAACAAACAGCTGCCAACCTTTCCAGGAGTGGACGTCCCAGCAGAGGTCAGAGGTCAGAACAGGAAGCTTAGAGAAATGGCTTCCATCTCTGTGTCTAGAGGCCTCCACTAGCAGGTCAAAGGTTAAAGGTCATGTTTGGAAGAACCAGAACAAATCAGATCAGAACAAACTCACAATAATTGTTCAGAACCGGGTCTCTGGGTTGTTCACCAGGCTGGTTCTGGTTCTGACCCAGATCAGGGCTGAGATCCAGTTTGTATTTGCAGAGACAGAAGAAGCAGCCGGCGCCATCCATCATTATGAGCTGATGGACCGGACCGGATTTAATCTGCTTCAAAATCCATTGAGCTCAGAGAGGCAGCAGAGGGAGGATGGAGGCGACTCCCAGCAAAGATCTCTAATTATCAGGAAATAATCAGAAAAATCAGGAAGGAAAGAAAGCAGAGACAGGAAGTGATGCAGTCACTGCACAAGACTCCACTGATGAAGAAAAGTCTGGTTGAAGCTCCTTTAAGGTTCTGGACCAGCCAGTAAAAGCCTGGGAGATTCTGGTGGTCGGCAGTGAACCAGTAGCAACTGGAGGAAAAACATCCAGATGAACTTTGACCTTAAAACTTCTTCTGTGGTTTTATGTCTGTTTGTTTTGACCCAGACAGCTATCATGTCCTCCAGCATTCCCTGCAGTTTGACCCTAAACTCACGGAACGCCTCGTGCCCGCCTGGCTGGGGCGGTTCTGATCCGAACCAGCACCTGAAGAACCTCACAGAACCAGGAGTCCTGGTGATCAGGTCGAGACAGAAGTTATGAAACGCATGAGTCAGCCTGTATGTGAAATATGAGGCCAGAGGGGACGCAGGTTTCCATGGTAACCTGAGACCGGACCCTCGCCTGGTTCTGGGATCCTCAGTTGGAGCGGAGCCCGGTTCTGATGGAGTCAAATCGGATTTCTCTCAAGCTAAAGGGCGTCATTATGAAAAATCATCTTTTTAAACTTCATATCGTGTCATACTGCCGTTGCCTCATCAAAATGTCGCAGCAGCTCTAAATGTTCACCTGCAGAGTCCAGGAGGGAAAATGGTTCCCAGCTGAAGAAACGACAGGAAGTGATGCGCTGTCTGCTGCCGTCACCAGAGAAACATTAAAAGCATCTTCTGGATCCAACATGGAGGAAACATTTCTGCTCAATCAGCTCCTCCGTCTTTCTGCTGCTAACGGTCAAAATGTTTAGATTGAAACAAGAAAAACATGTAGATCCCATGGCGGCGTTGTGAGCTAACATGTTAGCTACAACTAAGGCTAAGGTGCTACAACCCACTATTTAACCCAGCGGCCACCACCAGGGGACGCCCTCCCCCCCATTGACTGGATGTTTTGGTTCCACTGTTCTTGGCGCCCCAAGGCCCTGCCGCCCAGGGCAGAGAGCCATTCTGTCAACACCCGGAGAGATTTTGTTCTCACAAGAACCTTTCCTGGGTCTCGAATGGGACCGGTTTGTCTCAGTCTGGAAAGGTCCAGTTCTGTGTTTGGTGCCAGTCTGGTATGGGGTCGAAGGTCAAAGGTCCATTATCAGCTGAACACATTTCACCCACAGCCTCATGTTTTCACAGACGGATTCTACTGTGTTTCACTCCGTCCGGACCGGAACCAGCAGCGGAGTGAACATGTCAGGTTCGTTCTGGTTGTAATTCTATCTGCGATCGAGCTGTGGCGGCCATTGCATCTTCCTCTTCCTCCTCTTCCTCCTGCAGCCTCCATCTTACGTCCACCCCAAGCAGCGCAAAAACAGGCGCAGACTGAAGCAGAAAGAGCGTCCAAATCGCTCCATCTCCCACCCGAACGACCCCGAACCGCAACAACAGCAGGCCGGACCCGCAGGAGCCTCGGTTTGCAGGTTTTGCATCAATGTGCGCAGCGAAGAGAGAAACGCCCCGCAGCACAACTACAAAATGCGCACATTGCGCAGCCGCTTGAAAAGCCCGGAGAGCCCAAAGCGGAGGCAGGATGTTCGGTTCGGACGGAGATCCGGTCCAAACTGCTGCTGTGGATGCTGCAGCGGAACAACAGGACGACTCTGCCTTCATCCGCCCTCCCTCCTCCTCCTCATCACCTCCATCCTCACGGACCAGCACGAACCGTCCGGTACCGAGTGATACCGGCCCAGTCACGGACCGAACCGAGCTGTGAGCGCACAGAACCGCGCAAGTTGGAGTCTCACCTGGAATCAAGCCGTGGATGAAGCTGAAGATGCTGATGATGATGAAGATCCGCTCCGCTGCTGATGCGCCACAAACAAGCGTGACGCTCCGCTGCTGCGCGCGCAGCTTCTCTCTGTCTCTCTCTGTCTCTCTCTCTCTCTCTCTCTCTCTCTCTCTCTCTCTGTCTCTCTCTCTTCTCTCTCTCTCTCTCTCTCTCTCTCTCTCTCTGTCTCTCTCTCTCTCTCTCTCTCTCTCTCTCTCTCTCTCTGTGGGTTGGTGGCGGTCTGTCTGCATGTGGTGAGTCTGATAAAGAGTGAAAGTGTTTCTAACTTTTTCTGATTTTTATTTTTTCTTATGTATTTGTTTTCTAATATTCTTTACTTGCATTGGTTCTGAATATTGGGGTTTATTTTTAAGTTTTAGCGCTTTAGCGCTGTTTGTTTGCGGGGATGGCGTCTTTAGGGCCGCCGCCCCTCTCGTTGAGGAATGGGATTCGGGTCCAACCTGATCCGAAAGTCCCAGTGGAAACGGTTCTTTTGGCAGTTGGTGAACTAGTTGGTCACATCAACTTAATTTATGCTTCCAGGATGAATAAAGGAGTCGTGATGTTTCTGAGAGAGGAGCGCTTTGTTAATCAGCTGATTGTCAGCGGGGTGACGGTAGGCGGAGAACCTGCAGGTGTCGCCGCTTGCAGTGCCCTCTACCCGGGTTATTATCTCAGGTGTGCCGCCGTTCATTCCTCATGGTTTGCTGGAGAAGGAGATCCAGAGGTTTGGGAAACTGGCGAGTGGATTTAGACCAGTTGGTTTAGGATGTAAACACGATAAACTGAAACATGTTCAGTCTTTCAGGAGGTTCAGTCTTTCTTTATGGTCTTTATGTTCTTAAACTCTGTATCACAAACGCTGGAAGTTTCTTTCAGAGTTAAATACGAGGAAGGATCCTATATGGTTTATGCAGCACTGGGAACATGAAATGTTTTGAGTGTGGAGATGTTGGACATAAACGGGCTTCTTGTCCCACAAGAATCCAGAGGCGCCGCAGACGGATGGAGCTTCTCCACCTGCGGAGGGTGAGGCGGTTCCTCTGTCAGCCGGTTCTGATGCCGGGGAAGGAGGCAGCGGTCTGGACCAAGACCCGGTAAGGGAGGAGACTGAGAAAACTGGGACTGTGGTTCCTACAGATTCCTCTAATAGAGGGAAGATAGAGACGGATCAGGTAGCTGGTTGTGTTGATGCTGAGGCGGTGGTGTTGCCTGAGGGTGGCGCTGCTGAGGCGGTGGTGTTGCCTGAGGGTGGCGCTGCTGAGGCGGTGGTGTTGCCTGAGGGTGGCGCTGCTGAGGCGGTGGTGTTGCCTGGAGGTGGCGCTGCTGAGGCGGTGGTGTTGCCTGGAGGTGGCGCTGCTGAGGTTCGGTCTGTAGCTGAAGATGCACAGGCAGAAGACATGGACTATGACAGCGACTCAGATTGTGTCTCGGTTGCAGATTCCCAAACATCATCTAGTGGTGATTTATACACTCTGGGGGAAATTAATGATTTTTTGGATGAAACATTTGGAAAAAAGGTTAAAGTTCTGGATTATTTTCCTGATGCGGATAAATTTATCAAGAGCGTGTTAACGGTACAGAAAATAGTTGGTTTTGAAATGCTGGAGGAAAAGAAACGGTTCCGGTTGAAGAAGCACATGACAAACATCCGGAGACATTTGTTGGCAAATAAAGCAAAAGGTTCAAAACGGTTAAAAACTCAGAAATAAGACGATGGATCAAGTTCACTGGGTGATCTTCTTTCTGCTGTCTCTGTCTGTCTTCCCTCTCTTGTTCACCTGTATGAATAATATCAGGGTGGGGACATTAAATATCAACGGTGGGAGGGATCCACAGAAAAGGATGGTGACTCTAGAGATGATCAGGCAAAAGAAACTTGATGTTGTGTTTTTACAAGAGACTCACTCTGACCAGGACAATGAGGTAGAGTGGGGTCTGAGTTGGAAAGGGAACTATTTTCTGTCCCATGGGACCAGGCTATCTGCAGGTGTAGCAGTCTTATTTTCACCAGGGTTGGACATCAATATTGTTTCCTGTACTGAGTTGGTTCCAGGAAGAGTCCTGGTGATTAGGGCAGAAATAAGAAAAATCTTGTTTTGTTTTATTAATGTTTATGCACCTAATCAGGGGGATCAGAGGATTAGATTCTTCCAGGACATATATGATTTGTTGCAGCAGTCTAATCAAAATGAGTGTGTTGTTATGGGGGGGGGGTTGGAACTGCACCACCAGCTTTATAACAGACAGAACCGGAGAAGAACCTCATCCTCCATCATCTGCTAAACTAACTCAGGTGACAGCGGAGCTGGGTTTGGTCGATGCTTGGAGGATTAAACACCCTCAAGATAGACAGTATACCTGGGTCAAGATGAAGGATGGGACAGTGAGCGGGGCCCAGTGAGTGGGGCCCGGTGAGTGGGGCCCAGTGAGCGGGGCCCGGTGAGCGGGGCCCGTTTGGACAGATTTTATATCTCCAATAGTGATAGGAATAGATTATCCAACTGTTTAATTTCTCCAGTTGGTTTTTCTGACCATCACTTAGTTTACTTAGATTTTCTTTTTTCAAATAATACTAGATATAAAACGTATTGGCATTTTAATACAAAACTCCTTAAAGACTTTTTCTTTTGTCAAAGCTTTAGTGTTTTTTGGGAACAATGGAAAACAAAGAAATGTGAGTTTATGTCTTTAACTGAATGGTGGGAGGTTGGAAAGGCTCAGATAAGAGTCTCTGTCAGCAATATACAAGTCATTCTACAGCTAAAATGAAAAATGTGATTCAGAACTTAGAGAATGAGATTAAAGAGTTAGAAAATAATTTATTAACGGATGTTAATAATGATCAGCTTAAACAAAAGAAAGATCAGTTAGGTTGTTTTCTACATGAAAGAGCTAAAGGGGCTTTAATTCGTCCAGGTTTGTCCAAGCTAAGGACATGGACGCCCCTACATCTTTCTTTTTTAATTTAGAGAGGAGCGTCGGCAGGGCAAAGCAGCTGATTTGCCTTCGACTTCCAGACGGATCGCTGACCTCTGACCCCAGCATCATGAAGGAGCAGGCCAGGGGATTCTACAGTGACCTTTTCAAGAAGCAGACTTGTGACAGAAGCTCTATGGAGACGTTGCTGGATGGTCTTCCTCAAGTTGCTGCTGCTGATCAGGAAACTCTGGATGCTGGAGTCTCAATGGAGGAACTGACGGCTGCGGTTGGACAGATGGCTTCTGGCAAGAGTCCAGGTCTGGATGGTTTACCTGCAGATTTCTACAAACATTTCTGGAGGCTGTTGGGAGAGGACTTGTTGGAGGTGCTTCAGGAATGCACCATAACCGGGATCTTACCAGCATCCTGTCGACGAGCTGTTCTCTCTCTGATCCCAAAGAAAGGAGATCTGACTCTGCTGAAGAACTGGAGGCCTGTTTCTCTTCTTTGTGTGGATTACAAGTTGTTTTCTAAAGTGCTTTCCAACAGGCTGAAAGACATTCTTGAAGGTATCATCCATAGAGATCAATCATATTGTGTACCTGAAAGATCTATCAAGGACAATCTTTTTCTTTTAAGATCTGTGTTTGATATCTGTAAATTGTATGGCATCGATGTTGGTATCATTTCTTTGGATCAGGAAAAAGCCTTTGACAGGGTTGATCACTGTTTTCTCTTTTCCACACTGAGAGCATTTGGATTCGGTGAAGGTTTTATTTCTTTATTGGGTTTATTGTACAATGAAGTGTTTTGTGTTGTTAAGGTCGGGGGAGGTTTAAGTTGCCCTGTTAAGGTGGAAAGAGGCACTTGGCAGGGATGTCCCATATCTGGACAGGATGTCCCATATCTGGACAGCTGTACTCTATTATAGTTGAACCTTTCTTACACAAAGTACGTTCTAATCTCACTGGCCTTCTTCTTCCAGGTTTGTCTAATAATCCAGGATTGATAGTCTCTGCTTATGCTGACGATATAAATATTTTTATTAAAAACCAGAAGGATCTTATTGGTCTTCAACATTGTTTAGAGCTTTACGAAAAAGCTTCTTCAGCCAAAGTAAACCTGGAGAAAAGTTCTGCTTTAAAAGTTGGCTCATGGAAAAACAAAACTCTTCCTGTGTTACCAGGTAACATTCAGTGGGCTGATCAGGGTCTAAAATTCTTGGGTGTTTTTTTGGGAACTGATCCTGTTTTGGAAAAGAACTGGGAGGGTGTCATGGAGAAAGTGTGTGCCAGGTTATCTAAGTGGAAATGGTTGCTACCTCAGCTTTCTTACAGGGGGAGAACTTTGGTGGTTAATAACCTGGTTGCCTCGGCCCTCTGGCACAAACTGACAGTATTGACGCCACCATCCTCTCTCATACAACGTCTACAAAAGACTCTAGTGGATTTTTTCTGGTCTGGATGTCACTGGGTGAGAGCTGCTGTCTTGTACCTACCAGTGCAGGAGGGAGGACAAGGACTGATGGACATCGGATCATGGATCGCAGCTTTCAGGCTCCAGACTCTGCAGAAGCTGCTATATGGTGTTGGACTGCCATGGCTGGATACGGCACGTCTTCTGCTTAGGAAAGCAGGACGTCTGGGATACGACAAACATCTGTTCTTGCTGAGAAAAGGATCGTTGGATTTGATGGGTCTCACCCCTTTCTATAAATCAGTGCTGGATGCTTGGAGGATTCTAACTTTTGAGAGAGAGACTGACCCAACACCAGGGATGTGGGTTTTTGAGGAGCCTCTGTTTGAGAACAACTTCTTCTCGTCACAGCTCCTCTCATCTGGAACGCTAAGGTCAAAGATGAGAGAAGCAGGCTGCGTGAAGCTGGGTCACCTGATGAAGATGTCTGTGGACGGTCTCATGGAGAGACTCCACATTCGATCCAGACTGGCTTTAAGACTGAAGGAAGAGGCCTGTGCCTCTCTGCCGGATCCTATCAGAGCGTTTGCTGTGAACAGTACTCTGTCTGACCAATGGGATGATGAGGATGAGTTTATGTTTCCTTCCTTGGTTGTTTCTCCTGCTGTAGATCAGTGGCAGGATGACCCAGAACTGTTACTGTCTCTCAAGACGTCCCTTTGGGTCGGTTTGAAGGTTTGGGGAAGAAACTTTGTACAATGTCTGTGTGAAGGTGCTGGATTTACGCTCGCTGGCGGAGGTGAGGGTTTCGAGGTGGCTTGAGTTTTTTGGCTCCGGTTTTTCCCCGAGAGGCTGTTGGCGGTCCCTGTACAAACCCCCTGTTGAGAAGCGGGTGGGGGACCTCCAGTGGAGGATTGTGCATGGGGCCATAGCTACCAACAGGTATCTGGCACACCTTGATCCAGGGTTTAATGTTAGTTGTTGTTTTTGTTCTCAGGATGAAACTTTATCTCATTTATTTATTGAATGTTCCCGATTGAAACCTCTTTTTGTTCTTCTGGATCATCTGTTTGGTGGGTTTGGCAAACAGTTTTCTAACTGTACTTTTATTTATGGTTCACGTTACGGTGCAAAAGAAAAAACTACTCATATTCTTTTAAATTTCATTCCTGGAACTGCGAAACTGGCAACATGGATATCAAGGAAAAACAAGAAGAACCAAACAGATGATGCTGGTGTTTTATTTCAGAGATTGGTTGTTGCTCGGATTCGGGTGGAGTTTGAGTTTTTTAAGTTGACAAAGAATATTGATGTCTTTATAAGTAAGTGGGCTATCAATGATGTTCTGTGTTCGTTGGATGAGGCATCTTTAGTTTTTCCTTTTTTGCATTAAGTTTTTTTGTTTTGTTGTGTTTTAACACGAGGAGTGTGAAATAAAGGCAATTTTAAACTCAAAAAAACTCTCTCTCTCTCACTTTTAGCTCACATTTTATTTTATTTAATGGAGTAAAATCTCCTAATTTCTTGTTTTATTGGTGTGTTTGTAATTTCAAAAATCAAAACAGATAAATAATTTGGATTTAACTTCCTCCATCATTCCAGAGCATTTGTCAGCAACTGACCAGAAGTTTCTTGCCCGTTGTCTTTGCTTCAGTTTTGGTTTATAAGTCAATAATGATTAAAAAAATGTCTCAGGTGATGGAATGAGGTCCGTTAGTCTGTCATAATTAGTCCGACTCTTGCTCTCGGTGAGGACCGACGCTTCTCTCCTCTGCTCCCTCCCTGCTTGCTCTGTTTCTGCCATGTCTTTTTCTCTATTTTTGGAGCCTTTCTCTGCACCAGCAGCTCCCGACCCCACTAAGAGACAAGGGAGTATAGAAAATGGATGGATGGATGTGTGTGTATATTCTTTTTCATACCTTCTTTTAATTTCCTAATGTGTCAACTGGTTGACCAGAAAAATATTGTTTTGGAGGACAGAATAATTCTTTAACTGTCATCATCTATTCGATAGTGAAATAGAAACAATAAACGGCTTTTAAATCAGATAAAATTACAGATTATCTACTGTAATTTTATCCGAAAACTGTTGTTTGCATGACCCTTCCAATATGGCGGACATGTTAGCCTCTGGCTGATGCCCTGTGTAGGCGGGACTTCCTTGTGTTCTACTCCGTGATTGGCGGGTCCAGCCTCTGACCGCAGTGCGCAGACTCGTGCTTGTCTCCGGTACAATGGCGGCAGTTGGAGCGCCGTCCTTCGTGTTTTCTCGGGTTTTTGTCCACGGAGCATCAGCGGCAGAGTTAATAAAGCTGTAAGATAGAAACAGCAGCAGTTGGTGAACTCTGGAAAGAAGAGAAACGGTTTGAGGCTCAGCTGGAACTGCTCAGTAACTGTCAAAGGAAAGTTTGGAGAGAGAAAAGCTAGCAGAGATGTGGAGGCAGCAGGTCAAACAGCGACTGGATGCAGCAGAGGAGCAGAGACACGAAATACTGGATGCTGCTTTCAGCCCCGAACATCGGCTGCACACATCAGGTTTGGAGATTTACCTTCTTCATCAGGGATGGGAGCTGCAGGCCGGGAGCAGCTTCCAGGAGCTGCAGGGTTCTCCAGGAGAACATGTTGGTAGCTCAGCTTCTGGGGCTTCAGGTTTTTATGTGGCGCTGGAATTGCGCTTCTCCTATGTACAGTGTATTACGGTAAGGCGCCTTTTATGAAAATCCTGTTTAGCAGAAATAGAGATGCTGACTACATGAAACATTTTAACTCCAATAATAAATAAATGTAGATATTTATATTATAATGTTTTGTCTGCATCTGCGTTTCTGTTAAAATTTTGTAATATATTTTTCTATGGATAATTATTACCAATTATTCAGACATAAGACGCTCAGGTAGTAACAGAAATACATAACATTTAATTGCTTTAAATGCAACTAGAGCATCAAACCTCCATTTCAGTGACTAAATCCTCACCAGTAACTGGAGTGACGTTTTGACTCCACCCCCTTTTAGCGCTTCTATATTGTGTCCAGAAGAACCAAGAATAAACATGACCTGCTGTGGTTCTTAGATCCATGTTGTTTCCTCTGAGTGGATTTACTTTGTCATTTAATGAAATGTTATTCAAATGTATTTTCCACAGAATCTGCTTGTTATAATATATTTTTTCCAGGTTTTTATAGGCCTTTATTTGATAATGAGTTGACAGGAAAGAGGCAATGAGAGAAGGGGAAGCCAGGGGCAAAGGTCAGCAGGCCAGGAATGGAACCTGTGACCTGATGCCTCTATATGTGGGCTGTGCTCCTCTGCTGCGCCACCGCTCCGCTCCAAAGTGTAATATTTCTCAGTCTGATGACATCATTTCTAAAAGTCAGTTTTTCCAGAACACTTTGGACTCTGCTGTGGTTCCTGGACGGTTTTCTGTAGCTTCATGTCAGCAGCCAATGGAGGAAACTCCCAGAGTTCACAGCAGCATCGGATCCTCCTGCTTTCCTTTTCCTGCTGCTCATTTCAACAGGAAGCCTGGCAGAGAGATGCTGGAGTAGGGGACAAGCAGCCATGTCTCAGAAACACTCTCACTGTGTGGTATCAAACACGAGGTGCTGCTTCAGTGATCACAGAGCAATCTTTGACTCTGAGGTGTTTTTTATATTATGTTTATTAGATATTTTGGAAATGTATACAGAAAAAAGACTAAAGGAACTTCAACAGGACAGAACATTTACAGCACAGATATAGAAAACAGGAGGCATGTAGATAAACTACAGCAATTATAATTTATATATAAACGTAAAGATACACAACCTTCAGGTTCACATTACTGGATTTTCATTTTGAGACACTCAAGAACACGTTGCCATCTTTTTTAGGAGCATAAACTTTCCCATTCAGACAACGTCTCAATTTTCTAATGACTTCAGAAACGAAGTGTTTCCAGTGGGATGGAAGGTCATCACAACCGAAACATGTCCTGCTCCTGACTCTCTGGACAAAATCAGCAGGAGCTGCACAGAGTCCAGGCAGTTCCCCTCCATCCAAACAGGCGGAGGTTCAGTTCTCCTCCATCCAGCTCTGTTTTGTATCTTCAATGATGCTAAAAGTCAGTGAATCTCTGAATCGGGTTTCCTGACTGGAAAAACGCAGCAGAACGACTGAAAGAGAAGAAAACGGCGAAAGTCACAGGAAGGCAAAGCGACTGTTCTGCTCGCTCAATGCGAAGCTAAAAAGGTGGAGTTGGCTTTAGCCTCCCTCTGCAGGAGGAACTGACCTCTTCGTACGGCCATGCGGTGCGTCGGTTAATGTCGCGGCCGGCCCGGCGCAGATACGCCCAGTCATCACTGAGGAAAGGTTTCCACCAGGTTCGGCTGTGAGGGGAAACACTGAGAGTAAAATCTGACATTCAGGAAGCAGCCGGTTCCTCGGAGCCGTCGGCCTGCAGCTCTTTGTTTCTGTGATGCTCTGCAGGAGTTATTATTATTCTCTTGTTGAGGTGTGTCAGGTCATACAGTCGTTTCTGCTTTACTGCTCATGTGTTTTTGTTTCTGACATCATCACCATGAGATTCTTCACTTTCAGATCAGCCTGTCAGGCTCCATTTCCACATTTTTATGTTTCCTCCTGTAGTTCAGCTCCGTCTTTCAGTCACTTTTCTTTGTGAACTTGTTGATGAGGGTCATGGAAAATTAGACTGAAGGTCATGGAGAGTCATGGAATGTTTTTCTAAGTGGGAACCCTGTACCAGAAACTGACCAATTTAAAATTGCAAGAGAAAAAAGTGAAGATGTGAGTAACAGAGCGACTCCAGCATGCTGTTAGCTTCATCGGCACAGTGATGAGGATGATAACATGACTTGAGAAGGACGAGAGCAGGAGGAGCCGTTGACCTTCACAGGCCAACAGGAAACTGCAGCAATACATGTTGTTCATTTAGCTATGTGAAATTTAACAGATTTATTAAGAAGCTACAATTGTCCATAATGTGTAATCTTTTTCAGAGCTGCCTGCAGATGTTCAGCAGGTTCTGCTGGTTAAAGAAGAACCGAGTCCTGATCTGGACCAGAACCACCCAGAACCCGTCCACATGAAGGAGGAAGAGGAGGAACCCTGGAGCAGCCAGCAGGGGGAGCCACTTAGCGTGAAGGAGGAGGCTGATGCCTCCAGGTCTCCAGTCATTGCTGTTCTCATAAAGAGTGAAGATGATGAAGAGGAACCTCTGATCTCTCGTCTTCATCAAACAGAAGATGGAGAACTGCCGAGCAGCAGCTCAGCTCAGCAGAACCTGAAAGCAGAACCTGAGGGAGAGGAAGATGGAAGAGAGACCAGCAGGAAGCCAGATCGAAACACTTCCTGCTCTTCAGAGGCCAAAGACAGAGAGGATGATGAAGATGGAGAGGATGATGAAGATGGAGAGGATGATGATGTGGGGCAGCCAGATTCAGGATCTGAAACTGAAGACAGTGATGATGAGTGGAAGGACAGCAGGACTTCTGCATCAGATGTCAACAGATCCCAGAGCTGCTCTGAATGTGGCCAGCAGGTTAGCAACAGGTGCGCTCTTCAGAGTCACATGGCTGATCATTCAGCAACAACGACTTCAAGCTCAGCCAATGAGGTCCAGGCAGATCTGAAGCTGTATAGTTGTCCTGATTGTGGTAAATGTTTCAACAGGAAGGATTATCTCAACAAACACATGAAATGCCACACAGGAGAGAAACCGTTTAGCTGTGACTTTTGTGGACGAAAATTTCGTAATAAGTCAACTTTAAACAACCACATCAGAATTCATGCTGGAGAAAAATCATTTATTTGTGATGTTTGTGAACAGAAGTTCAGGTTAAAGTCAACTTTAAAATGTCACATGAGAGTCCACACTGGAGACAAACCATTTATTTGTGATGTTTGTGCAAGATTTTTCAAGTCTCTAAACGCACATGACAATCCACAGACGAGATAAACCATTTGGTTGTGATGTATGTGGCCGAAGATTTACTGCGAAGTCTGCGTTAAACGGTCACATGACAATCCACAGACGAGATAAACCATTTGGTTGTGATGTATGTGGCCGAAGATTTACTGCAAAACCTGCCTTAAAAAATCACATGAGGATCCACACTGGAGGAGAAACTGCTTAGGGACAATAAATGCTTGTTCTGCTATTCAAGGATGGGCTCTCGCTGGGTACTCCCACGGTGTAAAAAACATGGCTACCTGGTCGAATTGGTCTCTCTAAACTGCCTTTGTGTGTGTCTGCACACTTTTATGTTCTTTGTATAGACACCATTGAAAAGCCACACAGGACAGAAACCATTTAGTTGTGAAAGATTTGTCAAAAAATCACTTTTAAACCGTCACCTGACAGTCCACACAGGGGATGAAATGTGTCGTGTTTGTGGAAGAAGATTTAGCGAAAAGTCAAACTGAATGAGAATCCACACAGGAGACAAACCAGACAGCTGTGACAGGCATGTAACAAGCTGAGTGGTAGACGAACAGGATTTATGGAGAAGCTTGCTTTAAACAGTCACATGGCAGGAGAAAAACCATTTTCAAAAAGACCGCTGTGAAAAATCATAGTTTGTGAAAAATCACGTCTGTCCACAGAGGAAGAATTGTAAAAATTAAGACAATATAGGAATGTTTAAACTTTATGAAACCAAAAGAAGTACTTTGGGATGCAGATTATTGATTGAGTTGAACTAAAGTTGATTGATCTGATTGAAAGACTATAAGTTAGTTGATGAGTGGCGATTTTCTTACAAACCTGAGTTTTGCCTTAAAGAGGCAGGGCTGTCGTTCCTTCTAGGAAGGGCTACATTTTCATAAAATACTGAATTAAAAAAGGAACGTCAAATATATTTTAACATGAAATACACTTTTTGCTCTTCGTGTGTTTCTTGAGCAGTGAAAGGAAATAAATGTTTGTGCTGCAGCTAACAGCTAACAGCTAGCAGCTAACTCCTTCTTCAGTCGGTTCAGCTGCTGTTGCTCCGCCCACACATTGGACTGAACCATTGTTCTGATTATGGTGGGGGAACCGGAAACTTCATTTAAATTTTTTTCTTGGATGAATGATGGATTCATTACGTTCTTTATTGTTTTCACCTTTTCATATTGAAATTGTTACACTCCAGGAGGAGGGTCTCAGAGCTCTCAATCATCCTCATTCACTCGCTGCTAAATGTGCTAACAGCAGAGAAACAACTTGTTGTTACAGGGAACTGTTTTTCTGCCGGCCGCTATGCTAACTAGACTGAGCATTCGCAGTTTGAATCTGCATAGCTCTGTGCTATGCTAGCTGCAGCATAGCAGCAAAAGAGCAAAGACACAGAGCGAGGGACAGAGAACATGAGCAGCCACATGAGGTTGTGATTGACAGCACTAAAACCTGCCCCCTGCCTCTGATTGGTTGTTTCTCGATAGCGCTGGCAGAAGGCAGAGGAAATCATGTTTTCTAACAGTTAATCTCTCATAGCATATTGTCACAACATATTGACAGTTTATTTTTTTATAACAGTTACATCCTGCAGCTTTAATTTCACATAGAGGGTCAGGAGGGACGTGGAGCAGGCCTGCCCAGCTGGTTTGAACTACAGAAACGCCATCACTGTAGTTCTGAGCAGAATGTCAGAACTGTCTATTACTACACAGCTCAGCTGATCACAATGTTACAACTAGAATGTTTTGGGCACCATATAAGTGTTTTAACCCAACCAGAGTTACTCATAAGATTAGTGTAGCCATTTATAACAAAATGTTATTAAAATAAAAGCTTGAATATTCCTCTCGGGCCTTTATTATCTTTTTCTCTCAGGTTAGTGTGAAGCAGTTAGAAAAACTAACTGCTTTAAACAGGTTAGAACTACAACATGGCGGAACTCTCAATGCCTACAGAAGAGGGATGAGCTGTCATTTAGAATTACTTGCTGTTTTGGACATTATATAGCTGGATTAACCGAACCACTGTTACACATTAAATTAGTGTGGTCATTTCAAATAAAGCTAATTGAAAATTTCTAAATAAAAGCCTAAATATTCATCTGAGATTAATGCACCGCCACAGGCGGTGCAAATAATATTAACCTTTACTATCGTTTGATCTCACATGCTAAGCATTAGCATGTTTAGTATACTGACTGGAGTAAGTCAAATAGACACATCATGCTACTGATACCCCACATGCCAGTGACAGCATTTATGCTAACATTAGCATTTTAGCTTATACACCAATTTCAACATACAGATTTGAACAAGTCCATGTTAGTCAACATGCTTTTGCTTGTGCACATGCTATTGACTATACTGTAGCTAAGCTTAGCATTTATGCTAACTTTTAGCATCAGAAACCGACGGGCACACTTTGGCAGGCCCCATTTAAATTTCTGCAGGAATTTTCTAGTTTTTCTTCCACCACCGTTAATGCGGCTCGTACCGTTGCGAGTACCCCCACAAAAGTTGTTTCAAAACGTGCGGCTCGGTCCCGGGAAGGGAGCTATTACTTTTATTGGGAATCGAACTTACGACGGTGACGTAAAAAGCGTAAAACGAGCGAAATTACCAACTGCCGAAACGAAAAACGAAACAGAGTGTAACTGACATTAACTGCCGCTCCGTTAGAGTGAGAAAAAGAGTGGATTTTTGACCCCCAAATTATTTTGAAATCGCCCTCATGCCTACAAATATCGCTCGATTGCTCTGAAAGTCGGTCAAAACATCGCACCGAATGCCTGCTCCGGTAAAATGTCTTCAAAATCTTTCTAGGCCTTACGGTTTTCCGTCAAGGTGCTTCAGAGCCAAAACAAGTAACAGGTTTACTCAGGCTCTGAGCCATTCATTTTTGAAGTTTCTGAAAAGTTTCAGAGGTCAGCGCAGCCATTTTTCTCTCGTCGCTGTAATTTCTGTGTTTGCGCAACAGATATGAATCGCGGTAGTATCGGAGAACAGAAATCGATCTCCCACACGCTTCAAACGGTTTTCAGATCGGCTTTACCGATCCTGAAAGAGAAGCATCTGTTTGTGCTGATTTACGGAACACAGATCAGGTTGATAGAATTTTCTCCACTTTCTCTCTGACACCATAGCAACGGGAGATCACAGTTGGATAATCCCATAGCAACGGAACACAGAGGCCGGCAGAGCAGCTGGTTTGAACTACAGAAACGTCATCACTTTAGTTCTGAGCAGAATGTCAGAACTGTCTCTTACTACACAGCTCAGCTGATCACAATGTTACAACTAGAATGTTTTGGGCACCATATAAGTGTTTTAACCCAACCAGAGTTACTCATAAGATTAGTGTAGCCATTTATAACAAAATGTTATTAAAATAAAAGCTTGAATATTCCTCTCGGGCCTTTATTATCTTTTTCTCTCAGGTTAGTGTGAAGCAGTTAGAAAAACTAACTGCTTTAAACAGGTTAGAACTACAACATGGCGGAACTCTCAATGCCTACAGAAGAGGGATGAGCTGTCATTTAGAATTACTTGCTGTTTTGGCCATTATATAGCTGGATTAACCAAACCACTGTTACACATTAAATTAGTGTGGTCATTTCAAATAAAGCTCATTGAAAATTTCAAAATAAAAGCTTGAATATTCCTCTGAGATTAATGCACCGCCTCTGGCAGTGTAAATAATATCAGCCTTTACTGTCTTTTGATCTCAGGTTATTAGCATTAGCATTAGCCTTTTCCTAAAAAAAAGCTTTTACCTGTTTATCTTGCTTATTAGCCATGTTTAGTATACTGAATGGAGTAAGGCAGATAGAGACATCATGCTAGTGATAACCCACATGTCAGTGACAGCATTTAGGCTAACATTAGCATTTTGGCTAATTGTAGTTTATACACAAATTTCAATGTACTGATTTGCACAAGTCCATGTTAGTCAACATGTTTTTGATTCTCCACATGCTGCTCTGTAATTTTGTAGCTAAGCTTAGCATTGATGCTAATTTTTAGCATCAGAACGCTGGGTCCAAACCGACGGGCACACTTTGGCAGGCCCCGGTTAAATCTCTTCAGGAATTTTCTAGTTTCTTAGTGTTATGGTTTTTTGAATAAATCATTGTCGCTAAATATCAACGAATTCCATACTGTGAAACTAAGAGGTTTGGTGACGGCTGCTTCAGAACATGGACTTAGTTCTCATTCCAGGGCCGGCCCAAAGCAAAAGCAGCGGGTTAGGGCCCCTAAGAGGCCCCTCAGTACACCTGATTTTTTTTCTTTTTTTTAGTAAGAATTTCTGTATTTATAACATCAAAAACACACAATTTCACTATGAAGTGATTTGTTTTTACAATAACATCTATTTATAATATATATTTGGTAATATATGTAAAAATTATTTTATTGATAAAAGAAAAAGAAATTGCTCTTTGGGCCCCCTGGTGGCCGCGGTAGGTGCCGCAGGCTGCGCCGGTACCAGGAGCTGCTCTCTGCTGGAGGCCACATGTTGATGCTGCTGCGCTCAATCATCTAGTGGCTCAAACTAACTGGATTTTACAGCAACTTCTGTTAAAACCATTCAAGGCTCAGAACCAGGCTGGTACCGGTACCGGTCCACATCCTCAGGGAGAAACACTCACCTGGTAGAAATGACACTTTAGCTGTTGGAGTTTCAGAGAAATGAATTTAATGGCAGAAAGTCCTGAATGTGTGCAGGGCTGCAGCTGGTTACCGACCTGCACATTCTGATTTGGGCTGATATGAATCTGTTTGTCTGAAATGTTGCTAAATGAAGAAACTCACTGAGTTTAACAGGGAATATTAGCTGTAAAGTAAACCTGACCTGGTTCAACCTCTCACTGCAGAGCAGAAGAGGACAGAGGCTGATCTAGAAACTGATGAAGATCAGATCAGGGGATCGGATCAGGGGATCAGCAGATCATGATGCCCCAAAATGAAGGCAATCGGCCCCAGGAATCACCTGGTGGATAAATCAGTGGGTCAATAAATGTTTCCTATATTATAATGTATATAATGCAAACAGCAGAGATGCAGAGAGTTTATAGCAGGTCATGATCTAATGATGGGATGCTGATTGCAGCCGGGCCACGTTGTTAGCAGAACCAGAGGGACCCAAAACCACATTCTGCTTCTAGGCCGGCCCTGGCTAACATGGTGGTCTGTTGAGGATCATTGGCCATCTGGAAGACAATTGTGCTGTACTTGACCTTTAACCTCATGGTTAGAAAATGTTGCTTATATCAGAAGCTTAAACAGCCAAACCTTCACCCCAAGGGGTGTTTGAAGGGACACTAACCTGAGTGGATATAAACGTTTGTTACTGAAATACAAAAACGTTTTTATTAATTATCTGTCTCTTTTTTTTAACATTTAAACTTAAAGCTAATTGTGAAGAGTTTTAAAACTGCGTAAGCTCCTAATCTTTACTAAATTATACATCGGACGCATTTCCCTCCCAATATGGTGGACATGTTGACGTCTTGCTGACGTACTGTGTGGGCGGGACTTCCGGGTGTTTCGTTTCCGGGAGGCCAGTATGAACCCCAGTGCGCAGACTCGTCACTGTGTAGCAGAGCTAGTTGGAGCGCCGTCCTTCGTGTTTTCTCGGGTTTTTGTCCACGGAGCAGCAGCGGCAGAGTTAATAAAGCTGTAAGATAGAAACAGCAGCAGTTGGTGAACTCTGGAAAGAAGAGAAACGGTTTGAGGCTCAGCTGGAACTGCTCAGTAACTGTCAAAGGAAAGTTTGGAGAGAGAAAAGCTAGCAGAGATGTGGAGGCAGCAGGTCAAACAGCGACTGGATGCAGCAGAGGAGCAGAGACACGAAATACTGGATGCTGCTTTCAGCCCCGAACATCCCGGTTGGTGCCTTTTGTTTCCCATTATCAGCTGCGGACCTCCGGTCAGGGACAGGCGGACCTCCGGTCAGGGACCGGCGGACCTCCGGTCAGGGACAGGCGGACCTTCGGTCAGGGACAGGCGGACCTCCGGTCAGGGACCGGCGGACCTCCGGTCAGGGACAGGCGGACCTTCGGTCAGGGACAGGCGGACCTCCGGTCAGGGACAGGCGGACCTTCGGTCAGGGACAGGCGGACCTCCGGTCAGGGACCGGCGGACCTTCGGTCAGGGACAGGCGGACCTCCGGTCAGGGACCGGCGGACCTCCGGTCAGGGACAGGCGGACTTCGGTCAGGGACCGAGCGGACCTCCGATCAGGGGTCTGGAGAGCTCGGAGGTCTCATGCTGCAGTTCGATAGCTGTTAGCTGCGGACAGCAGGCTAGAGCCGCACGAGCATCCGAGCAGCAGGTCAACGTAGCCGCCATGTTGTGAGTGGCTTTTCTGTTTACGTGAACACACCAGCCTGACCACTGGGGGGCGCCATTGTTCACGATAATCCAACAAGGCACTTTGGCCGCATTATTTAAACACCATAATAATTACTCCAAAACTATGCAGTAAATTGGTCTCCAAATTAAAACTCACAATCTGTTTTGGTTTCTCACATTAGCTCAGAATTTGATATTTCTGTCTTGTTTTTTAGATTTGCTGATTAGTTTTGAACTCCATTGGCTCCACTGGGGCTACTAACTTTCTTTAGGGGCACAAAATCTTCAACCGAATCGCATTTAACATGAAAGTTTTACTGGAACATTGTGTTTAAATCTCTGTCCATTCAGGCCACATTGCTTTAATGATGAAGAATCTAGTAGACAAAGTTATTGATCTGAAGCAGACAGGATGGAAAAACACTTAGAAACATCTCAAGATAAAACAAGTGAAATATCAGAAAATCTACATTATTTATGCAAATCTTTCAGGACTGAAATCTTTTTAAAATTTGCAGGTGAATCTTTTCTGACATTCAAGTCATTTTTCTTGTTGGGAATTGTTTCAGGCTTCAGCTTGTTCCTGAGCATCATTACGGTAGATGGTCATCGGTTGTTGATCGCAGCATGGGAATGTTTTATACATGCAGGGAGCTTTGAGGTTTCAGCTGGAAGTGGATCAGAACCAGGCGGGTGAACGGGCTTCCTCTGCAGTAGCAGCGTTTCTCCAGCAGGGGTTTGGACTGTAGGATGCAGACCAGAACCACAGGATGTGCCAATGATCCATGAGCAGCTGGATCACATTGGCTGGGTCAAAATATCTGTGTCCAAAAAGGGTGACGTATTGTTGTCCCTCTGTGTTGTTAGGATCCGGGTTCAAGGTCACAGTGAGCTGACAGTGGCACAGTTCATTTGCTTCCTTAGTCATTTAAGGTTTTCTTTCTCAGCTGAAGTTCAGAGGTCAGTAAAAGTGTCCAAATCTTTTATTGTTGTTGCTTATGTACGATCCTGTTTGAATGCATATTTTCTTCTTATCTTCAGGGACACTTCTCTGATGTCTCTGTGTAATAAATACTTTGGTTCTGTTAGCCGGCCTGGATCGTCCTGCAGGACGTCCTGCAGGTTGACTGTCGGTTGATCACTGAACCTTCATCCTGCAGACTCTTTCTTCACAGTTTGGCTTCATGTGAACTAATCCGAGCTCTGCCATCTTCCCTCCAGATGTTCAGCTGATGCTGCTGGTGGAGGAAGATCCTCCTGAAGACCAGAGTTCTGATGCGGACCAGCCGGATCCAGAAGCCGTCAGCATCAAGCAGGAACATGAAGAGCTGTGGAGCAGCCTGGAGGAGGAGGAGCTCCCTCCCACTGAAGACGCGTTCCCTTTAAATATAGTCATTGTGAAGGGTGACGATGACGATGAAGAAGAGAAACCTTTGGTCTTACATCGTCATCAGGCAGAAGATGAAGATCTTCCAAGCAGCTCAGCTGAGCAGATGAAGGCAGAAAGTGATGAAGAGGACAGTGAGATAGCAGGGTCCAGCAGAAGGCTTGACCACAACATTCACAGAGACGCTCTGAACTCTTCAGAGACCGAGGAAAGTGAGGAGTACGACAGATCGAAGCGTGGCAAAGCTGACCTGAAGCCCCTATCGGGTTCCGAGTCCGGAGCCGAAGATGACTGGACTCCACCAGGAAACAAGACCCTGAGCTGCTCCGAGTGCAGCAACCAGTTTGCCAGCAAGCGCTCCCTCCAGAGACACATGACGGGTCATTCCATCATTCGCTCTCTGAACTGCAACGAGAAGCGGAAACAGAAAGACATCAATTCACCAGGTAAAGATCAAACTGCACTGAAATATTTTAGTTGTGACTGTGGGAAAAGTTTCACCAGGAGAACCGATCTGAAGATTCACATGAATCCAGACCGGACTCCTCTGGCAATTGAACCAGCCACCAGAACCTGGAGGTTTGTGGGAAAAGATTCAGCCAGAAGGCACATCTAAACCGGCACACAGTGAGCCACTCAGGGGAGAAACCCTTTGAGTGTGACGTGTGTGGGCAGAGATACAGCCAACAGGCCAACCTGAACAAGCACAGGAGGAGCCACACTGGGGAGAAACCCTTCGGATGTGAACTGTGCGGACAACGGTTCAGCCACAAAGAGTCGCACAAAATCCACATGAGGCTGCATTCAGGAGAGAAACCTTTTGGCTGTGATGTTTGTGGACAAAGGTTTGGCTACAAGTCCAACCTGAAGATCCACATGAGGACACATACAGGGATGAAGCCGTTCGCCTGCGAAGTGTGCGGACAAAGGTTTGGCTACAAGTCCAACTTAAAAATACACATGAGGCTCCACACGGGAGAGAAACCATTTTCCTGTGATTTTTGTGGACAAAGATTCATCCAGAAAGGAAATCTGGACAAACACACAAGAGTCCATGTTGAAGGGAGGGGCGTCTTAGTCTGAGCAGAAAGACTGTGAAGCTTTGATAGTTTGTTTTAGACGATGCACTGTTCTTGAAACGATATTATTATTTATTGTTTCTGTTAATAAAATGTCCTAAAATGAGTGCTTTATGTTTTAGATGATAGCTAATATAAGTTTCAGACATTACTGAGAATAAACCAGTAAGGAATTAGTTTCATGGGAGGCGTGTTCAGGATGTGGCGGTGACCGGAGTTATGCGGACTGAACGTAACCCAGCTGACGATAAATAAAAACATTCTGAGTTAAATATGATTCCTAAAAACTGAAACGTTTGAAGAACATTCAGCCGAATGAAGACGTTTCTACGACCGGTTCATTCAGAGCTGAGTAGGAAATACTCTGCAGCGAGTTGGATAATGGCTGGTTGGTGGCGCTAATCAGCCTGTTCATGCGATCAATTATTAATAATCACAAAATCAACATCCAGTCTGCAAACATGAACCATAGAAACCTGGATGTTGTTTGCGTGGTTTTTGGCACTGATGTTCCGGATACAGATGAATGTAATGTTTGCTACATTACATTCCTCTGACCTCTGGAGGTTAGAGGTCAGCTGTGGCTAGCAGAGCTGTTGTCAACTGGTTGCCATGGCAACGGGTGTGCATGTGAGGTGAAGCCAATGCAGTTAGAAAAAATTTTTTTAAATGATTTTGAGTCCTTCACGTGTTTTTCAGCACTATCTTCATTGAATCCTCTTTGTTTCTGGGAAGGAAACAAAGTTATCAAACCATCATAGACGCAGTTTCATGGACGCCAGTTTCCTCAGCTTTAATCCAAGACATTTTGTAGCAGGAGATTCAAACCGACAGTTTCCGGCTCACCCTGTGTTGGAACCGTCTGGAGATAATTGGGCCTGGTGTAGCTGTGGTTAGCGTTAGCGGCTAACGCTGTCCTGTGCAGTAATGCACTTCGATGTGCTCATCATGCTTACTCAGCTGCACAACAACTACAAATGTGGTGATGCTTCTTTTTTCATGTGAACATCACAACCAAAAGGAAACCCAGAAAACACATTTTCCAAGAAAAATACTTTTTATTTCTTTATAAATCCACATATTTGTCTATGAAAGCAGAAAATTCCCATTTCACATGTCGCAGTGGTGTATTCTCCGTGTTGTGGTCGTTTGTTTGGTTATGGTTAAATTCTGGGTACCAAACCGCTGAAGACTGTTAGGTAGATGTCACATACAAACACAGACACTGTCAGACAGCAACAGGGGAGGGAGGGGACAACGCAACATCTGCAGCCATTTTTTGAAACCAGTTCACACATTCGCCGGGCCGCGGTCCAGCTGCAGCTCCCCGAGGCGCTCAGAGGGCTTATGTCCCACACAGAGTGGCGTCCATCATGGACGCAAACGTCCAGAGTGTCTGGAGGAGTTTCGACCCCTGAAACAGAGAGGGAGGAGGAATGAAGAGACGTCTGGAGGTCAGAGGTCGTCCTTCCATCGCTTGTATCTCAGGCAAAGGCGTCCAGCAGGAGGCGCTGCTCCCAGAGTGATCCTTTGGCATGTGACCGTATAGTGAGAAGAGGAGCAGCGGCACCAGAACTTCCTGGTTGGACCGACCCGGAGTTCTACCAGAACCTCACCGGGTCCAGAACATCAGCAAGCTGAGACCCGGATCTGGACCGGAGGCGGTCCCAGTTCCCTTCATCACAGCCAGAAAACCTGCAGGAGAGGGGGAGGGGTTAGTCTCCATAGCAACATGATGAAAACCCCTAAATCTCACAGGCTGCCTGTCTGCAGACTGGACTTTGACTAGGCCATTCTAACCCATGAATCTAAACCATCCCAGGATGCCTGCCTGCATATTCACGCAGGACGGGGACCTTTGACCCCAGTCTCCTTCGATGGCCAAATGAAGCCTCCAGCCGTTTGCCGAAGGTTCGTGACTCACTGCTGCCACCTGCTGCTGAAGCGGCCTCATCGCCCTGCGGGGCGTTTCCAGCTGCCATTCTTTGTTTCCATTTGCTTCCTGTTTTCTTTCTTTTTCTCTGATTTCTAATCGGTGCTGATGCTATTTAGCTACGTGCAGAATTTTACTCTTCCAACAGCTTTAAGTCTGTTTCTGCTGTGGAGGCTGCAACTTGTTCGCTGATCAAACTGCAAACTGCAAACCCAAGTCAGACTTTCCTCTTTCTCCATTTCAGTCCTTTAAGTTGATCTGTGTAGCAGATTTCAAAGGCTCTCCATCATGAAACACTAAATATAAAATCATCAACCGAGAAAACCGTAAAACATGTCGATGGGCATCAAATATGTTGCTCCATGTTCCTTTTATTTCAGCTACTGCTGAAGACAAAACTCTCCTCTGAACGGCCACCAAACCACGGCTCATTGTGCTTTTATTTTGAAAGCCAACATGCAAACTGAAGCAGTCTGATGTAATGTGAAGCTTCGTCTGGCGGCCCGTTCCGCTCTTCTGCAGGGTTTCCTGCTGGATTGTCTTGATTCAGCGCCAGCCGCCTTCCCATAGCATGCTGCTGCCAGCGCCGTGTCTCAGGATGGGAACGCTGCATTTAGGCTGAGGGGACACGGCGTCCCCGCAGGGGGACAGCCTGACCCCATGCTCTGCTGCTGGACCGTCCCAGAGGAAGACCTGCGGCTCTGAGGCCTGAAAACTTTTTCATGCCACCATGTTGCCATGGCAACTGGCAACGCTTGCTTCCCAAAATAGCCGTTTCTATTTTCTGCTGAACGGAGCAGCTGAGCTGTGGACTGTCTGCCAGCAGGGGGCGCACCGCCCAGCACCACACATTTATTAAGAATGAAAAAAAAAACGTTCAGTTTCACAACTACAGAAACCTGTAGGGGGGAAACAGCAGCTCACCCATCCAGGTGAGTGTGTGTGTGTGTGTGTTGGGGGGGTTCTGCGTCTGCGCCTTTCTGCAGGCAGTGCAGCTCTGCAGGTGTCCAGATTAATTCCCTGGACACAGAGACACTGATAAATGAAACAAGATACAATATGTGTTTAAATGAGGCCTTTCTTATTTAGAGAGAGGCTCACTCTGACAACTTTTCTGGGTTAAAAAGGTTAAATAATCCTCCTCGTTTATGCTAATATCGCTCACACAGCTGCTCAGCTAAACCACGCCCACACACACTGGCGCTCGAGGCAAGTCCATCCCGATTGGTTGAATCCTGTGGCAGTGGGCTGGCCCTGGGGGCGGGGCTAGACGCCTGCCAATCAGATAGTTAACTGAACGGGGCTGACAGAAGTTAGAGCATAGAGCTCAGCCGGATGTTTGGCATGGATAAAACACCAGCTGGAGGAGGAAGAGGAAACGGTTGATTAATCCACTTCCTGTTTTCTAGACCTCTGTGTTCAGACAAATAGGTGACCTCTGACCTCATCCGTCTCATGACCTCTGCAGGACTTGTTGGTAAATGACTCAGTCAGATTTCCCATCAGAAATCGTGAGCTTGTTCTCTGATGCCCCCTGCTGGTGAGCAGCAAGAACTGCAACTGACAACGAGCTGCAGGCTTTTATTTTGTGCTTCCTTTTATTTTGAAGGAAGCACAAAACAGTTTTTCTTCAAAAGGGCCTCAAGTATTTCAGTCCAGTGATTCATGAAATAAATAAATAAAATTCACTAAATTTATTCAGTTGGTCAAAATTAAAAACGTCACTTTGTCAATTAAACTCAATGGTGCAGTTTACAGTGCAGCTCTGATGACTGAAGGTAATGACCTCTGACCTGACCTGGTCAAGGCTTTCTGAATGTCAGGACATGATCAATCGATCAATCAATCGATCAATCAAGTCTCTGCATGGAACAATATTTTTATTCTTTCTTCTGTTTTTCAGATTCTTTCACACTCAGAGTATCAGAGAGGAGGAAGAGGTGAGAACACACACACCTGGACACACACAGCTGGACACACACACCTGGACACACACAGCTGGACACACACAGCTGGACACACACACCTGGACACCCACAGCTGGACACACACACCTGGACACACACACCTGGACACCCACAGCTGGACACACACAGCTGGGAGGCTGGTCTAAGTGGGCTAGTAGGGCTAATCCCTCCCTGACATTTATAAGAAAGTTTGAAAATAAACTTTAAAATAACTACCTAAAATTAAATACATTTCAGAATTAATGTGTCACATTTTGTTGAAGGGCTAACTCCCATGATGCACTGCCTCCATCGCCGAGTAACTCCGAGTTATACTGCCCCCACATGGTGGCACCATCAGGATCAGAACCGGTTCTGTCTGAAGAGCCGATCCGATGCTCCAACAGGAAAACAGACGACAGCAAGTTACAACCAGAACCAACCGTCTGGTGCTGGACTGGACCGAGATGATCTGCTTCTGGTCCAGTTCTGGGTCTCGTCCTCTCCCCGTGCAGTGGGACGTTCTGATCTATGAATAGTAATAAGAGTAGTAATAACTAGAAAATTCCTGAACAAATTTAACCAGGGCCTGCCAAAGTGTGCCCGTCGGTTTCTGATGCTAAAAGTTAGCATCAATGCTAAGCTTAGCTACAGTATAGTCAATAGCATGTGCCGAAGCAAAAGCATGTTGATAATGACAGGAAAGACTGAGACCCAGCTGGAGGTCCCTCATAAACCAGGTGAGTCTGAGGACACCGTCCCTCCAGACGAAGCGTCTCAGTGTCCAAGTGGATCCTGTTCAGAAAGTCCAGAGTTGTTCTCTCACCTGAGAGCAGCCTGAGCTCAGCGGCGCATGAACCGAGAGACAACTTTGCTTTTCTTCTCCCCGGATAAAAATAAAACCCGCAGCGCTGCGACCGGCCACCAGGTGTCACTGTGGCTCCGCGTGAGAAACCGGGCCGGGGACAAACCGGGCCGGCCTGATGACCCATCAGGCTGCTCTGACCTCTGTGACCTCTCTGCATGAATTCCTTCATTCTGACACATCCAGTTTACCCCTGAAGCTGACCAGCCGACGGTCGGAGCCGTGAATCAGGAGCAGCTCATTATTTTATTGGATCAAGAAGGAAAAGCAGAAGTTTCACCAGCTGGGCGAAAACCTGACAGGTGGGCACATCAGCAACGACCCACAGAGGTCAGAGGGCAATGCTCAGATCCTCCGGGTTAGCTAGTGCTCCCCCTCTTCCATGAAGGCCCAGCATGATGCTGCCGCCACCGCCCACAGGTCATTAGCAGGTGAAGCGTCTGTCTGATCATTTATCCACTGAAAATAAATCGGTGCAGAAGCTCAAAGAATCGTCCAAGCGTCTCCAGACGTCTTCACATGTCTTCACAAGCTGCGGCTGAACAAACAGCAGCAGAGGAGAAACGACCCGGAGCCGGAAACAGACTGGGGACGGACAGGGGAGCGGGGAACACGGCAGAGGACGGGGGATGTGGAAGAGGGTCGGGGGACATTGCAGAGGTCGGTGGACGTGGAAGAGGGACGGGGGACGTTGCAGAGGGATGGGGACGTTGCAGAGGTCGGGGGACGTTGCAGAGGGATGGGGGACGTTGCAGAGGGATGGGGGACGTTGCAGAGGTCGGGTCTCAGTCAGGGTGGCTGAACTAAACTCTGCTTTTGCCTGATTCAGATCTTCACTCTAACGTTTTGTCTTCCTGCTCTGAAACGTTTCCCAGTTCACACCCTCTGCCACGTCCCCCGTCCTCTGCCATGTCCCCTGTCCTCTGCCAGAGCGTCTACGTCTGTCCAAGCTGCTGCAGAAACTATCAGGCTTCAAGTTTGGTTGAAGGCAACGCCAATCAATGAATCAATGAATCAATGAATCAATGAATCAATGAACCAATTTAGTGTCGGGAGGCGATAGAATCAAACGATGTAATTAACATAGATCTGTCACATAGAAGCGTCTAACTCAGCAGCTCTATGCGTGATGTTCTGGTATCAAACTCTGCTGGGAGAAAACAGAAAATGTGTTTTACAGACCAGATCATGTGACCTCAGATCGCCTTGTGGTGACACACTGCTGCTAAGGCGCTATTAGCAGAGCTAACTGTTTAACGCGTTACAAACTTTGAGAACATTTAGCGCCCTTAGCTTCCCCTCCAGGAGGGTTTCTGGATAAGTTCCCATCTGTTTTCTTTCCATTTTCTCAAAACTTCAACACCGACGTCAAATTTTATTCAACTGAAAGTTTATAAAACAGCCCAGAAAATTTCCGCTTCACAATTTATCCAGAACAATTCCTTTAGCGGAAGCTAAGCGCGCTAAATGTTTCTCAAGGTTAGCAACAACGCTTCACATTAGCTCCGTTATTAGCCACTAGCACTGCTTTTAATTATCACAATATTAACCAGTGTAAAGGTTTTATTATGGGATGTACCCTGTCCCCTCCTCCACCACACAGAGTCAGGCTCTGGTGAGGTCATTTCCTCTCAAACAGGAAGTTGTTCCTCTCCATGATGCAGTCAGCTGAGTAAATCCACTGTGTTGAATCGATCTGCAGCAGAATAATGGATCCCTTCAAATTAAAGGTCTAGCTTGGTGTCCTGAGTGGGACTCACCGATGAGCGGCGCCGCTCCTCACAGGAAGTCCAGTTTGACTCCAGGAGAGAGCAGAAAAACAAATGCAGTGAAACAAACAGGAAGGGGAGTCGGCGCGCAGCGTCCGGCTTCCTGTTATTGGGACGTGGCGTCCTCGTCAAGAGTCGGGTTCAGGTCCACCACCGTCGTCCCTCGGAGAGAAGCTCCTCCCTCTGCCGCCGGCGCGCAGCTTTTATTAGCGCCTGGAAGACAGACAGAACGCCGTCAGACAGACAGAAGGCCGTCAGAACCGGACCCCAGGCCGGCTGCTCGGCGGGTCAGTTACCTGCGCCGCCCATGGCGGACGGAGGCAGCGCCAGGATGCCGCTGGCTCCGCCCCCTCCGCCTCCGTTGGTCTGGGAGCAGACGTTAGCATGACGCGCCCCGGCTTTCTGCTTGTAGTGGTTGCTATGGAGCTTGTACTTCATCAGCAGGATGAAGATGAAGACGAGCACAGACGCCACGATGATCCCGCCGATGATGATGATCATGGTGCCGCCCAGGAACTGGAGGGACAGACAGGAAGTTAGACGCCAGGGTGGAGGAAAGCAGCTGCTGTGACCTGGTTTCCATGACAGCAAGAAGCAGGAGGTTACTAATTAAATGCACTAACAGGATGCCGTACAGAGAGGGCAAACACTTTTATTCAGCTGATTTGGACCTGGACACGTCCAGGACACGAGGAACAAGATGAACCTTGACCCCAGTCTCAGCTGTCCTGCTGCCCCACAACATGATGCTGCCATCACCATGCTTCACTGAATTGATGTGTTAATTTTGGTCTGTCTAGGTAGACGTCCATTAACCAGAACCCCTGGGTCCCAGAACCTCCGGGCTTTCAGAATGAATCGGGGCTGACGGATCTGGACCCAGTGACCAGATCAGTGAACTGGGATCTGTGGTCCAGTTCAGTTTGGTGGACTGGGCCCAGTAGGTGTCCCCGGTAGGCGGAGCACTGACCTGGTCCCGGATGGAGTGGCAGCGGCTGTACTCGGAGTCGGTGGTGAAGGAGACGCAGCCCACCATCTTGGTTCCGGTAAGCGTGGTGACGCCGTCGTCGTAGACCGCCAGGACGCAAAGCTCGTAGTCCCGCGTCGCTGCCAGGTCGCTCAGCAGGAAGTACTTGTGATTGGCTGGGATCATCCTGCAGACAGACGGAGACAGATGATTGGCTCTGGGTCCAGAGGAATGCTAATGCTAATGCTAACCACAGCTACGGCTGCATCAACACGTTTCCATCCAAACTGCAACAGAACCAATAACCCAGCCCTACTGTAGAACCAGGTCAGAACCGCTCCAGAGATGTGGGCCAGCAGAATACTTTGGGTGAATAATGTGAGTAATGCAGCGGCCATGTTGGGAGCCGTGATGGCTAGTCTTTCATGCTGATGGTATAGAGCTGAGGCTCCACCAGGCGGCGCTCTAAATCTGAGGCATCATGGGAGTTTTCGGCAGCTGTCAGAATAATTGATCCGGTCAGAACAGAATCAGAACCGGACTCTTCCTGATTCTGCTGCAGAAGAAAAGTGAGTTCTGCGAGACAAACACAGCGAATCGCTCAGAGCGGAGAGACGTCGGGGTTTATTTCAGATACTAATCAGCTGCAACCAGCAGCAAACACTACACACTGTTGCCATAGCAACTGTCCAAATTGAAGACAGTAACAAAAAATCTCCAGCTCCATCCATCACTCCTTCCTTCCTTCCTTCCTTCCTTCTTTCTTTCTTTCCTTCCTTCCTTCCTTCTTCCTTCCTTCCTTCCTTCTTTCCTTCCTTCCTTCTTCCTTCTTCTTTCCTTCCTTCCTTCTTTCTGTCCTTCCTTCTTTCCTTCATTCCTTCCTTTCATTCCTTCCTTCCTTCCTTCCTTCCTTCCTCACCTTACCTGTTTGGTGCTAATGAAAGCTAACAGAACACAAACTCTCTACTTCCTGTTGATTTTATGAATAAAGTCCAAATAAAAGCAGGATGTGACATGATTGGCTGAAAATGTCAATCTCGTCCATCACTTCCTGCTGGCAGAAGATCAGAACAGAATATTCTGAAGCGGCGCCAGAAGAATTGGATCGCCAAGCCGAGCGACCAGAAGCCGTCGATGAGCCACAGCAGAGCTGGATCAATCACGCCATCTTCACCTGCTCTTCTTCTACTGCTGCTGCTCTGGCATAAACCCGTCCAACAGAGACAGAGTTTTGTTCCGGGTCTCTGATCTTCCAGATGGTCGGTGTTTCCAGCTCTGGAGGGACAGGACAACCTGGAGGTTTTGTCCTCTGAGCGCTGGGACAGGAAGGATGAAGAGGAGGACGGTGACATTAACTAGAGCAGTAGGAGAGGAAAACCGATGCCTTCATCACCTCAGCAGAATATGATCACCTGTCATCTCCTCCTCTTCCTCCCATCTCTGCATCAGCTGAGTCTTCCTGCCCTGCTTTAATCTCTCACACACACTCTTTCTCACACGCGCCCCCGCCACCCACACACACACATTCAAATGCACCCGCAAACAGAAAGTCTTTCATGAAAGCACAAGCATCCAGTTCAGAGGAGGAAGAGGAGCAGCAGAGAATATTAAAGGAGGAAGAATCGATTTCTTCATTTCCTGCTGCTGACGGAGGCAGAGCTTCTCCAGATACTCATCCTCACAGGGCAGCTCTGTTTGGCCAGGAGAGTTGGGAAATGGTGAAGGAGGAAGCTGGGCAGGTTTTTCTTGGTCTGGAGGAAGAGGAGGACGAGGAAGGCAGAAACGTTTCCTCTTCCTCCAGAGTCTGACTGGAGCAATCAGCCAGAGAGACGTCAATGCGTCCGCCAAGAGATTCTGTAGGAGGAACTAAAACCCTCCTGGGATGAGAACCACTGAAGAAGAAGATCAACTTTTTACATGATTATGACGTTTCAGCTGCCTCCTGCAGTATGACACCTCCCGTTAGCTTCCTATTAGCTTCCGGTTAGCTTCCTATTAACTTCCTGTTAGCTCCCTATTAATTTTTTGTTAGCTTCTAGTTTACTTCCTGTTAGCTTTCAGTTTGCTTCCTGTTAGCTCCCTATTAATTTTCTGTTAGCTTCCACTTTGCTTGCAGTTTACTTTCTATTCACTTCCTGTCCAAATTGAATTATATTGTGGCTTTTTTCCTTGTGGAATATTTATTCCTAAAAGAGAGGTTGAAAAAAATATAATTGCAAAATTTCATGAATTGTTTTTCCTTTAAGTATTTCCAACTGTAAAAATAAATTTGTTTCATTTGTACCCCAAACAATCAAAAGAGTAGAAAGGAAAAATATTTTTATGTCACCTTTCTAATTGGCCAAGGCTCTGAAAGCCAAATGAAAAAAATTTAAATCTCTCATGCAATTCAGGGCTTCAGAAACAGAAAAGAAAACTTAGAAAAAAATATCTTATATTTAGATATGTTTTCTTGTGTGCTGAATGAGATGAAACAAAATAAACAAAAAAAATTAAATAATTCAATTTGGGTTTTTTCACTCTATTAGCTGCTGTAGAAATTAAAGAAATATATTTTTATAATACATTTTTGTTCACCTCCAGGAAAAGGCAAGCAAAAAGTCAAAAGGTAAAAAATGTTTTTTTAATTGATTTATTTTTTACTTGAGAGAAAAGTACAATGTGTCGAGCCTTTGAAGGAAACAAGATGCTTCGGACATTTTTTCAGGAAACATTCAGAAATTTCTTCATGTTGTTTTTCCAACATGACTTGTTTTAGTATTTGGGTTGATTATTATTGCAGTTAAGGTCTTTCCATAAAACTCCTCCATGTTGACTTGTTTCCACTGTTCTGTGTATTTTGGCTCAGTTTTCTTCTCTTGTTCTAGAATGAGCTCTTTAAGATGAGGATGCAACACTGCCCCCTACATCACAAGATGATAAATTAAATCGCTTTGGCTAAACAAGCTAGCGAGGTTCTGACGTAGCGAACCCTAACTCTGATGGGAGGAGTCTCTCTGACTCATGCTAGCTAGCAGCCACTACTTCCTGTTTATTACAGCCATGCATACGCCTGGAACGCCTGGAACACCTGGAACTCCTAGTACGCATAAAACACCTGGAAGACATGGAATGCCTGGAACGTCTGGAGCGCCTCACCTGTAGATCAGGATGTCATCGGTGGAGCTGTTGTACTGGATCTGGTACATGCGGACCCCTGGGATGTGGTTCTGGGGCGGCCAGCGGATGACGGCGGAGCTGGAGGTCAGGTCCGACACGCTGACCCGCTGCGGGTCGGCCCTGGATTGGCCCCCGCTCACGTTGGATTTGATGGATGTGGGGATGTCTGAGGGCCCCGGGTCCGGCTCCAGTTTGGGGCCAAAGTGTGGCGAGGCATTGACGACCAGTTCAACCGGAGCGGTGGCCTCGCCGGCTGCATTGGATGCGATGCACGTAAACTTCCCAGAATCCTTGGGAACAGGAAACAAGAGGAACTCATGAAAAGTGTTAGAAAAATTCAGGAAGAATCAGAATCGGCGAAGCCCCGCCCACCTTGACGGACGCCTTCAGGATGTCCAGCGACCCGTTCTCGTAGCAGACGGTTCTGGACGTGTTCCCGATCAGCTTCCCGTCCGGGCTGACCCAGTGCGTGGACGGCTCCGGATCCCCGATGGACTTACAGCGCAGGCTGACCTCCTGACCTTCCATCACAAACATCTTGGAGGTGTGGCGCGTTATCATGGGCGGCTCACAGACAAACTCCTCCTGCAGCACGGAGAGAGGCTCACAACATGGCTGCCAGCAGGGGTCAGAGGTCAGGCACTCTGAGGCTTCCTGCAGCAGCCTCTTTAACCTGTCTAGGAACCGAGTCAGAAACAGCAAAACCTGTCTGACTCTGAGAGAAGAAGAGCAGCAGCTCACATGAACCCACAGCAGCCAATCCCGTCGCTGCAGTGCCTCCTGCAGGAAGAAACCGGCAGCGCAACTTCCTCTTAATCCCAGATAATCCCAGTGCATCAGATGCTGCATCAGAGGCATACAGTGAATCGCTGGGAGCTGGGTGGACGGGTCAGAACCAGATTAGAACCTGATTGAACCAGGTCAGAAATGGGTCAGAACTGGGTCAGAACCGGTTCTGACTACTGGGAGAGTGGGTTCCCTTTAGCTGTGATTTTAAGCCTTAGTCTGCAGTAATCTGGGTTAGCGAGCTGTCAGATCAAACATGGCGGCTCCACCATGTTGTTCTGTAGAAATGTCACATAATGCCTCGTTAGCGGCGAGTTGGCTGCATGTTTAGCCTACAGAGTAAATGTTCAGCTGCTTTGGAGATGAATGTCTAGTGAATATGCAAATTGACTTGCTGCTCAGAGGAAGTGGACTATCAAAATAAAAGCTGGGTCCAGCTGGTCAGACTGAATCGTTCCTTCAGAATGGCTCATCCAGCTTTTATTTTGGCAGTCCACTTCCTGCACTAGCAGGAAGTGTGAGTGAGCGAACCTCTCTGATGGTCCAGAAGTACTTCCCGGCCAGGTCCCTGGGGGACGCGCAGGTCTCCAGGTCGTCCTCGCGGGTCAGCCGCCGCAGCCACACCAGCTCACAGTTGCAGTGCAGCGGGTTTCCCCCGAAGCTCAGCACCAGCGCCGTGAGCGGAGAGCCCTTCATCTTGGCGTAGACCGGGATGCGCAGGAAGAGCGGGTCCGGGGGGATTTTCTTCAGCTTGTTGGACGTCATGTCCAGCCTGGTGGACAGAGAGACACAGACCCCCACTGACCTCCAGGGAATATTTAATCCCAGTAAAATCTGAAATCAGAGCAACATGTCTGCGGCTCAGCAGTGTTTCTAAAAAGCAGCCATAAAAACGTCCCAGAAGAACAACTGATCTGCAAAGCGGTTCTGTTTTTCTCGTCTTTCCTGAGGACGGAGAAATGTCTGCGAAGTCAGTTCAGCTGCTGTAAATATGAGCCCAGAGGACGTAATTATTAGAGAATAAAGGCCAGAGGCGGACTCTCTCCTCCCAAACCATATTTATGGCCTGCTGGCATTTAGAGCGAAGGAACAGCTGGGAGCAGATGGGCAATCGATCGATCAGGTGGGAGGAGGAGGAAGAGCGAGGCCAAAGGTCAGCAGAGACAGACGGAGGAGCGCAGCAACGGGCTCGGTCCAGTCCTCCACCCGCTGGACCCACACGACTCACACCTGCTGCCTTCAGCCAATCAGGACGCAGGCAGCCGCGGCGGCACAGGAATGTTAATGCAGTCTGGAAGTGATCAGACGCCATGGCGACCGACAGGAAGTGATCGACGCCATGGCGACCTACAGGAAGTGATCAGAGGCCATGGCGACCGACAGGAAGTGATCAGACGCCATGGCGACCGACAGGAAGTGATCAGACGCCATGGCGACCTACAGGAAGTGATCAGACGCCATGGCGAGTTTGTTTCCATCAATCAGGAAAAAAATAAAGGAATGGAAACAATCTGGACATTTCTGTCCTCTGAGCCCAGAAGTTTAGATGAATTTGATTATTGGTGATGCAGCAGAACTTCTAACACCTTTAGAACCAGAATCAGAACCAGCTAGAGAAGATCCAACCAGAGGAAGCTCGCAGCCACCCCGCCTGCTGCTGGCGCCCTGAGCACAGAGCCCTACCTGGCCAGTTTGTGCAGGTTGGAGAAGATTCCCTCGGGGACGCTCTCGATCAGGTTGTGATCCAGGCTCAGCGTGTTGACGCTCACCAGCAGGGACACCGTGTCCCACGGGATTTCCACCAGGTTGTTGTAGCTCAGGTCCAGGTCCTCCAGCGTCTCCAGGAAGTCCTGCAGAGATAGGGCAGGACGGGGACACATTGAAGCTCGTCCTGCTCCCGGTTCTGACACGCTGCTGCTCAGGTCATTACAGAGACATTCAGCTGGGCCGGCTGGTTCTGATGGAGCCAGGAGCCACTTGACCCGCAGCACCACACCTACTCTGAGCCGCTTTTAATGACTTTCAATAAGTTTTCAGCAGAGGATTGTTGGCAGAATGGAAAGGTTCTGACTGCCGAGTCGCACCGAGAGCGTTGGCATGGCGCCGGCGCCATGGCGCCGGCGCCATGCCAACGCTCTCAAACTTCATCCTCACATTATTTTATTTTCTTCTGACAAAAACTCAGTGAAGTAAAGGCTGGACCGAATGAAGGCCCTCTGTTCACCAGCAGACCGAGAGCGGATCAGAACCAGACAGAGCGGGTCAGAACAGCGCTCTGTCTGCTTCTGACCCAACCCTGGGCTCTCTCGCCCCCCGCTGGGCTCTGGCCCCCCCGCTGGGCTCTCTGGCCCCCCGCTGGGCTCTCTCCCCCTGGGCTCTACCTGGAAGGCCCCCTCTGAGATGCTGTGCAGCTGGTTGTTGGCCAGGATCAGGTGCCTCAGGTTCACTAGGCCCTGGAAGTGCGAGTCGTCCAGGACGGTGAGGCGGTTGGCGTCCAGGTGGAGGGCGTGGAGGTCCTGCAGGTCGGCGAAGGTGTAGGGTCTGATCTGGCTGATGGTGTTCCGGCTCAGGGTCAGGTGGATCTGCGCCAACAAACACAGGATCACTGGAGATACGACTAGAGGAAACCAGGAACTGGAGCTGCTTCTGCTAAAATGTTCTAAAACATTTAAAGTTTGGGCAGGAATGTGCAAAGTTCGGGGGTTATTGCAATTTTCCAGCACCTGTTTGCAGTTGACTCGCCGGCTCCGCCCCCATGCTGAGCAATTAGGCAAAAAAATCAAAGATCTGCCGCGATAGCATTTTTTATTTCTCTTTTGCTTCTTTCTAAGCAAAGACCAAACTAATTGTCAGGTTTCATTGGGCTCAGAATTGGCCTTCGATTGGTTCCTGCAAATACTTCTTGCTCATCTGCTGCAGAATCTTCCTGGGAAACTTGGCCAGATAGTTTGTTTAATGGGACATGCCAATTTGGAGTTAGAAGTGTAAACCATATTTTGTGCCATAGCGCCACCTATAGGTACACATGCCTGAATATGTGGATCTGAGTCGCGTTGCGCGTCCTGAAGCCGGATCCCAAATAAAAGCTGTAATAAGTTCCGGGGGAAGAACAGAGTGAACCACAGGCCCCTGCAGGCCAGACCCCACCTGGGCGGGTCGGTCTGCCTCCACCCACCAGGCTGGTCATGTTGGCGAAGTCGCGGTGTCTCAGCGTGGTGATGAAGTTGTCCATCAGCCGCAGCTCGGCCGTCTGCCGGTCGATGTTTGGCGGCACGAAGAGCAGGCCCGTCTTGGCGCACAGCACCGTGTAGGACGGCAGCAGGTTCTGGCAGGTGCAGCGCTTCGGGCAGAGCATGTCGCCGAGGCAGGACGGGACGCAGGACAGGAGGACGAGCCAGAGGACGTCCATGGCTGTCCGTCTGCCTGTGGACACAAAGACAGACACCAAATCAAGGACCCACCCAGCAAACTGACCCAAGGTTCTGGAAAAGCTCACCAGACTTCATAAAGCATTGAAATCTGGTTGAACCGGGCCGAACCGGAACTGGGCCGCAGCAGAATGGCACTGTGTTAGCTTAGCGTCTTCTGCATATACTGAACTAAGAGACTGCGTTGCCATAGCAACGCAGTGACTCCTGCATGCAGCACAAAGACAAACGTGTCTGAACTCTGACCCATTTCGCGACGGCAGGAGCTGATCTGATACCACAAGAACCTTTCACCCCAAACTAAAGTTTTATCAGGACCTGACTTCTTTACTCTGACACCCCTCAATAAAAACCTTCAGGACCCACCTGTTAGCAACAGGTGGGTCCTGAAGGTTGTCCTGAAGCAACATTTGTTCGTCTTCTCATCTCTCGCTGCTGAACTCAAAGTGATTCTTGTTTCAGTTGCATCCCTCCGTTCCTCCTCTTCTCTTTCTGATTCTCTCTCCTCTCGCTGCAGGTTTTCACCAGCGTGTTGGTCCATCTGTGATCACTTAACCTGAGTCCAGCTGCAGGAACATCCAGCATCATGAAGACCAAGAACATTAAACATCAACATGGTGAAGTACGGTGGTGGCAGACGCTCAGCTGGACGCTCAGCTGGACGTTCAGTTGGACGCTCAGCTGGACGCTCAGCTGGACGCCCAGCTGGACGCTCAGCTGGACGTTCAGCTGGACGCCAGCTGGACGTCAGCTGGACGCCTGATGACGTTTTAATCAGAAACTTTCTGCTCCTCCTCATTATTAAGGATTTTCCGTCTGGTTCAACCGGAGCGATTTAACTTCCTGCGCCGCGAGGCGACATCGCCCGACGTCACGATTCATAAATGTATCAATTTTTCAGGCCTATAAATGTTGAACTTTCCCTGCAAACACAGTGAAGGAAAACGATGCCACTGATTTCCCTGCTGATTCTGAGTGCAGCTCAGCAGGAGCCAGAATAAATTTATACAGGGAGAGAAAGGAAACGCACACACACACCCCCACACCCCCCCCCCCACACACACACACAGGAACAACCTATGTGACCAAAATCACTGTAACTCTGAAAAGTTGTTCAGCAGCAACTGGAAGCAGTCATGGCAAAGAACAGCAGGAGGGTACGAGGTTTTATTTACAGCCGTGAAACGACCATACACTGCAGAATGCTGAACAGGAAGTGTGTGTGGATGCAGGATACGGAACAGGAAGTGTGTGTGGATGCAGGATACGGAACAGGAAGTGTGTGTGGATGCAGGATACGGAACAGGAAGTGTGTGTGGATGCAGGATACGGAACAGGAAGTGTGTGTGGATGCAACGAAGGCAGGAAGGAAGTGTGTGACCTTTTGCCCGTGACGCACGACGCAGTTGCCTCTAGTACACTGAGATGAGGCGGCTAACTGCTGAGCTCAACATAGCGCCAGATTACAGGACAGTTTTTTTTATTAAACAAAGTGTTTTAGGTGAATAAAGTGGAGTAAACTTGCTACTCGTCAGATAACGGAAAACGTTGAACGTTGCATCGTTTGTGCTTCAGCTTGGAGTCGCGGTTTAAGCAGAGATAATGAAATACAACAGACACTGCCAGGCCTCTGGTCTGCCTTCCTCTGAAGAACTACTGAGCCGGAGGAGACAGCCAGGTGAGGAAGAACTGTTCTTATCTATCGATTCACTATTTTATCATACAGACATTAGGCTGTTGTTGTGCTATCAGCTATCAGCTAGCTAACGACTTTGCTAGCAAAGCTAGATAACTAAAAGCTTCTTCCCTGTATCGTTAATGATCGCGGTCATTATTCAGTGTTGCTGATGCAATAGAGACACATCGCCGTCCAAAACCATCTCCATATGGATATATGTCCCATCGTCTCATTTCCTTTGCTGCATGATGTACATTGCATTTATTCTAGCGTTAGGTAAATGTATCTGGAAGGAGAATAGCACTTAAATAAAAGTCCAACCAGGATATTCATTTAGAATTAAAAACTCACCCTGAACTACCATAATACCGTATTTTCCGCACTATAAGGCGCAGCGCATTATAATTCGCACCTTCAATGAATGGCCTATTTTAAAACAGTTTTCATACCGCATTATAAGAAGCATAGAATAGCCGCTCCAGTAGAGGCTGTGGTTACGTTATGCATCCACTAGATGGAGCTGCGCTAAACGGAATGTCAACAAAACAGTCAGATAGGTCAGTCAAACTTTATTAATATATTACAAACCAGGGTTCTGACAACTCCGTTCCTCCCAAAATGAATAAACAGCTGTTTTATTCCAGTGTTTTATTCCCGTGTTCTTCTGCGTGTCTGATCGCCTTGCGTTTAAACTATGCGTCGTAAGCGTGTCTCTAAGTAGGAACCGTTCTGGGGTCTTTACACAAACAAATGGAAATGAAGCGGCTCGCTTCGCTCAGTCATATTTCCCATTATTTGTTTTGCAAATAATTTTATTCTAATAATTTGTCTGGTGGTGTAGTTCTGATTTATGTCTTGCTAAATCACAGGTTTGAATATTGCAATACTTTCCTATAACAAAGTAAACCTGCAGAAAGAAATTACTAATAAAATATTTTACATATGCATATTACATAGTTGTATGTTCTATGTAGAGATTTTCCTTACCTTTGATTGTATATCTAACAGTTTTGTAATTTATCATGGTTTATTAGACTCTGAAAGCCATGTGACTTTGTTAATATTCTGTCCTAAAATGCAGTTAGATGTGCCCCCTTTTTTTTGAGCACCTGGCCCTTAGTGGTCTCTGCACGGCCCTGTTAAATATCATCTGATAACATTATTTTAGTGACGGGACAGTAGTGGAAGCTAGCAGTTATTGTTAGCTTAGCATTGGAACAATTTATAGAGGAAACCACAAGAAGATCCTTCATCTGAATATCTTACCCGTTTAAATGAAAAGCTGTAGACTCAGCATTAATCCTTTTATTAGAATATCATACCTGTTAAAATATTTTAGATACAGAGGCGTTTATAAGAATAAAACAGGATCAGACAGGGGAAACAGGTTTTTATTGGAATTAAATTAAACAAATCCAGATCACCGCAACTCTTTTATGCGCATTAATACATTGATGGCAGAGTTTATTAAATGCAGCCGCAATGTGTCGCTGAAATGATACATGATTAATATTAGACCGCTGTTATACAGCTTCAATTCCACATAGTACTGCTACCAACATCTATTTAGCAAAGTTTAATAATAATAAAGTGTTATTAAACTAAAATATTTGAACATATCGACAAAAAAGCCACAAAACAAAGTATTTTGTCCTGATTAACTGCCAAACAATAACTTGTAACGACATTGCAGATGGCAAACTAAACTAAAACCATTAAATAATACAGCAGCTTAATGAAAGCCAGGTATACATTAAATAAAATTTACTGTAATCTGCCATGAAATAAAACACATGCAACAAAACTTCCACAGGTAGGACGGATTTATAAGAAATCTGCTGAGTAAGCAGTAGTGACGTAGCGTCGACGTGCGCATGCGCTAATGCTAATGCAAGGTAGGGACGGATCTTCAGAACACCTGTTGACAGTGAGCGGGTCAGAAAGCAAGTCCTGGACCTGAACTCAGGGAACAGAGTTTCTCTCTGTCCCATCATAATGATGAACTGGGTCCAGGTCCATCACAGGATGGATGGTGGATTCATAAGGGAAACTACAGTTTTGCTCCTGTGTTAGTATTTTCCTATAAATATTCCCTCCCCTGACCCCACAGACAGGTGTGGGTGTATTTGAAGGCATCTATGTAGGGAAATGATATTGACAATAAATAGACTGTTTACTGCAATCAGTGCATTAAGTCTGCTGTTGTTTCAGTTATAAATCTCTAAATGGCTGCATGATGGTCATTGAAATACCATCTCCAAGTGGGATCATTTCCATGTGGTTTCATTTTGCTAGAAAAACAAATCAAAATCCAGTAATTTTGCTATCCTTCAGAAATTGTTGTAAAAGTAAAAACATTAACAACAGTAAGGATCCTGAACGTAAAGCTGTGGGGAAGTTCTGAGTGATTCTGGACGGTGATGCAGCTCATTATTTTATGTCTTGGTTTGTGATTCTGATCAGTTTGATTCAAGCAACATGTTTTTATCGATACTGAGATGAGAAATTGGCTGCAGATTTAACTCCACTTAGACTAACAGATATTTATTTTACCATCACATCCAAATTTAAAACCACTGCTTTATTTGCAGTGAGTGCATAAAAAGAACACATGGTCTATTATTTGTTGTTGTTTATAAAAAACAACAACAAAAAAACGACTCGAAAGGACTTAACATTCCAAGCTCCCAACTTGAGACTTGACTCGACTTTCGCCTGACTTGACTTGAGACTTGCAACACAGGGACTTGGTCTCACCTCTGGAGGGTCTTGTCAGGTTATGATTGGAACTGGTTTAACGAATGAATAAATACTAAATGTTTTAGTGCATCAGAAGCTTAAACGATTAAACAACTTTGAACTTGATAGAACCAGATGCTGAGCGGCTCACGTTGTGTCACTATCAACGCTTTTTCATTTAACGACTTTCTTCCGGCAATATTGGGTCTTTATTCTCCCATATTTACATTATTCTGCTAATAGGCCTGGGTTCTCTAGTATTATGACTGTATTCTTGTATTTGAAACTAAAACTCTGTTGGCCATGAAACTCTGCCAGATTTCTCCAAATCTCTATGTCGGTAGATCTATAGTAGATATATTTCAAAACATCCGCGCTTGAATCCTTCGCGCCGTTTTTCTTCCTCAGATCCTTTTACAAAATGTCTGTGCAGCTCCTTCTACTGGCTTTAACAAGCAGACTGTTGATTAGTTTGAACACTGCTGCCACCTACTGACCGGAGGCTAGTTCATCAGACAGTTATAAAGTCCTGCTTCTCGCGCCCCGCCCGACGCTTTGCCCCGCCCCCCTGGGGGACGCGCCCCACTATCTGAGAAGTACTGCGTTACTCTAACATGACCCCTTGTAACGCATAATCTAACGCAGTGCTACTTATAATCAAATAATCAGATTAAAGTTATGTATCCAAGTCCCACATTGGTCATTTCTGTTAGTGAACCCATATTGTTGCTTTCTTCTTTTTCCTGGGTGAGTTTCGAAAATAAATAAAACAAATAAAACAACAAATAAAAATGATTTTTTTAAGTCTTTGTAATTAAAATTGTCTTTAAAAACAGGCTTGGTTGAGACCAAAGCTTTTATCATCCAGTTTTGGTAGAAAGAAACGATAAATAATGGCAATGAAAATGATTGAATTTGTTTTAATTTATCATGCGATTAATTGATTTATTGATTACTTTGACAGGCCGGTATGTGTTTATCATCATAAACACATACCAGATTCTGATACATTTCATTGATCGAATTACATTGGATTGTTGGTCAATCATAAATCATAAATAAAGATAATTAACGTAATTTTGTTGTTCATAAACATGTGAATAAAGTCAAAGGTCATGGAGACCCTGGGATCCCTGACTCCATGCTGCAGCAGCGTTCAGCTCCATCAGAGATGGGCGTATTGATTACAGATGTCTCTCTGTATAGAATCCATAGCACCCTGGTGCGACATTCATGTTCCTCATGTCCCTCATGTGTTCACCGTCACCTCTCACCTTCGCTCCCCTCGCTCCAGAAAATAAACTTCAGTGATTTCCTCCCACTGAGATGTCGCGTTGCCTCTGACCCCTGATGACATCATCACTGCTAATCTACCAACAAACAGGATCATCAGCCAGGAGAACAACTGGTGACGATTACAGACACAGGAGGAGCAAGCTGCTCGATTCAAAGGCTTCAGCTTTTAACGCTGGAGGAGCTTCAAGCATCAGCTCAGAAAACACCGACGACATGAAGAAGACCTGATGAAGACCTGATGAAGGCCTGATGAAGACCTGATGAAGACCTGATGAAGACCTGATGAAGGTCTGATGAAGACCTGATGAAGACCTGATGAAGGACCTGATGAAGGCCTGATGAAGGCCTGATGAAGACCTGATGAAGGTCTGAGGACCTGATGAAGACCTGATTCCGACGCTTCCAGTTGCAGGGCCTTAGCGGCTAACATTAGCTACTCTGTAGCTTCTTTCTAACCAAATGTTAGAAAGGTTTGGCTGACCCGTTGGGTCAGAACCGAACCGGTTCTGCTATGTTAGCGGACCGGTGATGGTGAATCCGTCTGCTGTGTCTTCTGCCAAGCTGGCTATTATGAACGTGTGTAATAATGAATATTAATAATGGTCATGTGAGCTGATCTGCATGTTCAATCAGCCGCTGCTACTGAGAGCCAAACATTTTACAGAAGTCAGTCTTTACACTTTACATAATTCTTTAAAGCAGAAGCAACAAACTAAATGAATGTGACATTTGAACCTCCAATGAGATCTCAGCAGAGAGCCTGTTTACTTCATGCTAATGTAGGCAGCATCTTTTATTAATTAACTCACTTTGATGCTTCAGAAACAGAAAAGAACAAAACATTTCAGACGGCTGACTGTGACTTGCAGCCTTTGAATCAGAAACCTGCAGCTGAAATCGTCTGAAACGAGTCACCATCCTCTATGGAGAATCTCTGTGTATTTGACTTGTTACACCTTCAAGTGGACATGTTTGGCTGTGATGCTCTCATTTTGCTTGATGATCAATAATAAAGCATTGTGTGCATAACCAGGTGAAAAGTCTTGTGTTGTTCAAACGCTGCAGTTCAGGAAACGGACAGATGGCAAACAGGAGGCGAAACGCCGACGCCGCTCCAGACGAGGACGGAGGATTAGCGGGGTCAACAAGAAACAGCAGCAGGACCAGAAAACCACACAATGATCCATTTCTTGTCAGAACAGGAAGTAGAGCTAATCCAACATGGCTTGCATGGTGGATCCTACACATCAGCAGGCTGCTGGTCCCAACGCCCGGCTCAGTTCAACCTGAGCAGGGTCATGAGGTCACGAGGTCATGATGAGTCATAACCCGCCTCTGCTTTTTGGTGATTTCAAAGCTTTCAGCTCGTTTCTATATAAACCCACATCCTGCGACTGACTGCGTTAGAATCGGCATAGTTCAGTAAAGTTCAGCCCCTCCTAGAGGGGGCGCAGTGCCATTGCAGCGGGGCACGATGAATGAGGAAAAAAATCCTCTCAGGGAACTGTTCATGTTTTCCAGGCCTAGCAGCATGGGCGGACGTTGGGGGCTGCTGGGGGTATTTAGGAGGTTTTGGGGGGAATTAGGGGGAAACTGGGGGTAATGAGGCGTATTGTCCGCCCACAGAGTCAACTGTATCCTCCCTGGAAGCTGTTTGTTGTTTTTATCTTAAAGTGGCCATATATATATTCCTATGTCGATTTAATACAATAGGGGCTTCCGCACTTCCCATTTCTGTGACCTCTGTCACTTTTTTCAGCAGTTAGCTTAATCCGACGTTAACACGTCGTAACCTGTTTTTCCGAGCCGCATTTAAACGCAACTTGAACGCTGAGACGCCAGCTGGATTTACACCTGTGCTGCTGCTGTGCAGAGATACTCAGGTGTGTTAGAATCATGGCTGCAAACCAGCAAAACGCAAAGAGCTTTGCAGTTTTTGCCCCAAACTAACCGACTGAGTAAAGCTGTTGGAAGCAGGTAATGTTAGCTAACAGATGACTAGCTAATAACAACACAGCACCTTAAGCTAGTCAACAAGTAGCTTATAGGCTACTGATGTTTATGTTCAGCTGCGGAGATTCATTTAGCCTAACCCATTGTAATACATAGGGGGCCCAGAAGAAAATCTTTGGGAACCGCTGGTGAAGTTAATGACCAGAGTGAATTCAGCGTTAGCGGCTGAAGCTAGACATATATAGAAATCAGACACTGAAGCAAATTTCATGTTTTCTGCTGGTTTCTGTAGAAGCTGATTGGGTAGATTGGTGGATGGAAGATTTTATTAGTTCTGTTTCTAATGCCATCCCATAATTTCTCTCTCATCAAAGCATCAGGTCTCACTTTAGCTCCAGTTAGCATGGAGCTAATTATAAACGCAGCAGTTTGTGATGCAGCACAAGCAGCATTCAGCGGGGGGCGCTCACACTGACCCGCTGAAGGAGAAGAAGAATCAGGCCTGGAGAGGACCATCAGAACCCGGCTTCCTGCCATCAAACAGACTGGACTGTCCAGCTGGTCGGGTTCTGCTCACTACACAGATCAGCCCTGGGAAGGCCACCCAGGGCCGATATGGGACAAACTGGGGGACGTATGAAAGTAAGACCTGATGAAGTAGGTCCTACTGGTTTGCTAGCATGAGATTAGCATTAGCTGCTGTGAATCTGGAACATGCTGATGATGTCGGTGCCAGTCTGGGAGGGAACTCCTCCACACTCGGAGCAGAACTTTGAGGAACGCCACACCGAGGGCGGAGTTAGGAGGAACGCCACACCGAGGGCGGAGTTAGGAGGAACGCCACACCGAGGGCGGAGCAGGAGGAACGCCACACCGAGGGCGGAGTTAGGAGGAACGCCACACCGAGGGCGGAGCCAGGAGGAACGCCACACCGAGGGCGGAGCCAGGAGGAACGCCACACCGAGGGCGGAGCCAGGAGGAACGCCACACCGATCCTGGCATCGACCTCAGAGAGACAAGGAAGGGAAGAACGAGGCGGTCCAAAGGTTCTGCTGAAGCTCCCAGTCTGGTTCTGGTCCGCAGCGTTCCCCAGTCAGCTCGTTAAGACTCCAGCTGCAGCTCCTAACGAGCAACCCCCGACCCCACCCCGCCCCCACGCCGCCGGTTGGTTTCCCAGAACATAAACCAATTAGCTGGGGTCAAACAAACATAGTGCAGGTGCACGGTGAGCCCAGGGTCAGAGTTCATCACTTTTATCTGAAGCAGGGAGAAAATTAATGTAAGAACAAAATGATCAAACACAAGTTAATGTGAGCTGCATGCAGATTAATCTGCCTGAATTGAATCTGCCCTGCATGCAGAGATTAGCGGCAGCTGAGAGAGAAAGGAGCTCTGCTCTCTCTGAGCCAACGAAACAAATCAATAATTCTGACAATTCAAGGATGAACCAATCATCACACAATATCAGAAATACAGAGATACAAATGAGCAGAAAATGTCCTGGACTGGAACCGGTTATCCCAGTCCAGAGGACTCCAAAGCCGTTCATTCAGTCATTTGACATGCTGACGGTGCTGAGCTACTAGATCGTAGCCTCAATCTGAGGCCACCTGCAGGAAAGGTCAGGGGTCACAACACAATGAAGGTCAGAGAGCATTATCGTCCCCTCTGACCTCTGATCTCTGCTTTAGACACATGACCCAACGCAGGAGGAGCCGTCTTACCTGCAGGCGGCGCTGTGTCCCTCGGGGAACCAATCAGGGGCCGCCGGCTGGACCCGACCTGCAGAGAGACAATCGGGTCAAAGGTCAGAGAAACACAATGACAAACAGAATGAAGAACCAGAAGTCAGAAGATGGAAGGTTTCCTGAAGAAGAGCAGGACGGAACAGATGAAGACAAGCTGAGAGGGCTCTTACCCTCACGAAAGGTCAAAGTTCAGCAGCAAAACAATGAATCTGCTGGCTTTCCATGGAAGTTTGTGTTTGTGGTGCAGGTGGAGGCCAGGTGGAGGAGCTTCTGCTCCTCTCAGGGCTCCCTGCTGAGCCCGAGCTCCTCCACCTGGCCTCCACCTGGCTGCAGCACTTCCTGCTCGATGAGAACTTGGAGGCCAGGAACAGGAAGTCACCAGAGCTTTGTCTCAGCCGGTCCTCCTGTCCGTTCATTGGCTCCCTCAAGGCTGGACTGCAGGAAGTGTTGAGAATCAGGAAGGTAAAACTGGCACCAGCTGCAGCTGATCATCATCATCATCGTCATCCAGCAGGACAGACCAGAAAATGGACGACAACCAGAGAGGGACAGCAGGGGACGGACTACGGTCTTCTCCACACAGCCATCAACAGATGGCTGCCTCTCTCTCTCACACACACACACACACACACACACACGTCCTGGACGTTCGGTGAGACGGACAGAGACAGAGCGTCTCATTCTGTCTTTATCAGAATGTTTTCTTTTTAAATCCGTTTCAGAACCAATTTCTTCACATCATCGTTTTATTTAGCTGCTTTTTCAGTTTCCTGACTGTGAAATGTCTATATAATAAATATAGTTTTAATGTTTAATAGGTTTTATTTACTGAGTCTCGTGGTGAGAGTTCACTGGTTCAGATCAGATTAGTGTGAGGCTCTTAGCATATGGGCTAACAGCAGGGTCACATACAGAACATGGCCGACTGAACATCACAACACAAACATCCTGAGTTCCTCTCAGCCAATGGCATCACATGCTGTGGTAGCAACGGGCCAATCAGGATTGGGTCCGTGAGCGGTTCTCCACGCCCAGCTCAGACGCTCTGCAGTATCTTCGATCAGAATAACTCAGTGACCTTGTGACCTTTGCTGCAGATGGCCCCCTGGAAACAGCCGGCATGAAGGACTCAAACACGTAACCCTGCATCTGAAAAGAGGATATGTCATCATGTCTGGTGCCAGGATCCGAATCCCAGCAGACGTGTTTCTGATTCCGGATCAGAATCTTCTGATCGATGTGGTGAGACCAAAGTAATCGACATACAAGGAACTGAACTCAGAGAGACGGCTTCCTGCTGCCTTTACATGAACTGATGGCCTACTCAAAGGCTTTTCAGTAGGGCAAACAGAGCTACGACTCGTCAGCAGGGGTTCCAGTTCTAGATGGACCCTCACTGGAGCAGAACCCAGCCTCGGTTCTGGTGGCTCCACTGTGAGCTCTTCCTTACTGCCTATATAACCCTGGAGCTCTTCCTTCTTCTCCTCCCCAAGAGCTGAGAGTGACCCTTGACCTCTCAGCTTCTGGTCTTTTCCAGGTTCTGGTCCATTTCGCTGCATTTGCTCTGTATTCTGCTGATCTCTGCTTTTCTATGATGTCAGCGTCCTGTTGGTGAAGGCCAGAATGCTAACGGCCAGAATGCTAATGGCGACTAGCATGGCAGCATGAAGATTTACCCTTCAATAGCCCAGGAAACCAGACAGAGCCATAGTGAAGGAGAATCCCACAAATAACAAGTTGGAGGTTAAATACGACCCAACGATGAAACTAAAACAACAAAACACAAAAACTGGAACACAACAGGACAGAAGCAAAGCGATGAATAATAACGAGGAACGCTCCGATCAGCTCTGCAGCTGCCTATTTTCAATTACGATCACCGCCAGTCACCACCGGCCGGTCACTGCCGAGCTGAGTAATGCTGGTTCTGATTGGTTAGCTGAGAGAGGAGTGAGAGCAGAGGCAGAAGTGACTCCAGAGCTTCACCATATCAAACTGCACATTTTAGGTTTTACTGCTTCAGAAGATTATAGTAGTAAAAACATAAAAACAGATTCAGTTCTTGGAACAGAACAAGATGTCGGGTTCCCTGACATCAGTTTTAATCCAGATGTTTTAGACGGTTTCATAATCTGCTGAATTAATGGTTAGTTTGGGAATATTCTCCTTCTTCTCCAACTGGATTCCCTGACTGCTGCTCAGATACTGACTGCTCAGACGTTCTCACAGAGCCCTGCTTCCTGCTGACAGGCTGCAGAATAATCTGTCAGATTATTTTCACACAGCTGATCATTTCCAGCTGAGCTGCAGGCTGCGCCGCCGCTAACGGCCTGCGACAGTTTGAGCCTGCTGCCGTCACCTCCGATCCGACCGACGCGTCATGTGACCAAACCTTCCTCACACCTGCCTTCTCCTCTTCATCATTAGCTGCCAGCTGGGAAATATTAACAGCAATAATCTGGATTATTTAGCCTGTCAGATTCCCTCCCGGTTATTCATTTATTTATAGATGTCTGTTTAATTTCAAACTAAATATTTCAATAACAACTAAATGATCTGAACCAACTAAACATTTCATTTACAAACTAATGTAGAGGGGTGAAAACAATAATTAAGAAAATAGGCACCCAACATAAATTTTTGTTTTGTGTCTTTAATTTTTGTTGTTGTAATAAGTTCTTTAGTGTTACTTTAAGTTAGTCTATGCAATTCCACGCACAACCGCTAGAGGCGCTGCTGCGTTGGTGGCATGGAGAAGATTGAGCACAAAAGAAGAATAAATCTAGTTGACGGTTAAAGAAGCTCAGCTTGTCTCATCTTGTCCCTGTCACAGGTCAGTATAAATGTTTTTCCTAAATATACATCAGTCCTGGAGAAGTGAGGCGGTTCTTGGATCGAATAACAGTTGAGTCGTGAGGTTCGTTTGGTGATTGTTGTTGTGTGAGAGCCAGGCCGGTTCTGGGCGGGATGGTGGTGCTGGCGGACTGTGGGTTAGCATCGGAGCTAGCTGAAGCTGAGGGATTGCGGGTTCCGTATAGTGTGTCAATACTTGTTAAAAATTCTTATTTCCTGTTAGACCGACAACTGAATGCCAGTTTCTAATGCGTGCAGCTGTGAATCAAAAGCCCAAACATTCCTCGGGAATAATGAATCTGAGTTCTGATTGACTGCAGAAGCTGGAAGCCATGGTGTTTAGAAACTTTAAGGTTTTTCTTTTTACCAGATGCTAAATAGCACTTGGATCAGTACTGCTGAAGCAAATTATTTTTTGCTACATTTTGAAAATGTTTTACAGGGATGTTGTAATTTGCCTGCATTAAGACATTCAGACTTTGAAGAATAAATCTTGTGTCTCATCTTTTCCATGCCACAGCATCACAGGTTGAGGGAAGACCATCTTCTACATTAGCCTCAGCCATCCCAGGTTGCAGGCTAACACTAGATATCACATTTCAAGCTAAATATTATTCTACCAGCTAAATACTTAGCTTGCTACATAAATATTTAGCCTCCTAAAAAAATATTTAATTCAAAGCTAAATGCTTAAATAATTAGCTTGAAACTGTGACGTTTGTTAATTAATAACCTGTTGAAATGTGACAGGATAACTAACCCAAAATTGTTTCTTTTTACTGTGTAACTTTCCAAACCGTCCCTGATGCATTCAGGTTCTGATCCAAACCAAAGACAGAAAACTAACTGAATCACCGTGAAGCAAAGGAAGCTTAGAGATGAAGGCCTCCTGCAGCGAGTCGCAGGGAGGAGACGAGCTGACAGCTTCAGCCCAGCACTGTGCAGGCAGACTGCGCTCTGATTGGACCCTCAGGCCGACACACCCCAGGGCTCGGCCAATAGCAGCGGCCGGAGGAAACAGGAAATCCAACGATCATCAGAGCAGGAGCTTTTAATGTGAAGAGCTGCAGAGAATGCGGCTCTGGTTTCCTGCTCAGGAAGGTAGCATCGTTCAAAGAACCCCGCCCCGACCTGTTGCTGTTAGCAGCGCTCAGTGCCCCGCCCCGACCTGTTGCTGTTAGCGGCGCTCAGTGCCCCGCCCCGACCTGTTGCTGTTAGCAGTGCCCCGCCCCGACCTGTTGCTGTTAGCAGCGCTCATAGCACTCCAACCTGCTTCACATCAAGATGGCTGGTAATAATAACTGCAGGTCCGTCTGCTGCTGTGGTTCTGATCACATCTGGGTCCAAACCAGAAGCAGCTCGGCTTTTATTTTTCGGGGTTTGGTTCGGTGCAGCTGTTAAGACCTCAGAAACCGCAGATTATCCTGTTTCAGTGGAGCTAAATTAATCTCTGAAGTTTTATACTTTCTAAAGAAATGCATCCAGGCCGGCCCAGGCCTCCAGGGGGCCCAAACGATATCTGGTTTTGGGGCCCTCTAGTTCTGCTAACAATGTGGACTGGCTGCAGTCAGCAGTCCAAACATGAAATCATTCAACTTGGTCCAAAGTGTCCCCTCCGTGTCAGAACCTCAGGAAGGTCCAGTGAACAAACAGGCCGAGTTTCATGCATCAAGCTTTTTCTGTCTTTGAGCTGAAGTACAAAAAGTTTGACAAAATCTGATTTGCACGTCTGGAACAAACACGTTTCATGGCAAAACTAATGGGTATGAAAAAATAAATGCATGTCAGGAAGCTTTGAACTCAAGTTGGTACAAAAATGTTTCTATGTTTAGAGACGCGACGTTACAAAGACATGCCTGAAGACGGCTTCGTATTTTCTCTCCCACAACGTGTTCCCCAATTCCCAATCTGTGCACACCCTGACGCTTTGGGCCAATTTCCACAAAACTGCGAGTCCCACATCAATGAGTGTTGCATCCTCTAATCCAGGCATGATAACCTACGTTTTGATGAATAATATGCACAAAAAGATTGAAAATTGAGCGTGTGAGCTGGCGCTGTTTGTGGAGGATCAGAAAATCCAAAAAGCTGTCGCAGAATTGGATTGAAAACCATCATAAAGCTGAATGTGGCCCTGAGCCTGAAGGATTTTATAAAAATGGTCAAAGATCTGACAACGTAGAAATAAACAGAAGTAGACCAAGGGTATCACTGCATTTCAAAAGTGGAGTGGAGTTTCTGTTTGCAAGACAGACAGATTTTAGCTGCATTTTTTCAGTTTTCCATTCATTTCACTGGGGCAGAAAAATCCCTAAAGCTGAATATCATAAAAAGTATAAAGGTTATGAATAACAAGAAAAAGGGCAACAGACTAAAAGCAAAGTTTGCAGAAGAAGCAGCGCGGCACTTCGATACCTGCAGCGTGGAAGCCTGAGTCGTGAACTCCATTAAAATACATCGGTTCATTACTCAGTGAAACCGGTGAGCAGCCCATCAGAACCAGAAGCAGAACCAGTGCTGTACTGGTCTGTCAGTCTGCGGCTGAAACCAGAACCTGCAGCTTGGTCTCCTAGGAAACGGGTCCTGGACTCGCCCGGCTGCCAGTTGCCCTCTGTGTTGGATCGTGTCTCAATTTACCCACAATTCTCTTTCCAGTCATCTGCAAACATAATTTCATCTATTTGGCATCAAATATTAAACCGTTATCAGTTTATTTATTCAGTGAGAAGGAAAATCGAAGGAAAATTCAGTGAGAAGGAGAATCAATCCTTCTCACTGATTTTCCTTCAATGAGAAGGAAAATCGCTCATCAGTTTTCCAACCTGCAGGACGTTGATGTTAAACAACATGAGCTGCTTCCTTCTGCTCCTTGGCGTCGCATCGATCCAACGGTTCGATATCTGCAGAAAGAACAGCTGTTGACAGGTGGACAGAGGTCAGAGGTCACGCCTCACCAGAACCAGCTGTTATTTCAGAGGAAACTGGTCCATAAGGCCTCTGTGCTGACTGGACAATAAAGGGGACAGACAGGAGGACAGATGTGAGAACAGACACTGCTGCTGGTTTTCTGGGTCTTGTTGGAGACAGGACATCAGCAGCATGAGGCGTCAGTCTGCAGTTTCTCACGTTTTTCCATTGGAAGCGAGTTTAGCCACAGAGCGATGTTCCTCCATCTCCAGTTCAACGCAGACGGAGACACTTTGTGCTCAACAACGTGCTAAACAAGGTCCTTAACCTCTGAATGTGTTTCTTTCATTTCTGCCTTCAATATGATGAATAAAGTCCTGTGATTCAGGTGACAGCTGTGATGTGACATGGACTCATTTACTTACAGTCCAAGGAAAAATGAATGTTCTCAGTCAGCGGCTGAACATGCTGTGGACCAGGTGTGTGTGTGTGAGCTCTTCAGAAACAGCACTACAGTAATTACTTCAGGGAATGTGAAGGTCAGAAATGGTGCAACTTGTTGAAATAGATATTTTTCATTATCACACTTCTAAAGATTAATTATGGAAGGACGCGGCTGGTTTCTCTGAAAACTCTGAAGATGCATAACGTCACAGAGCAAAGCGAAATCAGTATCAACAAACTGGATTTATTCCATGAGCAGCAGGCAGGAATTTCTTTCATCACGAGTCAAAATGCTAAGATAACAAGGCAGAAACCTGAAGCTATCTACAGCCTTGATTTCTGGGGATGTTGTTGACTACTGATGCAGCAGCATGCTAGCTGCAGCTCGCTAGCTGCAGCCCGTAGCGCGCTAGCTGCAGTTTTGAAACACAGGCGCTTCAGTGTGAGCATTGGGAAGCTAACTGGGACAGAGAGGCAGCTATGACCTCACCATGACTGGAAGCATTTCATCATTCTCAGGTCAGAGGTCAGAGTAAGGTTTGGGAGTGTTGTCAGTGGAAGGGCAGTTGTATGGTAAAGGAGGGCTGCAAGTTTGATTGCCCTGCTGAATGCAAATGTGCCAGCAGCGTCTGGCAGGCGATGGCAGCAGGATGGACGTGGCGACATCCCACTGCACCATGACGGACGTCTCATCAACCGATCCACACGCCAACAGTCTGACGTTTCCTTAGAGGAGTTCAGTGAGAAACGGTCGGCGGCAGGATGCAGACCGGCTTATACATCATCAGCCGGCTGCCTCGGAGGATTCGCAGATTTTAACTCCTTACCAGGATAAACCTGCATAAACCTCAGTACAATTATTACGATGTGATCAAATACGGCTCTATGGAGAAGGTATGGCTCCATGAGTCGCCATGGAGACAAAGCTGCACCATCACGTAGCCTAGCAACAAAACTGGCTAGCATGTGGTGGACTGGTTAGCTTTGGGACGGCGAGAGAGAAATCACCAAGTACATGGACAGAACCGCAACAGAACCCCAACAGAACCGCAACACGTAGTTAAACTTAGGAAGGCGGCAGGAAGTAGCAGCCTGGAGGTCGTTGAGCAGAAATGTGATTTTATGACGCCTTTTATAAAAGGCGTTTGGTTCTCGGTCGGATCCTCATTAGCTACTGATCCAAACTCTGCCCCCCTCCTTGTGTTGCCCCTCCTCCCTCTCCTTGTTGCCCCTCCTCCCTCTCCTTGTTGCCCCTCCTCCCTCTCCTTGTTGCCCCTCCTCTCTCTCCTTGTTGCCCCTCCTCTCTCTCCTTGTTGCCCCTCCTCTCTCTCCTTGTTGCCCCTCCTCCCTCTCCTTGTTGCCCCTCCTCTCTCTCCTTGTTGCCCCGCCTCTCCTCCCTCTCCTTGTTGCCCCCCCCCTCACTCCCTGTTCCCCCTTCCCCTCCTTTTTGCCCTGAGCCTCTTGTTATTCCACTCCCTCTCCTTGCCCCCCCTCTCCTCCTTGGCCCCCCCCTCCCTTGTTTCCCCTCCCCTTTCTCCTCTCCCTGTTCCCCCCCACTAGTTTCCAGACTCAGTAAAGGTCTGAGAACCATCACGATGACCTCCCGCCCCTCCAAATGGTCCTCAAATCTTGTGAAACTCTGTTTCATTTCAGACTGAACTTCTCCAAAATCAGAAAGGCTAGACAGTTTGATGATGTTTATGGTCAGGCAACTCTTTGCTGCAGGTTGACTGGGGGTAACCCCCCAAAAAAAAAAAACACCACAGGCCTGCCACACTAATCAGATCTCAAAGGGATCACCAGGTGAAGCAGGAAGTGACAAGAAAGCCTGGACCAGCGGATGGAAACTGTTTTCTGCAGATTATTATTCCGATAAAATGGATTTGAACCGAGCAGGAGGCCATCCTGGGTTCTGGTACCCGACCTGACCGGACCTGGCAGAGTCCTGTTGGTGTCTCTGCAGGTTCCCATTCACATCATCATCAGACTCATCTCAGCTCTGTTTCAGAAACTGAATTTTGATTGGACCCGACCTACTTGAGGCTTGGTGGGAAGCAGGAAGTCACCAGGAAGTCTGTCTAAAGTGGTTTGAGATTCCCATCACATTCCACTGATGGGAATCAGTGGAATGTGTCCTGGAATCCAGGACGACGAGAGGACCAGGACACCTGGAGGACAGAGGGACGTGTCAACATGCAGCCGTTGCTCCTCCTGCAACGACCATCTGAAACACATTGGGGACGTTTTCACTGCTGCCTCAGTGGGAGGCTGAAACTGCAGTTGGAAGCGTCTCCCTAAACCCAAAACGCCCCGTTCCCGCCGTTGAGATGCGGCGTTGAACGTGTGGTCATTTGTTAGCCTGTTAGCTCTGTCTCTTGTTAGCCTGGTAGCGCTGCCTCCTGCTAGCTTTGTCCGGTTCTGGTGGGCTTCTAGATGTCTCTATGGAGACGGTCCCGGTCCAGGCGCATTCAGCTGGAAAAGGGAAGTGGTGCACATTAGGAGGCTTAGCGCTGATCCGTGACGGATCCGATGCAGACATGCAGTGATCCGTGTTAATCTGCTGACTAATCATGTAATCCACTGACCGTCTCCACAGGTTCACAGCTCTGAGCGTCAGGCTAATGAAAAACTGAGGAGATTATTTAAATTAATCCTGTCACAGGCTGATCCACTCAGGCACAACCAGGAGCTGCAAGCTCAGAACTAAACCTGCAGGCTATAACCATGCTAACATAAAACCTGCAGGCTAACATGCTAGCAGAAAACCTGCAGGCTAACCATGCTAGCAGAAAACCTGCAGGCTAACCATGCTAGCAGAAAACCTGCAGGCTAACCATGCTAGCAGAAAACCTGCAGGCTAACCATGCTCCCTCTGGTTCGACCTGCTCTGTATCCGGCTGATCCCAGAACAGACCAGAACCTCCAGGTTCCTCATAGACCCGGCATTAGCCCGCAGCCTGTGGTGGAGCCGGGTTCTGTGCCCATGGTGAACCGGACCAGAACCTTTAAACCCAGCAGGGTCACTACACGGCTACAGCGCTGTAAATACATGAAAGCAGGAATAGAACATGGCTGCAGTTTGGAAAGTTCACAGCCAACAGTTGGATTATTTTTGTTACGTTATGTTTTCACCACATTATTCAATTAGAAATGCAGTTTCTCAATATTTATATTTGCTGCCTAAATATTTATTGAGCAAGATAAACATTTTAGCTCAGAGCTAGCAAAATATTGAGCTATCTCACAGCTAAGTTTTCAGCTAATATTCAAGCTAAATATTTAGTTAGGAGACTAGCAGCTGCTAACTATTTAGCTGAAACTGGGACATTAATGAATGAATACAATTGTGAAAACATGAACCCCCATGTCTTTTCTTATGAGGCTGAACAACCAAATGGTTTCTGAAGCCGGTCAGACGCAGACCTCCGTCCTCTCTCACATTTATTGGCCCGTTTAGAGCCGTTTGCTTGAGGAGACTTAAAGACTTTTAAAATGTTATTTGCAGTTAGAGATTAAATGAGTCGTTCTCATGATGGAGGCAGGAAAAGGAACCAAATTATCACAGAGAAGCTGATTGAAAAACGCCTGCTTTTCTAAGGTGAGAAGTTAAAGTCCTGCAGATGAGCCGGTCAGGAGGTCGGGCTGACCCGACAGCAGATGGACCCGTCCTCTCTGGTGGACATCGTCTCCTGTCTCAACGATTTCCTTTCTGCAGGTTTCTGTTTGCTTTGACAATCTGGGGAAATATTCGCACCTCTTCTGGTTTCGCTCTTTCATTTAAAGGAATATAAAAACGGCCATGTCCGCCCCAGAACCACCAGGTCCAGTAAACGGCAGAAGCAGAATCCCAGGGTTTATCAGATCAGAAAGCAAAACGCCTGGAGAAGAGCTGGAGAAGCAGCATTCAGCTTCTATGCACCACAAATCTGGAACAAACTTACAGAAAACTGCAAAGCTGCTGAAACACTGAGTTCCTTTCCATCCAGACTAAAACCCAGTTGGTCTCATTATTGATGCCTGGAACATTGATCAATACATTTACTGATGGAGTTTGACCAGAGGTTTGCTGCGTGTTTCATCTTAACGCCCTTTGACCTGCCTGACGCTCACACACCTCAGACATTTTCCAACTAGAACAGACTTGGAGTTTATTAAGGCCTGTCTAATGAGGAAACAAAGAGGATTCTGGGAGATTTCAGGAAGTCCCGCCCCACATCCCAGAGCTGCTGCAGCTGCATGCTGCTGCTGTCGGTAACAACCAATAAAACAATCACAGATTTAATCTTTATCCTGTCATGTTTGGCTTGTTACAGAAGACTGAACATCCAAGTGGTGTTTTGGTGATCGTCGCTTGTGGCAGAAACTCTGGGAAACGGAGAAGCAGCAAAGTCCTGAGGTATGAAGTGAAACGGTCAAGAAGCTTCTGCTTCAGCATTAAGATCCATTACCGAGGAGAAATAAACGCTTTCGCTGCATTTATGTGGATTTGAGGCGTGCTGAGCTCTGTGCCTGACTGACATTTCCTGCTAATGTCAGCTGCAGCAGAGGAGTTCCCAGAGGAGAGGACAGGATGCTGACGCTCAGCTCCTCCAGCTTTCACTCACCGCCTCGTTAAATATGAAACCAGACAGTTGTTTGTCTATTAGCGCCACTAATGGCAGCCAAGCAGCCGTGCCAATAAAACTCATTACATGAAAGGAGCGGCGCGTTAACGGAGCCCTGCCCTGCTCATCTGCACAGCAGGTCCGATCCGTCATCATCATCTTACTGCAGAAAGACACACGATGCAGGGCAATGAGGGCTCAGAGGTCAGGATGAGGGTCTCTTGGAGCAAAAACTCCAGTTTCCTTGCATGTAGACAATAAGCTCACACGAATCTCCTGCAGGACTTTTCAAAGAGTGGAACAACTATTAAATGATACCAATAAGACCATGAGTCCCCAGGTTTCCTGCCCTCAAGTCTTTGGGCAGAAAACAAAAAGATATTTATTTAAAAGGCGTCTGATGTCCAGAGATAAAGCCAATGTCTTCCAGCTCGCCACTCCTAGCAGAGGCTCTGGTCCAAAATATACCCTGACCTATGAGGGCAGTAAAAAGCCACAATTAACAAATCAAATCAAATTGAGTTTTGCATAACAGATATCGAGTCCATCCATCCATCTTCTGCCGCTTATCTGGGGTCGGGTCGCGGGGGCAGCAGCTTAAGAAGGCAGGCCCAGACTTCCCTCTCCCCAGCCACTTGTTCCAGTTCCTCCGGGGGAATCCCGAGGCGTTCCCAGGCCAGCCGAGAGACATCGTCCCTCCAGCGTGTCCTGGGTCTTCCCCGGGGCCTCCTCCCGGTGGGACGTGCCCGGAACACCTCACCAGGGAGGCGTCCAGGAGGCATCCTGACCAGCTGGCTTCTCTCGATGTGGAGGCGCAGCAGCTCCACCCTGAGTCTCCTGGAGGAGCCAAAGCTCATGATCATAGATGAGGGTAGGAACGTAGATCGACCGGTAAATCGAGAGCTTCGCTGTTTGGCTCAGCTCTTTCACCACGACGGACCGGTACAGCGCCGCTTCACTGCAGACGCTGCGCCAATCCGCCTGTCGATCTCCCTTCTTCCCTTATTCGTGAACAAGATCCAGAGATACTTAAACTCCTCCACTTGGGGCAGGACACCCCCCCCCAGACCCCCCACCCCCTGACCCGGAGAAGGCACTCCGCCCTTTTCCGGCTCAAGACCCTCGGATTTGGAGGCACTGATTTCCATCCCGGCTGCTTCACACTGCGAACCGCTCCAGTGAGAGCTGCAGATCACGACCTGATGAAGCCAACAGGACCGCATCATCCGCAAAAAGCAGAGACGCGATCCTAAGACCACCAAAACGGATCCCCTCAACACCCCGGCTGCGCCTAGAAACTCTGTCCATTAAAGTAAAGAACAGATATTGAGTCATTCATTAAAAATACATTCAATTTCTGTTGGGATAAAAAGAAAATGAACTTGGCTTCATTAGCATTTCACCAAAATGCCACCAGATTCAAGGTAAACGCTCCACTCCAGCCCTGCATAGCCAGCATTTTATAACAGCGCCCCACGGTGGCTGAATGAATGAACGGGTTAAAAGCTTGGTGAAGTTGGTGAAAATGCCCCTCCTGTAAAGCAGCTGGCGGTGCAGAGTGTTTCACCAGGGAAACCTGGCTGCTGACCCAGGTCACGACCTTTCCTCCCACAGAAACCAGTCGCTCCAGTACTGGGAACCTCAGAGGAGCTGCTGGTCGTCTTCTAAGCAGTTTGTAGTGAACTTCACGTCATCTGAGCTGAAATCATTTGGGCCGCAGTAGAGTCCGCGTAGGTGGAGACGACCTGGACCTCCGTGTCCCGTAAACATGAGCAGGCGGCGCCAGAGAGGAAGAGGAGCTATAAACTCATGAAAACTCCTCTAAAGTCTGACAGGAAACTGGAAATGAGAGAAACGTCTCTGAAGTCTCCTACGTGTTGTGATGAAGTTTTGACCTCTGACCTCCTAGTCGATTCACCAGCATCAGCTCCACTCAAAATTAAAGTGACTCACATGATATTTCTGCTAATACGTTACTGACATTTTTAAAGACGCCTTTAAATGAAAAGTGGTTTTTATTTTTTCCTCCTCTCGTTGAAGTAAACAAGAAACAAACGATGGGAGCAGAACCAGCACAGGCGGATACAGCTGGAGAGGCAGGACTGGACCCTGCTGAGCCGTGTGTGTGTTTATGTGTGTGTGTGTGAAACAGGTTTTTATATCCTTATGGGAACCTATTTCTACAATGTGGGTTACAGGGACCTTTGCTGCTTGTGGGGACATTTTCTTGGTCCCCATGAGGGAAATTGTTGTTTCTGAGTTAGTGGTTAGGTCTGTGATGGTTAGGGAGAGGGTAAAGGTCAAGGTAAGGGTTAGGTCTGTAGAAATTAATGGAAGTCAAAGTGAAGTCCCCACAAGTGATGAAAACATGACCGTGTGTGTCAGTGGCAGGTCAGCCGAACTGCTCACACAGGGTCACATAGGGTCACCCTTAATGTGTGTGTTGGTGTCAGATATGCCAGATGTTTCACTTGGTGTTTAAAGCCCATTACGTGTCAGACATGATCGCGTTCAGCTGAACAGACAACTGCCGACACAACATCTAAAGCTGAGACACTCTGGACCCATGGATACGGACCTCTGGTTCTGGTTCTGCCTGACCGGATGTGATCCAGCAGATCCACTTGGACTCAGTCTTGTCCTCTTGCTGTACGCTCAGCTGATTTTTGAAGATGAATAAGGGCAGAGGGTGAGGTCAACGTGTGGCTGATGTGATTCTGGTCCGGTTGATTCTTAAGTCCAGAGTACTTCAGACCGCTGAGGGCAGCGCAGACGGACAGACTCACTCGGACGTCCACTGCACACGTCGGTGCAAACATCCGGTTTTATAACTCACAGTAAACTGGTGCGTGTTCACATCAACTGGTAAGGTGGAAGAAACCAGGCTAGGCGCCCAGCTAGCTCATCCGACTGGCTCGGGTCCATTAGGAAGGTGGAAAATAAAGGAACTTATCACGAGAAACATTCACCAATCAGATCTACAACATGCAGCCCCCAGCAGCAGCAATAATGTGACCCAGAGCAACAGGTTGCTGCAGAGCAAAAGACCAGCAGCAGGTCTTCCTCCTGCACAGCTGCCAGTCATCCTGACATTAGCCAATCAGAGCGCAGGAATCACGGCGTTGAACGCTGAAATGATTCATCAGGACTAAAGGCAGCAAACAGCCGCAGAGTCTGAGAACAAGTTCAGCTGGGAAAATATCAGAAAGTGGAAGCAACAATTAAATGTGACATTTAGCAAATGTTAGCAGCTGCAAGGAGGAGAGGGGCCTGCAGGTCCAAAGATGGAGGAACAGAACCTCACAGAACCAGCAGGGTTAACTATAAGGATCCATCTCAACCATCAACCAGTAGAACCATCAAGGATCCCCTTCAGCCCCTGGACATCGGAGGAGCAGCTGTGCAGGTGGCCTCAAATGTCTGAGCTCAAATACTGAACTGCTAGCATGAATCCAGTTGGACCTGCAGAACTGGTTTCAAACCAGTTCCCGTTGAGGAGCAACAGGGTCCACATTCCCAGGGGCTGCAGACTCAGAGGAAGATCTGATGAAATGATGTTCAGATTGTAATTAATGCTCAGTCCTTATAGGCAGGCTGCTAGCTCAATGCTAAGTTCAATTTTTTTTTCCAATCAAAAGATCAAAATTCATGCATGTATGTGTTGAGAAGCAGGAACGGAGCGGGTTCTGGCGACTGGACGCGGCCATGTCACTGATGAGATGGAGTCTCTATGGTTGATGGAGACGTTTGGGAGCCTAAGGATGTGTTTCCACATCTGTCTGTGTTTCCAGCTCTGAGTTATGAGATGATGAAGCACTGGACTATGACGGAGCTGGAGTCCCAGAAAACACCAACAGAGCAGCAATCTGGCCCTGAACGAGGTTCACAGTTCTTCACCTGATCCTGATAAAACGTGTCGACTCAGAGAACTGAACGGAAAGGCAGTGGCAGCTTCAGCTAAACCCAGAGAAACTGGAATCAGTGAAACAGGCGAGGCGAGAGTGACAGAGCAGCCGAGTCTGCGGCCAATGAAATGGATGTTGAGGTAACTGGAACCAGAGAGGAGCTGCAGGTTCTGTCAGCTTCGCTCCTCCAGCCCTGGATAGACTGAGTTACAGCTGCTGTCATTTTCCACCAGACTGCATGACTCTATCGCCCCCTCCTCTGGGACTAGCGCCTCCCCCCAGCACCGTGCAGTCGGTGCAGCTCTGAGCTGCAGCTGGCTCACCGTCACACAGCCTGTCATGAATGCTCAGGCTGAAAAACAGTTTTCCTGTGACAGTAAGTTGTTTCTCCACCATTATCAACACATTTAGCATAATTTAACATGTAGCAGCGTGCACATGATGTGAATCCACAGCGCTAAGACCCTCCCCCTCACTCTGATTGGTTGATTGGATGGTGAGCGGTGCATTTCATCACACAGCAGTGGGAGGTTGATCTTTTTACAGATTAACTGTCACGATAACCTGATAGTTTAGCAAATAATCATTTTTATAGAAATGACGTTCTGCAGCTTCAGAGTCGTGTAAACCACAATACAAAATATGAGATGTATGAAATATTAAAGGAAGCTCAACCAGCCGTCCATCATGAAGCTGATTTTATTCCCATGTTTTGAAACTTAAAGCTGAATATTTGGTGCTGTGGTTTTTTGGGCCCAGATGTGAGGAGAGCCAGGTTCCTGCTGCAGTCTGAACATCAAAAACCTCCCATCATCCCCGGGGATTCGCTCCACTCAGCTGTTCTGGCTGGAAGCTCATCAACTCTCTGATGGAGGCAGAAAATTTTGAAAGTTTAGAGACAAAGGAAGTTTCCTCTGGAGACGGAGAGCAGAACCTGATCATCCTGGTTTCATTCTCACATAAACTGTTTTCATTTGGTCCAACTTCGTCTGAAGCGCCACACGGAGAAAATCTGGACCTCAGATGAAAGCTCAGACCAACTGGACACACCAGAACCCCTGAAGTGGAGCCATGAGCTCCGTTTCTAGGTCTGGTTGGTCTGCTTTTGACTTTCAGCCTGTAGAATGGCCTAGTCAAAGCTCAGTCCGCCAGGATAGCTCCAGGCATAGATATTGGACCCACCTGGCCATCACCCAGTGCAGAGGTCAAGCCTTCCTGACCCCTGAAGCCAGAGCGCAGAAGGCCGGTTCACGTCCGGCTCAGATTCTCATTTTAGCAGATCAGATCAAAACATTTTCTTCCGTGTTAAACTCAAAGCAGCGAGACGGAGGCCGACCTGGAAACGGTCAGACAGGAATGTTTAGGACGCCTAAAGCCTGTCAGCAAACACCTGGTGGAGCCGCACACCTGCTCAGCTCCTAGCAACAGCCGGAAACGGCATCATGGAGGAGCAGTGTTGTGAAAGGCTCTTAAAGAGACAGAGGCCGATTTCAAGGCCTCACATCTGGATGTGACAAGTCATGTGTGATATAAATGGTATTTCCATGACAATTGAAGGTGACATGATTACTGGATTGAGCTGGAAAACATGATACCGGCCCTTTAAGAGGAATGTCCAGTTGAGGAGACGCTCTTATGTTTTCTGAACGGAACCAAACCAAGCCGATGAAAACAAAAAGTTTGACTCCGATGATCTGAACGCCGCGTCTCTCCTGAGTCTCCAGCAGGAGCAGCAGAGGAGGAGAGTGTTGATGCCGGGTGAAGATCTCTGAACCGTCTGAGTCATCCCAACACCAGCGCTCGTTCCACCTGCGGCCTCTTGCCACACCGCAGACTCCTCCCTCAAGGAGACGCAGGAAGGAGAAGAGGAGTCTGACAAATGGATGTGAGTGAACACGGGCAGAACAGCAGAACAAATGACACAGATGAGTTTCCTGCATCGACACGCCGTTATCTGATAGATGACTAATAAACACGCAGAGGAGGAGGCGTGAGAGATGGAGTGTGATTAGAAGAGACAGTGGAAGCCGGCTGGGAGAACGAGCCATGCAAATGATGAGCAAAAATAGATCTGCTGCAGAGCTGCTCCCTGCATCCTGCTGCCCCCCACAGCTGCTTTATTCGGCTCCGTTCGCCTCCTGCTGGGTCTTTTTCTCTGCTCAACTTCCTCCACAGCAGATCTCATCAGACAGCAGAGACATCAGAAGCGCTCTCAGGCCGACCAGACACTTTGACCTCCAGATAGCATCGCTAGCGTCTCACACTGGACGAGAGCTTAGCGACGCCTCAGCTAAACCTCAGGGGCAACACAAACCGCTCTGGGAACGACCCCGTCTGATCCACAGAACCCCCGACCCACCAGGACCGGTCCCGTATCTGCTGTAACTGAGGCAAAGTAAGCCCCCCAATGCTGAAACGAGGCGTCCTCAGCCAGAACCGGCTCTGTCCTCACAGCGTCCTCAGCAGCACAGAGCTGTTGTCATGGAAACACCGTCAGCCCCTCATCCCGGGTCGACCAGACCTTTCAGTGAGGAGAGGAGAGGAGCTCGGTTCAGGCCATTCCTCAAGGTCAGTTCAGAGTCCAGAGGAGTTCAGGAGGATTTTAGCACCAGTTCTGATGATACCATCAGAGAGGTTCTGCTGGACCAGCATCTGGACCACAGCCTGAGGAGATCAGAACCAGACTGGTGACTCACTGGACCTCTGGAGGCTTTGAGGCTTTTCGTAAAACCTGATCGGACCCCGGATGGTGGAAACGTTTCTGTGCTGCAGCTTTGGCTCCCGCATCCTCTACATTCTAGCCTGGCATCACCACTGACCGTCTGAGCCAGACACGCTCCCTTACTTTAACTACACCGCTTCACAGACCAGCAGAGCGTTGAACCCTGACCCCTACAGACCGGGCAGAGCTCCGGGCCAGAGGAGGGGAAGCTTAATGCTCCTGTGTTGAGGCGGTTCCATCTGATTTCCCAAAAGTTGATAAGTGGGCTAATGGTATGCAGAGCAGGAAGTTTTAATGCTGATGACTGAAGTTTAGTTTCAACTTTGAACAAAGAGGCAAACAGGAGAAGTGCTGATGCAAGAAAGGGTTAGCATTGGGCTAAAAGACTTTAATACACAAAGCTTGTATTTCCACACATATTAGGACTTTGTATTGACTTCCATTGACCTAGTAAATCCACCTAACCCTAACCCTGACATTTTCCCTGGCTCAAACTATTACTAGTCTATTCCAAACCCAAACCTTAATCGAAACCTAATCCTTACTGTACCTCTACTTCTGACCTTTGACCCTACACAAGGGGGTCTACCATAAGCTTTGGCCCCCTAAGGCCCGTTAGTCTTCAGAAGATTGGTAAACACAGGGTTTCCCCCATCGTATTATAGGCCTGGTGGGCCGCCAGGCTTTATGTGCCGCTGGCGCATGTTGTCGTGGCTTGATCTCTGAACTTTACCTCGACCTCGCTCATGTTGGCTCACTTATATGGACATTTGTATCAACCCCTGTGAGGATCCACGTTTCTTTGTAAAATCCAAAGAAACGTTTGCGCTGGTCGTGTGACTCCATGTGAACACGTGCAGTTTCCCCCAGAAAACCTGCGGCGCAGAGGCTCTCGGGCCCCGAGGCTCTCGGGCTCCGAGGCTCTCGGGCGCCGACAACTAGTCTTAAAAACAATAAATCAAAAAATACACTTAAAATGAATATCAATTATTTTTACTTGTTTAATCCAAATTAAGTCAGCGGCTCCATCAGGCCCCCAGGGCTTTATGCTGCATAGATGCTGATATTTTAACACAGATACATAAATGTAACATTTTTTTATTGAGATGATCAATGGTTTTATAGGATCTGCCAAGTTCACTTTGTAAAAGTTCAGAGAACAATATTCATAGTGAGATTGTTTTGTTACCATAGCAACAATCTGATGCTGTGAGTCTGATCTCAGTTTGTTCACAAATACAAATGAATAAACTGCATTTATAACTGATTGTTTCAGGTTGGCCAGTTGATCTGCTGCCATCTCCCAGATTAAATCTGACACAGAAGCAGCAAGAGGGGCCCCTCAGTCCCGTTCTGCTCCAGGCCTCATCCAGCCTTGGACCGGCCCTGCAGGACGAGTTCAATCTGCTGCACTGAGCAGATGAGCAACAAACGGAGATTTAATTCAATGCTGCTAATGAGGCTTTAGCAGCTCTTCCATTTGGTGACTGTTGAGTTTTAATAAGAGCCACAGAAACTGTTTTGGTTGCTGGAGTTTATGGGACGAGTTTCTCTGATCTCTGAGAGCCGCGTGCATCAACTCTGTCTGAACGCACAAAGCATTTGGTACGGATTGATACATTGTATAACCAGGAAAAAATAATAAAATCATATAGAACCAGCGTGAGGCATGACTACGACCACAGCCCAAAAGCTCCTCACCTGAACCTGCATGATGAGGTTAGCGCTGGTTCGTTAGCCGCTAACGCTCCGGCAAACCGGGACCACAGACATGAACTTTAGAGGGAATTTAAAGTTAAAACTAGCATCATTGAATTAATATTTCCAACAAGAACTGGAGGCCAACTTTCCAGGTTTTATTGATTTTAAGATTCATAGCAAACAGCATTTGATTGGAGGCCCGAGACTTGGAACTTGGAAATAAGAGCACAAAACTCTTACACAGCCCAGCATAAGGGACTGTCTTTGATGAATGATGAGGCTGATCCAGGAAGTAGTCGGACCCGGAGACAGACAGAGGTTTGGACCTTCAGTAAGTGAAGCGGTCCTGAAACTGGAACCTCAACGCTGCTGACTACAGCTCCGCAGGTAAAGGTGGAAACAGAGTCCAGCTTGTGTTTGCTCCATTTTCCTGAGATGCAGATGTATTTTTACCCCTGCAGAGAGCTGAACCAACCTCCAGCCCACGCTGCATCCCACTCATCCTCCTCTCAGACACCGGGAGTCCACCGTCCTCAGTGCAGCGCGCTGTGGGACAACGCGCTGCACAATGTCCCACAGCGGACGTCCGGCCGGCTCACCCAAGCACTGTGTGTGTCAGATCATGGTAGTGGTGTGTTGGCCTGTGTGTGTGTGGTCAGGGCTGAGTGTGTTTTGGAAGCACTCATGCATGCATGAATCCGTGTGTCTTTGTTTTCTGTGCTGAATGCTGCCTTCTTTTCACCATGAATCATTCAGCAGAGCCCTGCATTTCCTTCAGGGTTTCCTTCATTATCAGCAATTCCTGCAATGGTAAATATCTCTTCCATGCACCTGGGAGCCTCTTGCTCTGCGACGCAACATGAAGCACACATGCATTGCATTGTGTGATAAACTGATTAGAAGACCAGATCTCAGCATCAAGCACAAACACAAAGACTGATTGAACAAGTGGTCTTCAAACATGAAGCAGAAACTCCACCAGAAAACCTCCGTTTTCAGCGATTCCACCGTTTTCTGGCCAGAAGCTCAACACAAAGAAGGGAGAAGGGGGGGTTGGTACGGGGGGCTAGCGTACCGTTAGCGTGCTGGGGCGCGGACAGACGGACGGAAGGGGACAGACGGACAGCTTATTGCAAGAAGGGGAAGGAGGTCTGTACGCGAACCCCCCTCCCTGATATGCTATTTTATTTCTATCATTATCAGTGATAAAGTCTCGACCAGAGGATTCATCTGGCCTCATTGATGACTGTTTGCTGAAGGAGGTTCAGGCATTTCAAGTTTGTTTATCAGGTGTTGTCCAAGTGTGGAGACTCCAGATGTCCATTCATCTCCGAATGGAGTCCACCTGTCCATTCAGAGTTTCCATCTGGAGTCTCCACACTTGGACAACACCTGTACATCCTCTAAAATAACATTTCTTTGTTGATCATTCTTGAACTCTGCGAGCAGAATACTTTATTCTACAGATTTATTGTATTTCCCAGTCCATACATTCAACACTCAATGTGTATTTACAGGAAATAAAAATAAAAAATCTGGGTGAAGCAAACTTTTTCAATTTCTTTTGTGTTGCAAACGTAACAGCTACAAACTACTTACAGTTAAAGTATTTTGACTGCAAAAATAAATCATTTAGCTTGTCTTCTTCATAAAGAGAAGCTTTGGCATGCATTCCAAATTGTTCAAGAACAGCAGCTGATTTAATTTGGGTACACCTTTTCAGGTGTTTGTGGTGACTCAGGGTGCGAGGGTTAAAGGTCAAGGCTCGACCAGCAGGTTCCAGTTGCTCTTGTCAACTGGAACGTTGACCAACTGAGTGTTGATGATTTCGATGATGGCCTTTGATCAAATGTAATGTTTTCTGTTGGTTTCAGATTTGGAGACGTGTGATGGTTTTATGGTGTAGAGAACTTTGAACCTGAAATGTGCTAAGCTAATAACCTTGAAAACAAAAAGCTGGTGTTTCCCATTTTCACCGTTTCTCTGCAGGAAAATATTTACTCCTAATGTTTGTAAACATCCCAAATGAAGACATTTTTCTAATGAACATGAATGTTCCCTGCTGGCCTCCGGCTCCATGTGGCTAATTACCAGAGCTAACAATGAGCATGTGGCTAATTAAAACACCTGCTACACATGGCTGCCCTCAGCTGCAGCCTCCTGGGAGGAAAAGGTCAGAGGTCGTCTCCACCGAGTGTTCTGTCTCACTGGCTGCATTACGATCAGACGGTCGGCTGTTGGACTCCACCGTCCCCCCAGAACCGGCCCTGGGCCGAGGTTTGCAGGCCAGCATGGCTATGCAGAACACGTTCAGAACCGCCGGGTTCATTCTGCTGGCTGAGGAGAATCTTGTAACTGACACGATGATCCGTTAATTAAATGGACTTTAAGTCAGCAGGTGGTACTGCTGATCACATAGATGTATTGGCATTTTGAAGTATCGCATCAGAAACGGTCGACGGAAACGGCAGAACTCAAAGTAACTTTCTCAGTTTGTCAAAAATACAATCTGCTCACATGAGGAGGTTTTGGCTTTTCAGGAAGAGTGGATGAGCTGAAGACTTTCACTGAATAAGTCCTGACACACCGGTCTCCTGCACCCGCAGGTCTGTGACTCCGACTGGGATGTATGCTCCATGCTAGTTTGCAAACTCTACTTCCTGTTTCCTCATGCCTTGCCAAGCATCACCATGACGAAGTGAGGAGCCTGGTTGATTCCTGTGGAGCCAGCCTGGTGAGGCCAGAGTCGCCTGCCGCGCTCCAACCAAGAGCCGGCGAATGTAGAATCCTTTATGTCTCTTATAAACCTGCAGGTTAATAATCTTCCTGAATCCTGATGGTCAGAAATCACAGGAAGTGGAGGAAAGGCTGGAGTTTCAGGACTGGTTCCCTTCTGCAGGTAAAACCAGAACCAGAACCAGGGCAGGAGACAGAGAGAGAGAGACTTTACCTGGAGGGCGAGAGACGGAGTGTGAGGATAGAGATGAAGAGGCAGAGAAGTCTTCCTCATTAAACATATCAGAGTCTTTCCAATTTCTAGTTGCTTCAGAGGGACAAGAAGACAGATGGACGATTGATCCTGTTTGCTAAGTCAGTGTTCTGCAAAACTCTGGATCAGGTCAGGGGTCAAAGGTCGACTCTTGGATTGGAGGGGTGACAGGAGTCATCCCTGGGTTCACTAACTCGCTGCCATTAAACTCCAGTGTCCAGCAGTCTGAGTTGCTGTGGAAACAAACGTCCTCAAACCTGTTTCATGGACAGCATGTCCCCTGTCCCCCTGCGTCCCTCGCTCTGGGTCCAGATGATCCGGGATCAGATGATCCAGGATCAGATTTCATGCAGATTCCTGTCAGTGATCCAATGAAGCTGAAGACAGTCGGACGGTTCAGCTCCGCTCTTCATGAATCAAACATGTTGCTGCTAAATATTTTGCAGCTCTATTAAATATAGATCTATAGACAAATGTTCAGTAAAATAATCGTCATGTATCCTGGAACAAGCTAACAGAGAAAATGTTCTGGCTTCACCACATTTAACTGAAAAGCTTCTTCCAGAATAAAATGATGTTCGTGCATTTATGTAAAAAGATTTCTAGCAATATTTTCTCATGGATGATGATGACATCAGACACTGAAGGACTGGAAACATCTGGAGCTTCTTACTGTGGCGTTGACGTTAGCTGCTACATGATTAGCATCGAGATGCTATTTTAGCATAGCTTCACTGAGAAGCTAACTGCTTTTAGCACAACAGTCTTTTCCAGCATCAAATTGTTTAGAAATTAGCTGAGAAGCTGCTAGTTGCTAACGTTAGCGGATGTAGCTGCGCGTCAGATTTACAGCCGTATCAGAAACACGCAAAAACAAAGGTTCCACTCAAAACAATGTTAGCACATTAAAATCCACATAATTAATTAAACTTAATTATATATGTATGATTTAAACTGGGACCTGATTGTTGGGAGAAAACCAGAAACATTGTTGTGACTCAGTTTTCATCCTGGATGCTCACTTCTCTCAGATTTAGCCCGTTCCGCCGTGACGGAGGCGTTCGCTCCAGAAACACGTCCCACATGGAACTGCTCTGCTCAAAGCTATCGATCTCTGCCAACCATCTGGCTCCGTCTGGCAGGACTAAAAACTTCACTGGTTCTGCTGGAAAGCTGGGAGGAGCGCCGTGCTCCTGCAGCAGAGCAAAGGTCAAGGAGCAAAGAATGAGAGGGAGCAGAGACCAGGAGGCAGAGCTGCAGGTTTGCTGTTGCTGTAATGCACTGGCACTAATCTCTGCTGCTGCTGCTGAAAATTGAATTATTAAACGCTGCAGCCGGATTGTCGTTCTTGCTGCTCCATTGTGTTTCAGCCTGACTCAGATTCCCGACCGGCCGGGATTACATCGGATTAATGCAGGTTAGTTGTTCATGCAGCAGCCTGCTGCTTCTGATTGTTAAGTTTTTACATGGATCAAAGATATTTTTGAGAAATTACATTTTCACGACAAAATGTTTCATGCATTTATTTAGTCTAGTGAGAAGATTTGGATCTAAACCAACCTGTGTTCTGATCTAAGGAACATTTTCTCTCTGATAAAAGCAGCGCTGCTGTAAATGATTAATGTATCGATTATTCTGACAATCAAGTAATGGATAAGAAATTTGATTAAATAAAATATGGATAAATAATGTTCTGCATGCAGCGCTGACGTGTAACAATAATATTTGTTGTTTTTCATATTAGCATCGGGATCGTCAGCTCGCTCCACCTCCCGCGGGTCCCGCCGCTCATCTGAGCCGCAGCGGCAGGAACAGGCTGCGCTGCTCCCGGCTTCACAGCCGCCATGTTCATTTAAAACTAGAGGTTGGAAAAAACAACTGAACTAAGGGTTAGGGTTAGGGTCCTAAGAGTCCAGGGTCCACGGTCCAGGATCCAGGGTCCAGGATCCAGGGTCCACGGTCCAGGATCCAGGGTCCAGTCCAGGTCAGGTCCAGGTCCAGGATCCAGGGTCCAGTCCAGGTTCAGGTTTCAAGTTCCAGGTTCCAGGTTTCAGATTCCAGGGTCCAGGTTGCAGGGTCCAGGATTCTGGGTCCAAGATCCAGGACCCTTCTTCCTGCAGCCGCCGCATTAAACGCTCTGCCATGTTTAAACCATCTTGGAACATTTTCTGTGATGAAAAATTCTTGGGTCATTAAACTGAAACACATTAGAATGAGTGGAAACGGCCGACACAAGCACAGCGTCAGGACTTCATCTGAGGAGACTCACGCAGCATTTCTAACCTTCCACTCATGCAGCCAAAACCATCATCATCATCAGTGTCTGCAACTTTTCATGGATCATGAAGGTGGATCCCCCATCAAGACTGGTCCAGAACCGCTGGATGGATGAGCTGGATCACTGATGGGCCAATCAGGATGGGTAAACACCGAATCACAGGCTCAGCCTGAAGGAATCCTCCATGCTCCTCCTCCAGAACTAGAAGCGAACTCCCTTCCAGCCAGGATTCAGCTGAGCGTCTCCAGGAATCGATCATCTGGTCAGATTTGGAGGAAATGTTTGGTTCTGTGATGGAGGCTCAGCAGAGAATCATGCAGCGTGATGAAAGCTTACATGAGCGTTCAGTCTTAGCTAAAAGGATGGCACTAAACTGCTCCGAAGGCGTTTGGAGACGCTGGCGCTGAAGCAGCAAGGCAGCGTCAGCAGCTGGCGGCAGAAATGGAGCAGTTTGTGCTCCATTTCCTACACAAACGCAGAAAACAGAAAGAGTCCGGGCAGGAATGGTTCCTTGTCTTGTAAGTGAAATAGTAACTAAATAGTAACCAAAATAACTGGAATAAAAATAAAGAATGTTTTATCAAAACCAGTCATGACAAAAGTATTCACACCCTCACTGAACCGTAAATAAGCTGCCCACTGCCGAGGCCACGCCCACACCGTCTGTCTGTCGATGTTTACCCGCCCCGGTCCGTCCAGGATTCTCTCGGTGTCTCAGCAGGTTCCAAGGCTCCTGACGAAGGACGCTTGAAGGTGACTCCGGATCTAGAACCTGAACCTGCAACATCTGTTTGGTCCATCGTCAGCAGAACCGGGCAAAGATCGGTCCTGCCTCTGATCCACATCGGCCCGTTCTGTCTGCTCTCTGCTGCTGAATTTTACTCCAGGTTTTTATTCCCAGCTGATTTTCTGCTGTCCTCCTCATGTCTCCTGTCCCCCTTCGTGTCTCGCAGTCTGTCCTCAGGTCAAGCATCACTTCAGCGTTCATCACTCTTCCTGTCTCCTTCCAGCCACCATGATGCTGGTTTCAGGAGAGGTCAAAGGTCAGCTAGCTGCAATGGCTGCCCCAATGCTGCAGTCTGTTTTTTTTTTTTCATTTATCTATCCCGCGCCAGCCCTGCAATGGCACGGTGCCCCCCTAGGGGGCGCGCCCCACAGTTTGGGAACCTCTGCTCTAATCTGAGGCGGTAATGTCTGCGCTTGGTTTGGTTTAATCCAAGCCGAGTTCTGCTGCCGAACCAACAGGATCTGAAAAACTGGATCCTCAGTTTTTATGCTTCCACAGCTTCCATCAGACCAGAGGACCACGGAGCCTCTGGAGAGCCACTGATGGAAACACCGACTGCTTCCTCATCCTCGTCATAGACGTGACCCTGTGACCCTGTGACCCTGTGAGCAGCTTGTGATGGTGTGATCCTCACCTGTAGAGCAGACTCTGTCCAGGTGCCGCTGTCTCATCGTCACCGTGGCGACAAACTCAAAACAGAGTCGTGAAAGTTTAAATGCAGCATCATGAAGTCTGGATCATTGGATTCATTCAGCTCTGACTGAATCACCCAGAGCAGCAGGATTTAACTAGGCCACATCCAGAGAACACTGCGCTCAGGAACCTGCTGCAGCACAAAGAGCAAAGCTCTGCTGATGGAGCCAAGCCGAGGTTCCCACTGGACCGACAGGCGGTTCACCAGACCGGAGCAGCAACCGGCCAGCAGCACAAAATGACAAAATGGTCAAAGCAAAACCAGATTATTGATCAATATGAAATGTTTTAGTGTCGCATGCAAAGGTTTTAAAATAAAAGGAGTCTGAGAGCTGGATCATAACCATCCTGATTATTCATCATTAGAATGTTGAAATGATGATCAACATACACAGAGTGTGTGTGGGGGTGTGTGTCCTCCTCCTAATAATAAAAATAAATCAACCTGAGAGCCTCATGATGTGGAAGACCAACCCGCTGATGGGGCATGATGGCAATAATGAACACTGGGATCCCTACAGAGAAACTCCCTGAACCAGAAGCTTCTCCAGGGTGGGGTCGCCCCGCCCCGTATTGCCCCGGACGCTGCCACATGCCGGGGCAGAACCGGCTGCACAACCAGGCAGCTGCTTTTAGAAAGACAAGTCTGGATAATCCACAGACGATTCTGGATTCCCTTGTGGTCGTTTGTTGAGAGGAGGAGCAGAACGACGGATCAGCAGCTGCTCCAGTAAATCAGAATGTGAGTCCAGAATGTGAGTCTAGAATGTGAGTCCAGAATGTGAGTCCAGAATGTGAGTCTAGAATGTGAGTCTAGAATGTGAGTCCAGAATGTGAGTCAAATGTGAGTCCAGAATGTGAGTCCAGAATGTGAGTCTAGAATGTGAGTCCAGAATGTGAGTCTAGAATGTGAGTCTAGAATGTGAGTCTAGAATGGCCTCCATCAGTCCTAAACCAGTTTTTGTTGAAGTGAAACAGAGATTTTCTGCTGCCGCTTTAAGCCATCATGCAGCTCCATTCAAACACTCAGAACCGGGTCGATCGGATCCAACAGGAACAAACAGGTTCTGGAGACAACACCTGTTTGGGCTTTGGTTCCGATTAGCAGTCGGGTTTGGTTCTGATCACAGTTTAAACTCGTCATCTTTGCTCAGGACAACCCAGCAAAGAATCGGCTCAGACAGAGAGCAGCCATACTTAGTGAGGTCAGGCGGGGTCAGGGGGCGGAGCCTGGATGGACAGATGGATGGAAGGGTGGAGGGGCGGGGTACAACTCCATGTGGCAGATTAAACATCAGATTAATTCTTCTTAGAGACAGGAAGCTGAGTTTCCACCTGACTTTCTGTATGATCAGAACCACAGAACCAGATCCACCAACAGGCAGTCAGAACCCAGGCAGCTGTTCTGACTGCGCACACACACACACACACACACACACACCCGCCCACACACCTGAACTCAACATGGAAGCTGAGCTGCGGTTGAGTGAAGCAGCGACTCCATCAGCCTGGTGAACAGAAACTTCCTGCTGATGGAGAATCATAGAGCTACAAACACAAGATCTGCAGATCAGGAGAAGCTTGGAGGAGAAATGTTCATGCAGATTCATTTTTGCTGCGATGCAACTTCAGCTATTCACGTTGTTCATGTCCAAAGCTTGTCTGCATTTTATCCAGATGTAACGAAGCCGTGGTTCCTGGAGCCGCACAGAACCAGCAGTGGAGTCAGGACATTTATTACCGAGGAGAAATATCCTCCCAGATGTGTTTCTGAGATTAGAGCTGATGAGGCAGCGTGTGTGTGTGTGTGTGTGTGTGGGAGGGGGCGGGGGGGGGGCAATGCACAGTCTGTTATGTTAACAAAGTCCTAAGTCCTAATCTAGACTTCCTGTTTCTTCCTGTTTGCTTCTGGATTCATTTAGAAATTGTTTTCTAGAAGCTGCAAAAAATGAAGAAAACACAAAATTTCTGCATTATTGTTGATAACTACATCAACAATAATATAGTTGATATAGTTATCTGGTCAATCTGTCTGACTGACCAGACCCCTAACCCAGACCCCGAACCCAGAGTCCGGATCAGATAGTGGGAGGGGAGCTGCGGATCTAGCGGCCTGCCGTGACGTAACATCCGGTCGGTTCTCTGACGATGTTTTATTTTGTTTAAATTTAATCTGCATCATTTTTAATCTGTTCGTGATTTATATTTTTAACAGGAAATGAAAGGGTGAGGTTCGAAATGAAAGCTTTCATTCCTGCTGGAACTCCTCTGCCCTTCATCAACTCCTCCTCTTCCTCCTGCGTGCACGCGCACATGCACTGCGGACACATTCCCCCATGACCACTACACCTCCACTACAACCAATCAGAACACAGAACCAGTGAAGAGATGTCAGTCAGCCTAACCGCTGCGGATCTAACAGAACCATTTGGACCCAGAAAAGCTGCGCATGCGCAGAGCCAGCAGCCCAGTCCTGAGCGGTGAAGCTCCTCAGCCTCATCAGATTACAATGATTCATTTCCTGAGAACCAAAATAAAACTGTTGGCCCTACAGCCGGAAACACACACACACACACACACACCCACACCCCTACACACCCGCACCCCAACATACACACACACACTGCATTAATAACAGCCTCACCGTCATGGATGTCCCGCTCCTCTTCCTCCTCCTCTTCCTCCTGGATGAACTGATGGGAGCTGAATGACAAGCCGGCGCCCCCGCAAATCAGCAGCTTTTCCAACTCACCCCCCTCACTTCCTCGTCCACAGAGGACAGATTCCCCAGATGTTCTGGGGATGAAAAGGCAGAAGCGCGTGCGTGTGACGTGCACTGATAAGAAAGGAACCCCGGAGATCAGGTGCAGCTGATCAGGTCAGAGAAAGGCATTCCCACTGATCCACGGACAAAAGAATGCGTGGAAAATTCCAAACCGCTCTTCCCAGTGAGCCCCCCCGCCGCCCTCCTCCAGAGCCCGCTCCACGCGTGGAAACGCCGCCTCACCGAGAGTCCCCCGGACAGATCCCAAGACAGATCCCCGGACTGATCCCTGGCGGGGCTCCAGCAGCTGAATCCCGGAGAGTGTCCTTGAGCCGAGCCGCTCTCCGCTGCCCGGGTCTCCCTGCTGAGGCTCCTGCAGACCCACCGGCCCGCGTGGAAGACAAACCCAGAACCAGAACCTGAACCAGAAGCAGGACCAGGACCAGAAGCTCCGCAGGGACGGGAAGCGGCTCCTGCAGCTCCTGCAGCTCCTCCGGTTCGGGCAGTTCGGGCGGTGTCCGGCTCCGCTTTCTGCTCCGCAGCTTTTCGGATCCAGTCCCCGTTAATCCGCTGCGCTCCGCGCTGCAGTGAATGCAGCAGATGCAGCTCGCTGCAGCAACTTTCCCCCGCAGCCAGAGATGCAGCTCCGGCTCGGCGGAGCCGCCGCGCCGTCACAGCCCGGGATGATCCGGCTCCGAGCTCCGCGGCGTCACACTCCCATCACTCCACCATCCACGCAGTAACATCCAGCCTTCTCCCACGCGGGCTTTTCCACGGACATCCAAAGTTAGAATCTGAGCCTGGAATCCTGCGCTGTTCCCGCCGGATGGAGGCGGCTGCGGGCGGCAGAGGGAAGGACACACCCATCCAGCTCCATCTGTCCGGGAGGAGGGATCAGCTCCTCCGCGGGAGATGAGGACAGATCTGCAGTCAGCCACAGCACTGCTCTGATTCCAACAGAACATCTGAAAAGTGTGGCGGGCGTCTGCAGTCAACGTCTACAGAATGAACATGTTTGACATCCTTCTTTGCTAAAAGCTCAAATTGCCTCCTTGAACATCAGTTCTCCACACATTCTGGACGTAGGTCTGGACTTTGACTAGGCCATTCTAACCATGGTCTGCGGGCTGGTCCTGCTGGAAGAGGCTTCAGGTGTTTGTCAGCTTTTCTTCCAGAATGATCCTCATTTACTGAGCTAAAGATCAGTTCACAGTAAAACCCAGAGTCGCCTCCAGACGGCCTGGCAGCAGCAGGTTGGCTCGGAACAGGGTCAAAGCGCAGTCATCATATCTACTGTCAGGATGGGGATTTTTGATAAAAATGCAAATTAAACTTCATGAAGGGTTTCTTCCTGACTGATCACAGGAAGATCCAACAAAGAAGGACAGAACCAGTGGATTTCAGATTACTGATCAGAACCAGCCACATCCAGCACTGATGCACGGCCCAAACAGCAGCAGCAGCGTTGACCTAGTTAAAGCATGAGACGCAGAATAACGAGGCATAAAAGAGAAACTGAGAAAAACAAAGAGGAGCTTCAGAGACCAAGCAGAACCACTCACAGCCGGGCCAGTCTGGGTCGCAGCAGGACCACCTGGTTCTGGTTCTGATGGGGGCGGAGTTAATGTCACTTCCTGTTTACACAGCCGACCCTACAAGGTGTTAAACTGGGAGGGGAGCTGGGACCAGTGGCTGCTTTTCACACAGAGGGGCAGTGGGGGGCAAACACGGTTTGTCAGAATCACTATGATCTGCTTATTTAGGACGACAGTCACAGGAAGTTAGCATCATTGCTAACTTCCTGTTGTCTCCTCGTGGGTCGAGGGTTTCCCCGTGCGTAAGGGCAGTTCACAACATTCACGGTTCTACTTCAAACATATCCAAAGTTTATTCAGACAAACAAATGCATCAAATCACACCAATAACACACCAGAATCATCAGAAACTCAAAACCACAAGACAGACATCAATCACCTGAAAGAAACAGAAAAATGGACAAAAACAGAGACAAATACAGAGATCAATACGGAGACACAGCGTGTCTCCGGAGAGCGCCGCCGCACCCCAACGATCTGATTAATTCTTTTAGGTCCGAAACTTTTAAAGGAAGGTGTGTCTCTTCTCTAATGTATGCAGTCTGGGAGGTTCCCTGCTCTCTAATTAGACTAAGTTTCAGATTTCAAAAGGAAGATGCTCCAAATGTTTATGACTGTCGTTGCTGGGCTGATGAGTCCTGAGAGAAGCAACATTTCACACCTCTGTGTGAGATCCCAGACTCTCTCCAGGTGTCCTCCTACACAAACACATGACAAAAGGGCCCCACTCCTTATATGGGTTCAGGAAACAGTTATCTCTATGCAAACCCCCTCCTGTTGTCCCACCAAGTGGCACATCAAGTAAAACAGACTTTTGCTGCAAACTTAAAGTGACACAGAGCTGCTGGAGGAAGATAATTCAGCACTCTTTCCCGGCCGTTAAATTACACCACTGCTTTTGGATCTTAGTATTGGCACATTTATCTTCCAAAACTCTTTTATCATATTCCTGAACAGTTTTAATACTACAACATTAATCTCCTATTATTTTGATTATAATGCATTAACACACAGCCAAGTTAGTATGACTTAGACACTAATTAGTACAATTAATATAAAACTAAAAATTAGACTAATTTGATCAAGTCATACACATTATGTCTAAGAAAAATGTTCTACTGATCAGACTGTTGATTGAGCCAAATCTAACTAAATGTTAACTTAAATTTGAAGCCAAATCAAGACAATGTTGATGTGTCTAATATATAAATATGTGCTTAAAGTTAAAACTAGCATAATTTAATTATCATTTCCAACACAGGGCAACAGAACCACCAGGATCCGATTCGCTTTGAGCTTCAAAGTTTCAGAGCTGAGTCATTCAAGAGCCGGATGCAGAAATCTGGATGTAATTTAAGCAGCTCATGAATAATGGAAAAGAAGAAAGAATATGTATGCAGAGCACAGGGGGCGCCGAGTCGCTGAGTGGAGAGATCAAAACGCTCTCAGGTTTTCAGCAGAAACTCGTCCGGTCAGAACCTGAAGGATCCCTGGTGTCTTTGGGCACCGACGTTCTTCAACTCCCTCCTGTTGCTTCAACGAAGCAGAACCTAAAGCTTCCTGTGAGGCGGTTCTGAAGGTTCTGGACTGGACCCAGTAGCAAGCGTTGACCCCAAGTCAGAAGGCGCTGAAACTAACCGGATAATTATGTCTGATAATCAATCTGAGCCACTTTCTTTTTCTACTGTTCTGCTCAGAGCAGCATCCATCCATCTGTTCATCCGTCCATCCGTCAGGGTGGAACATGACTCATTCACCTGAACCTGGATGAACTGACTGCAGAAGCAAATCTATCTGAGGATGAACCAGTTCAGTTCTGGTTACCAGGTCAGGTAATTCTGCTGCTGCTGGACGAATCAGAAGGCAGCGAGGAGATCCAAACACTATGCAGCAATGCTGCGCAGAGAACCGCCTGTTCCCCCAGCCTTATGCAGCATGATGCCGCCTGACGCCGCCTGATGCATCTGATGTTGCCTGACGCCACCTGATGCTGCCTGATGCCACCTTGATGTTGCCTAACCCTACCCTAGCCCTTCACAGCCAAACTGCTGCCTGTAGCAGTTAGGGTACAGGCAGCAGTTAACCCTAACCCTAACCCTAACCCTAAAGTCTGAATTCCAGTAAAACAAGAAATGTTTGTGGCTCTTAAAGAGCCGGTTCTGTGTCACACGGATGATCACAGCGACACTAACGCAGCTGCAGCAGCGCTGCTGCGTCCTCAGGGCCGATCTGCTCTGTGTGCTGACTTGGAAATAACCGGCAGGCAGAGAGTTGACTCTTTAAGTTGCATTAAATTGAGAGTAATAGAGCAGATTGGAGCCTGCAGCCATCTTCCTCTTCTTCACCAGAACAGAGAGACGAAGAGCAGCGGCTAAATGTCCAACAGACACCCGCAGCATTTCAGTCAGCGGGCTTTGACTAGGCCCAGTCTGGTTTGTCATGTTGCTGCAGTTTTCATTTTACAGTTTGGTGGCTGGTACCGGCCTGGTCGTTGGTACCGGCCCGGTGGTTGGTACCGGCCCGGTGGCTGGTACCGGCCCGGTGGTTGGTTGGTACCGGCCCATTGGTTGTTGGAGGGGGTCTGCGTGGAGATGGCTGTTTCCTGAACCCATATAAGGATTGGACCCTTTTGTCATGTGTTTGAGGGAGAGGACACCTGGAGAGATTCTAGGATCTCACACAGAGGTGTGAAATGCTGTTTCTCTCAGGACTCACCAGCCCAGCAACGACAGTCATAAAACATTTAGAGCAACTTCCCTTTGAAATTTGAAACTTATTCTAATTAGAGAGCAGGGACCTCCCAGACTGCATACATTAGAGAAGAGACACACCTTCCTTTAAAAGTTTCGGACCTGAAAGAATTAATCAGATCGTTGGGCTGCGGCGGCGCCGGCGCTCTCCAGAGACGCGTCTCCGTATTGGTTTCTGTATTTGTCCATTTTTCTGTTTCTTTCAGGTGATTGATGTCTGTCTTGTGGTTTTGAGTTTCTGATGATTCTGGTATGTTATTGGTGTGATTTGATGCATTTGCTTGTCTGAATAAACTCTGGATGTGTTTGAAGTAGAACCGTGAATGTTGTGAACTGCCCTTAGGGGGGAACCCTCGACCCGGAGAAGGAGAGAGGGGAAAACGAGCTACAGGTGTTAATCATTATCCTCTCAATAAATCCCAATAAACTCCAGAAACCTTACAGGAAGTGACATCACGTTCCCTCTGCTGTCACTCCATCTAGTCTGACAGCAACCAGAGGAGAACTGTGGAGGGTCAGGGGTCATGTATCTGAGAGCGGCGCTCTGCAGGACGTTTCTCTCTGCTGCGCGCGCACACACGCACACACACCCCCACACACACACACACACACAGGACCCGTCCCCTGAAGGGCCCGTCACATGGCGCTCTGTCTCTTCCCTCTCGGTTCGGGTCGCAGGCTGCCAGTGAGCAGCTGAATCTGTCGTGTGATTGGCTGCAGCTTGGCTTCCTGTCCGGCCGCAGCAGAATCCAGCGGTTCTGTTTCTCGCTTCATGAAGAGCTGCAGCTGGACTGATGCACTGCTGCAGCTCTGTTAACTGTGTGTTAACTGTGTGTGTGGCTGCGTCACACTTTGCTCTGCGTCGTCTTTGTCGTCGGCTGTGATGTAGGAGCTGCTTCCTTGGTGGCTCTGAATGCAGAGGGTCAGAGCCACCAAGTTCGGGTCACTGACCCACTTCCTGCTTCCCCCACAGACAGCGGTGCATGGAGGTGATTCTAAATATTTCAAATAACTACTGGATGAATCCCAGAGAAGCTGAAAACTAAAACCTGGAAACATATTTTGTTACCTAAAAATAAAAGTTTGTGTTGAGGGAACGCCTCTTTTCTGCAGACTCGGCATTTCTCCGGATTTTAGAGAAACTGAGTTCAGATGCTGCAGCTCAGATGGAACATGGGTCAGAACAGAACCACAGTTCTGCTCTCACCGGACCAAACCGTCCACTCGGCAGCAGAACCTGCTCATCAGAACGTCCGGATCTGAACTATGGCGTTCCACAGGGCTCAATATTAAGCCCTTCTCTTCTTAAACCTCCTATTCTGCTGTTGGAGGATGACCTGATGACGCACAGCTGGACAGAACCAGAACCAGGTGTGGGTCGCATGTGGACCAGAGAGCTCAGGTCAGTCATCAGTTTCATTCTGTGAGGTTGGAGCAAAGAAGCTGGACATGCAGAGGTCCCCCCGGTTCCACTGGACTTCATGGATTCTCTGCAGACACGAACCTGCGGCTCGGTGTGTCGCTCTGCTGCTGCGTCCCAATAATCAGGAGACATTTTCCTCCAGGAGACAAGATGCTGTCAGTGGAACATCAGGACCAGGTGTTAACATGGCGGCCATGATGGACGAGAGGCGAGAGAGTCGCTAACAGGTGACCTAACAGTTTTAACCGAACACACATTCACACAGAGCTTGGTTTCAGGAGCAGTTCCTCTCAGCAGGTAGCTCACTGGGCTGTTAGCTCTTAGCCATTAGCTGTTAGCCAGTTCATCACGGTTCATATCTGTTGCTGAATTATTGTAAACTGGAGTCGAGCTCACCTTTTATTCTCCAGAAGCTAAAAGTTGCTGGATGTGTGTGTGTGTGTGTGGGCAGAGTGAATTGATGTTTCTTCCTCCATCTGTGATTGGTTTTTCTTCCTCTGTCTTGATCATCATGCGGATTCGACTGAAACACACACACTGCACTCGCTCCACACACACACACGTCACTCACATCTCTCTCTCTGCTGCTCATCCATTGGTTCTCTCTGACCTTTGACTTGTTGGGTCCTGCTGGGGAACACCGCGGTCCGTCTGATGTCCAGAACCTGGACAGGATCTTGTTCATGTGACCTGGAACATTTTTCGTCAGGCTTTTAACTTTGAAACAATCAAAAGTCAATTTGTCTAAATATTAACATTTACAGGCTGCCCAGTGGCGCAGTTGGTAGAGCTGCTGCCTTGCAGCAAGAAGGTTCTGGGTTCGATTCCTGGCCCCAGTCTTTCTGCATGGAGTCTCCATGTTCTTCCTGTGCATGGTGGGTTCTCTCTGGGTACTCCGGCTTCCTCCCACAGTCCAAAAACATGACTGTCAGGTTAATTGGCCTCTCTAGATTGTCCCTAGGTGTGAGTGTGTGTGTGCATGGTTGTTTGTCCTGTGTGTCTCTGTGTTGCCCTGGACAGTCTGGTGACCTGTCCAGGTGACCTGTCCAGGTGACCCCGCCTCTCGCCCGGAACAATAGCTGGGGAGGCACCAGCACCTCCTGACCCCAGTAAGGGACAAGAGAGTATAGAAAATGGATGGATGGATTAACATTTACAGTCTAAAAACCAGGAGACGCAGCTAAACTGTCCTCCCTGATGGTCTACTCAAAGTCCTCTGACTGGTGAAGTGCTGCTCAGAGTGGAGCAACTGGTCAGAGCAAAGAAGCAAAGCAAAGCAACAAAGTGACATTACCAGAAATGGACAGAAGATGATCAGACCAGAAACGCTGGAGCTGTTGTTTACATTTCAGAAAGACAGCTAACTGCTAACAGGTAATGGCTAATAGCTAACAAGTAACGGCTCACAGCTAATGGCTAACAGGTAATGGATAACGGCTAACATGTAACGGCTAGTAGATAACATGTAACAAGTAATGGCTAATGACTAACAGCTTACGGCTAGCAGCTAATGGCAAACAGTTAAAAGCTAACGGCTAAAAGCTAACAGTTACCTGAAGCTCCGTTGCCTGAAGCTCGTCTTCCTTCTTCTGCTGACTGAAGCTCCATCCCCAGGTCCGGCTTCAGGTTTCTGGATCAGATCGCGGCTTTGCCGCCACCGCCACCAGCCGGTCTTGTCTCGCCTGCAGCGTCCTCGTCCCTCACCATGTCTGAGTCATGATGTCTCTGATTTTGGACACAATAGAAGACAGGGACACTTCCTCTCTTTTTGTCTGATCTGATTTTGGTTCCAGATTATTTATTCTTATTGATAATAGAAATAAATTATTTCTGCAGCCAATCAGCTCATATTTTACCCTGACCAAAAATTTAAGTTTATTTCAATGTGAGATAATAACAAGGGTTCTGCTTCCGGTTCTGCTTCCGGTTCTGCTTCCGGTTCTGCTTCCGGTTCTGCTTCCGGTTCTGCTTCCGGTTCTGCTGCCGGTTCTGATTCTTTACTGGACTTCCGCTCTACATGAGAAAGACTTTGTGCAGCAGTTTTTATGTTTCTGGAATCCTGGTTCTTCAGACTGATGCGTCCACACTGTGTCTCTGTCTCTGTCTCCACGCTGCTTGTCCCTCCAACATGCTGACGACAGCACTGAGCCAAGTCGCCTCCTGCATGTCTGTCCCTGGTTGGACATGCAGGACAGACAAGAGTGCTGAACATCTCTCAGCATCGTAGATCTTTGAAACCAGAATTAAACATAAAGAGCTTTTTTGTTTTGTCCACTTTTTTCTCTTTTGTGGAAATCAGAAAAACTTTTTAAACAATTTTCATTCATTATTTCAAAGCCAGAAAAAAAAACTGAGATGAAAAGTTTGACAAAAGAAAAATGATCTTAACCATATTTGTGAGTCTGCAGGCTCCTCCAGGAAGCAGCTTTTGCTCCCAAACTGTGGAGGAAATAATCCTAATTTGGTTCACCTCGTCAGAGCGCGTTTCATGCCTCCTCCTGTCACCATGGCAACGCTGATTAGTTCAATTTGTAAAGCAAACCAAGTCCAGGTGGCTCCATCAGACAAGTAAGCAACAGTTCAGCTTCTGCTTCAGTGAAGGAGCTGATCGTTCTGAGATTATAATCTGGATTATTGGGGAGAAATCTGATCAGAACTTTACTGCAGCGTTTGGCTCACCTGAAGGATTTTAACTATTTTTCCTGATGGCGAGTTCAGCCTGAAGGAATTGATTCATGTATAGATTATAGATTGTCACTGCTGGACAGGAGGTTTATCATTCATGCAATATTCCAAATTAAAGCAGCAAATCCTAGAAATTTCCCTTTGTTTCAAAAACTGCATAAGTTAGTCTGCGAACTCTGACCCTGATCGCTATGGTGATGAGTCAAGAACGGTCCCCACCATCTGGTGGAGGTCAGCTGGAGGTCGGATGGAGGTCGGGTGGAGGTCAGCTGGAGGTTGGGTGGAGGCCAGCTGGAGGTCGGGTGGAGGTCAGCCCGAGGTCGGGTGGAGGTCAGCCCGAGGTCGGGTGGAGGTCAGCCCGAGGTAGGGTGATCCATGGCCAAGCTGTCCATCCCAACTGGTTCAAGCTTGAAGACATCAAGCCTTGGTTCTCTGATGAAATAAATACAAATAAATGTATTTCCTGACAGGATGGTGACACATATTTTAAGCTGCTTCATGTTCTCACATTTTTTCCTAGCTATTTGAGATTGGGTCAAAGGGCAAATGTTCAGGAACAAACCCAACATATCCTCTACAGAGGTGGAGCTTGTTCTAGAAATCAGAAGACCTCATATGAAGTCCGAGTCTCCCGTCCCTCGACATCCTCTTCCATCCGTCCGTCCCATCTGTCCGTCTCCTCCGTCCCTGCTTGCACGCCCTGAGGCAAGCAGCTGATCAGAACCAAAGTCACAATCTGGGTGGAGTCAACATTCAAAGCATTAAATGCTGAAAACAGAACAATCCAGAGTCTGGATGTTCTCTGACACCAAGCTTCAACGCTGCAGGTTTATTGTTGGGAAACTCTCTTTGTATCTCCAACCAACTAAGCAGCATCTGTAGTCTAACTTTTACATTTCTTGCTTCCATTTAATCCCATTTTCCTCCTGAAGTCTTCTAAGAAACTCTTGGAGAGAGTAAGCAGCTTTGCTCTGATAGAAAGTGCAGCCAATGGCTTCATGTGTTTCTCTTCTTTCCTGATTTGTTGTTAGTTGACATTCATCTGCTCCACAGTGACACCCAGTGGCCAAACAGAGCTATGAAGTGAAGAAGTGTTGAACGCGTGCCACCCTTTTAAATGAAAAGACTTTAGATGAGCAAACAGTTTTTTTCTAGAGAATATTTTAACAAGCTTCACTTCTAATTAGGGTGTATATTTATCACACTGTGTGTTTAATTTGCTTGGTGACTTTCTGCCAAGTTATGCGGGTAACTAACACAACCCTGCTGTCAGACACTTTGTTGTGCATTTGCTTTGACTTTAACAGGCAGGCCTTCACTCCGAGATGAATGAGAGGGCAGATTGTGTTGAAGCTGATGAAGTGTCCTGATGCTCATTAGACGCTTGGCGATAAGCTGATGGATGCTGCTCACTTTTTAGGCGGCGCTCTTGTAATGATGAATGGGCTCGTGTTAAAAGGCAGCTCATCTCCATCCTTTCTGCTATCCTTTTCCTTTCAGTGTTTATTGAATTATTTGATTTAATAAAGAAAGTCTCATTAAAGCCAAGGAGCAGAGCAGTAAGTGTGATTAATGCTTCAGCCATTAATAATGAGCTGGTCTGGGTGAAACCTGCTCAGGTAAGGCAGCATTTCAATGAATGAAAGTCATCAGCCAGACTTGTTTGGTCATTTATTAAAGTATGGAAATGAGAGAAAAGTGTTTGGGCCGAATCGGGTCGGACCAATGAACCCCTGCTGGTGGGATCTGGTAAAAACATCAAATCTCTATTTAATACAGACTGACTTATTGGACTCCAAGTCATTTTATAATTTAAAGTAAATTTACTGAAAGAATCATGTTCCAGGATTGAAGCCTGTGGTCATGGCTTAGTGCTTATTTTATTTCTGGAAACATTTTCTTTCATGCCAACATTAGAAGGTGCTATCTAAAGATTTGCAATGTGTTTTATTTCTCACCTTCCATAATCTCACTTTTTGTTTTGTTTTGTTACTGGGAAAACATTTTTATTTGCTTTTTCTACAAATCTGATGCTTGTTTGCTAATTTCTCAACCAGCCGTCTCTCAGCCCTGAATCTTTGAATCGTAGAGAAAAGGGAGGAGCTGGAGGCTCAACGTTTGTTGTGGCAGCTGTGAAATATGGCAGAAAACCTGGTAGCTTAAATCCTGGCTTATCTAAGTAAACTGCTCGACTCTTTAGGGAGGCTGGAAGACTGCTGCTGTTTGGCCACTGAGCTGGTTTGAATCGGCATGTTCAGATTCTCAGTTGATTGTGGTAAGATTCATCGCTCACATCCAGGGAAGACCAGGACAGTGCCGACAGGAAAACATAAGCTGTTTGTCTGAAGACAGAGTCCGTTAATCGGAAATCCAGAGTTTCCGGGTCGTGTGAGAGAGCACGGTCCGGTTAGGGGAGGTGGCAGGGAAGGAGAATACCAGAGAATACCAGCTGCTGGTTCCGGGACCATGTGAGATTTTATTTCAGCTTAATAACTCATAACTCTTAATGTCTTTCATGTTAATCACAGCAGAGGCCTGTCAGAACCAACACAGGTTCTTCTCTGGAGAAATGTGCGTCAGTGGTTCTGGACTGAGGAGGATCAGGGTTTCGGGTTTTCCTCAAACTGTCTGCCTTCTGGCAGAGCTCTACTCTGATCTGTTCAAGACATTTCATGCCATCCAAAACTTGAACTACCCTGACAGTGGATGGAGACGTGTTCTTTCTCCAGACCCATCTGGGCCCGTGATCCAGATCACTTTACTGTCCAAGGATGTGGACGAACCGTCAAACGCAGCATTTGGCCGACTGGGACACAAGGCCTTCAGAGCGCTTAGACTTTACGGAATGGCTGCTAGCATTCGGTTCCCTGAACTCAAAGTGAATCTGGTCAGATGCTCATTCTGTATAAAAATGACTTTATTTCCATCTAAAACAGGTACAAACATGACATACTTTCCCCTGGGAAACACAGAGCAGCTGGCCAGTACCTGAAAACGTGTCAGGGTCTTGGGTTGCTTTGGCTTTTTCTGGGTTCTGAGTTCTGATCATTTATCCGTTATCCACCTGCTGGGTCATCAGCCCGGGTCTGTTGTTCCAATGTTCTCTGTCCCAGTATCGAATCTCCTCTCCTGCTTTAGTCCTCGCTGGTTTCTTGCAGTACTTTCCTGTTAACCTCTGCTTTCTTTTGCACACAGATTCCTGTTTCCTGCTCTGACTCCCTGTGGTTTTTTTAAGTTTTATATTCATTTTTCATTAAATTATCAAATCCATTTGCTGCCTCTGCCTCTCTGCATTTGGGTCCTACTTCATTTCTACACATCATGACAAACGGTAAAATGTGGTTACGAAGAAATTCTGAAATATAATTAGTTGAGTTTGACAAAACTAACAAACCTTTCTTGTATTTTGTTGGACCCACCTGCACTAGGCCTTTTCCAAGACCTACTGGTATGTCCTTATTGGGCATTAACCACTAAAACCAGAATAGGGCTGGTTCTGGTTCTCTTTCCTTGTGCTTCAGGACCTAAAACCAGGGACAATCCTAAACTAGGATTCCTCTGGATACGACTTCCTGGTAGAAGTTGTTTCAACCAGGAAGTCATTTCCACCATGGAGTCGTTTCCACCAGGAAGTTGTTTCAACCAGGAAGTCATTTCCCCCAGGAAGTCATTTCCAGGTGAACTTCGGTTCCTGCGGCCGACTCACAGAACGTCACAAATCATTTCCAGTGTTTGTTGCTTGTTTGCTGTTCCCAACACGGCCAGTGATTGTTATGTTGCCATCAACTCAAGCACTGCGAGTTGCCTTGGTGCTACAATATTCCAAAACAATAAAGTCGACTTCATCAAACTACAGTCAGAACAAACGGACTCTAAATCAGAGCAAACTTAGTTTAGTGATTGAAATGATTGGAAAATAAGAGTAAAAGAAAATAAATGTAAACAAGTCTACCGTTGATGAACTAATCAGAAAGTTGATTGCAGAGAAAGCGAAAGCATCATCAAGCATTCTTCCTTATGGAAGCATTTTTATTCTGTGCAGTTTTAACTTTCATCCTTTTCATGCCAACAAAACATCAAACTAACTACAACATGTTTGATTTCTGCGGCTTCGACCAGGACTGCAGTGATGATGATGATGTGAAGAAGGGTCATTTATTACGTTTCTGAACAATCTGCAGCAAAGTAACAGGAAAAAGAGAACAGAGAGCAGAATCTGTACAGAGGGAGGGAATAAATGCAGGTGGTAGCTGTGGGTGCAGCGCGGTTATTATTAGATTATCATTTTATAGAGCAGTGAGAGAAGCAGCCGATCAGAGCGCGAGCAATTGATTCCCAGACGGCAAGAACAAACAGCCTCTGAGATGATGCTCAGATTAGGCCAAGCAGCAAGATTAGTTCATCAATAACGCAAATGAAAAACAATCTCTCTTTATCTGCTCAGCTCCGCGTCTCTTTGCAAGAATCCTTTAACCCCGGCTCAATTTCTGTTTCTGTGAAATTGCTCTTTGGTGAATAAATCAATGAAGTGCATCAGCTGGCCGGTCGCTCTCTGGAGCTGCTGCTGTTTCTAAAATCCTTAGGCTTTGACTGACAATATGATATATGCTACATGTTAGACCGACCGACCGACAGACATTGCTGTTGATGTGGTAACAGCAAATTTATGCATGTCAAGGTCCTTAAAACTGTTATCTGATAATCTTCTTTTTTCTTGGCAGGAGAAACGATGCCATGAACAACTCAGCGCTTCACCAGCTGGGAGGGAAGAAACCCGACACCCATCAGCTTGTCTGATACTAGCAAAGATCAAGGAGGTCAATCAAGAGCTGCATTAAATGGATTCAGTGTAAACTTCAATTCTGAAGACGATTCTGGATCAGTGGTCAGCCTCGATCCCATGTGATACAGAGCAGCTGAAACGGCTCTCAGATACTGCTTGCTGTGGTAAATCTGAAAATGAACAGTTCCCTAAATGCAGACCAACTCTGATTTGGAACAATTAAGGAGTTAAGAAATCTTCCCTGGTTGTTGTTGGAGGGGGACCGGAGCTCTGGTCATCGGTTCTTCGTCCTCAGTCCGCCTGGCTAACAGCAGGCCAGCTGCTGCTTCATGCTAATGATGTCATAATGTTTCAGAGGTCATGTGTCCTTCAGCCGGAAGCTTCTAAATCAGCCCCGACCCATTTACTGGGTTAGCAAACCGCAGGAGTCCCAGGTTGAACCTTGGGGTACCCCACATGACTGGAGACACAAACTGACAATGAAATCCCTGTTCTGTCAGAAAGGAACCAGCCTGGTACTGGAACCAGGTGAGGTCTGGACCGGAGAGTCGGACCCAGTTCTCCAGTCGGTTCAGTAACATGATCAACACTGAGGTCCAACAGAACCAGAACCAGCTCTGTGGTTCCTCAACCGTCTGTGTTTATATGCAGTCATTGAACACTTTGACTAGGCCGGTCTCAGCACTGCGGTAACCATGGAAACCAGAGTGAAAGCGGCTGCCGAACCGCCGAAACAGATTTTCCAGTACGGTTGGCGATGAACGGGAGGTCAGAGGTCGGCCTGTGATTCTGCAGCAGTGATTTGTTTTTATCAGAGGTTCGATATCTGCTGGTTTTAAAGGAAAACCTCCTGATGAGAACCACCAGTTTCTGCTTGAGCTCAGATGGAGGGTGGCTGGGCTTTGTGAGGGAACGGTGTGGGTCGGACATCCAGCTGCAGGAGGAGCTGCTGGGGTTCTTCATGTGGTCCGTTTGGGTGCAGCAGATACTGGATTTAGGGTGGATGTTCAGATTAATGCTCCATCTTTTTTTCTCCGCAAAGAAGTTGGTAAATTTATTGCAGGCTGTGTTTGAGTTCCGGTGGTTCAGTCAAAGCTCCAGCATCGTTCATGTCTTTGATTCTGATTTCGGTAGAGAATATTTCCTGCATGTTTTAGTGTGGAGCGATCGCGTCGCAGTTTCTGCAGATTCCATAATAAAAGTCGAGTTTTAATCCATTCACATCCCGCCACATGACCAAGGTTTCTTTCACTTCTTACCAGCAGAAACAGCAGAGTTTGTTCGTGGCGTCTGCAGCCCGGCTCTGTGGCGGTTGGTCGTGGTGCCGTGGCTCTGCAGACCACATGGACTGAACCTCGGCAGTAAAGGAGGGTCGGGGTCGAGCTGAGCAGCTGCCAGAGGAAAACTCCCAGATGAGCTGCTGAAGAAGAGCTTACCTGAACAGGTAGACTCGAGTCAGGCTCAGGAAACTATGTATTTATTGACATTTAAAGTAATAAATTATTTGTGAACTAATAGACTTATTGAACTTAAAGTTAGAAGAAAGGTTTAACGGGCTTTAATGGCTGGATGCCTTCTTGTTCTGTGTTCCTCTGCAGGATCACAGACGTCTGTTTTTCTGGTCATGATGTAAAGAACATGAGACAAGTCGCTTTGACCAGAAGCTTTCATATTTGCAGGAAGTCCAGCGCAGAACTCCTGGGAAGTTACGGGCCTCTGCTGCAGGTTCAGCGTCTAACAGTTTCTGATGCACCAACATTTTCATTTCAAAGCTTGAGCAGGAGAATAAAGTGATCAGGTGTAAATGTGGCGTCAGACAGAAACTAATCTGTAGAAGTTGATAAGGGAGGCAGAGCGAGCAGAAAGGTGAGGAAAGTGTTGTGTTTTCATAACGGAGGTCGACGGGGTCACGCTCCTGATTCTGAAAGCTTTTACACGCCTTTCATCCACGGCCGGCTCTTCGCATCAGAGCTGTTCAAACCACAGAGACGAGGTTCTGCTTCTGGGTGCTTTCAAACGTAGAGAATGAAAAGCACAGCTCTTTGTTTGCCTCCACAGATGGACGGCGCACACGGCCTCGGTCGGAGCGGGTCGCTCGGAGCGGCTGCAGTGTTTTCAGACCAGCATGGTTTAGTTTGTTCCCTGCTGGTTTCTGGAAGTGATTCACAGCTTCGCTGGAGGAAAATCTGAATTCACACAGGTTGTGCTAGAGTGAAACATGTTTCCTGACTGAAGAAAAATAAGTAAAAAGCAGTTTGATAGCTGAGCTGAAGGAGCTTTGAAAAGCATCAGATCTGTAAAGTCATGGATGTGCCGTCGTCCCTCAGCCTGACGCTCTGACGTTCCCATCTCAGCAGGTCCACATCATGACCAAGGTCATTTTCTATTGGTTCTGGGTCTGTTTGTTCTGCTGGTTCTGATGGTTCTGATGAAGGACAGATTGTATCCACTCCATCCTCTCCTCGCTAATCGATGTTAGCCTGTCAACTGTTCTGCAGACTCTCCTGTTCCTCCAGAACAAGCAGCTGCTCTTGCAGCAGCAGATAACCGTCGTCTGGCTGCCGCGGAGATATTTAGGGAAACGAAGCCCGGTAGTCCTTCAAGGTGATCCATCAACCACCACGCAGCCCAGGGCAGCACTACATCCTCTACAAAGAGATGTGGAGGACGGCTGGGAAGGAAAATCAATGCCTGCAACGTACACAGAGAAAATGTTGCTGCCAATACTGTAGTGGCGCAATATCACCCTGCATGAGGCCAAGGGGGGAAAATAGAGCCATAAAGTAGAGCTGGACAATGTCACAGCCATGAAAAATTCATTAAGTCTGCTCCTTTCACAGCGGGACACGATGCTGAGGCTTTTCCTCCATGTGAGGCAGAGCAGGAGGAAAACTGGAGGGATGATTAACTCTGCAACGATGGAGACACAGACGGAGACAGAGACGGAGACACAGATGGAGACACAGATAGAGACAGAGATGGAGACACAGACGGAGACACAGAGGAGACAGAGATGGAGACAGAGATGGAGACAGAGACGGAGACACAGATGGAGACAAAGATGGAGACAGAGACGGAGACAGAGACGGAGACCCAGATGGAGCGAGGGAAAGCTTTGACCTCTGATCCCAAACAGAACCAGAACCTCCAGGGTGGTGTTGGTCTGGATGTGGGAGAATCCACAGAATTCAGTTGGTAAATAATAAAGTGATAGAAAATCACAATAACCAGTCCTGGAGTTATGACAACTCAACACGATATTCTGTTAATGAAGGTGTGAAATAATAAAGAGCAGCAGCGCACAGCGTGATAACAATCTGCTGAACCGTTCTCATGTTTCATCACTTAAGAAGTGATTGTTTTATTGGAGCAGCTGATCCTGTTCTGGAAAACAAAGGAAGCTTCACTTTTATGTTTTCATCCAGTAGCAAAATCATCTCTGATGAAGAAGTGATGGCTGCTGTGCTGCTGGGAACTGATTCACCAACAGGTTTCTATTCCCGCCATGTTTCATCCTGGATCCTGTGGATGATCTCATCTCTGCAGGCCAGAGTGAAGTCTGGACCGATGAATGTCTGCTGAAGCCTCTCGGCGGCCAATGAACAAACGCTCTGGATCGCTGCTCTGCCTGAAGACCCAATATGGAAGCACGGCTCCAGTTCTCCCATCATGACCACCAGATTTCTATTTCAAATCCAACATGGTGGTCTCCAGACCACTGCTTGGGTCAGCTGCCCTGCATCATGCAGCCCGTTCAGGTCCAGATCCAGGTGTATTCCTCTGATTGTAGATCTAAACAGAGTTTAGACTAGAAGTTGTTTTCCTCTGGTAACATCCTAACTCAGATGCCACTGGTCTGAAACACTTCCAGGATTTAAATGGTGCTAGAAATCTGCCCAGAACATCAGCAGGTTCACAAGAGACGACAGAGGAGGGAAGCGTTCCTGCAGCTGAAGGCCAGCAAAGGATCCAAGCAGGTGTTCAAATGAAAGCAGAGGTTCAGTTATCGGCCCGGTTTCCAGCAGAGCGACGAACCCGGAGCAGAGAGACGCAGCTGAGGGACGATGTTCAGGCAGGAAGACGGCAGACGAAGGGCAGACATGTAGGGCTGCTGGCCTGTGATGGATGCTGATGTCACCACAGTTACAAATGAAGCAATCCGTCCAGCATGAATAATGCATACTTACCTAAATGTTGTCTCTCATCTTTTTGCTCTGCTGCAGCGGCGGACAGAGGATCCAGTTTTTCCCCAAAGAACCAGAACCCGGCGCCAATCACTTACCGTTAGATCCTCCAGTTTCACTCTGGCTGGATTTAAAAAGCTCCATTTAATTAGAAAGACGTCGTCACAGGACATCGAAGGAAAGACTCGATTTAAAATAACTCAAAAGTTCAAGAATTTTCAGATCTAAATTTATGAAGGTCATGCAGACCAGCCTGGCAGGAGGAGATCCGCTGCACCTCTGACACACCAACCTGGACCCAGATCTGTTCCTGCAACCTCCCAGTCTGACGGATGAGAGCTTTGATGGACGTCTTCCTTTGGCTGGAGGCTTTTCTCTGGCCTTGGCGTTGAGGGAGATCCTATTAGCGCGCTCTGCGTGAAATCCTAACTCTCCGGGACGTTCAGGTCAGGTCTGCCTTCTGGCTTTGCCTCCACAAGGTTCCACATTTCTGGATTTCACACGGTGCCCCTCAATCTGTCCAGTGGTAATAAGTTGGGTATTGGTGGGTCTGTGGTGTCGTTCCACTCATCTACATAATCATGCAGCTCAGAACCCAGAGAGCGCCGTTTGGCTCTGACTGTCGCCTCTCAGCCGGGAGACGAGTTCATACGATGAAAAATCTAAAAAAGTCAGTAAATAACAGTTCTGTCCAGAAGCTGCAGGGGGCAGCAACAGGACGACTGTCGCGCTGTCCCGCCGCACCAAAGATACCCAGCAGGACATCTGGACACATTCCACGTCCTCCTTAGCGAGAAGCAGCTACCAGTTCACTGAACTGCTAACAGAAATTCAACACTTAGCTTCCAGACAAAAACATGCTACAATCTTAATCCTCCAGCTCTGCAGAGTAAAGGTCTTTGGATGGACATTCATCCGTCCACCAATGGATCCATCTGATATGTGCTGATATATATGCAGCAGTTACTGATATAACTCATCAGTGAAGGTATATTTACGGCATATGGCAGAAGCGATCTGCAGTCTATCGGCTAACCGCAGTAAAGCCTGTTGATAACGTAACCGGCGGCACCAAAACAGAGCAGCGTGAAGCCGCATGGCTGGGAGCGCAAAGGAAGAGCTGCTTAAAAAGCAGGTCCAAACCAATTACATGCACCTGGTTGGGGTTTGACCTGCAGGGGTCGCAGCGCTCAGGAGGAGAGCAGCAGATGTCACGGCCAGATGACGGGGAAGAGCCGTGGGGCAGGGGGACAGTGACGGTCTTTCTGAAACTACAAAAAGAAAACCCCTTAAAGGACTTAGTGCCCCCCCCCCCCCACCATGCAGAGACAAGGTGGCCTCCGCCCACACTGACAACGTGGCGGCTGTTACCCAGAAACCTTTGCTACCATTAATGTGGTAGTTTGTTCTCTCAACAGGTTTTGCTGTGATACGGAAAAGATGAGACAGACGATGAGCTTCCATCAGCATCTGACATGAAAGTTTCTTCTTCTGTGATATAATCCAGGCATCACTGACACCCAAAATGGCCATGTCCCTTTAAACCAACTGGGTTTTAACATGATCCATTTAACAATATGAATTTTATGAAATGAAAAAATCTTTCCACTGATGGCTTTTAATTCTCTGAAGCAAGTTAATATTTGCAGTTTCTGCTGTAACTCAAACTCCTTGTCCTTTTTCCTCAGAAGTTTTGCAATCTTTAATTATCAAAATAAAATCTATGAATTTCCTTTGGACTATTTTAGTAAGTTATTCTGCACAAATAAAATATACTTTAATATTTAAGTGTAACCCGAACATTTTTTCCTAGTGTTTATTTGGTTAATTCACAATGATTTATTTTGTTCAGTTATTTAAACCTTAAAAATCCTCTTTTCTTTAATTCTTGTATCACGTGGTTTTAGAAAAAACAAAAGGGATCACGTGATCTACTGGTCGCGTCTCAATCAGGCAGCAGCTGTTTAAATGAGGCTGTTTACCTGCCTGGTGGAGACGCTGACTGATGCTGCACAGACTTCGCACAATTGTGGACAACACAGGCGCAGAACCCGAAAGGTTTGGCAAAGAGGGGCTGGTGAGAGTTTGATTGTTGTCAGGGAGCTAGAAAGCTAGCGCTAGTTAGCTACAGGAACCATTGGACTCAGCATGGTGGTGATAATTAATGAACATGTACATGTCTGAAATTTGTTTAAAAAGAGAAACAATGGATTAATGAATTGGGCCTGTTGTGCAGGCCAGGTGCCCCCCCCCCCCGGATCTGGATTCTAGGGTGGATGGTTTGGATGGTCCGGGACCCAGACTGGCGAGCTAACTGGGAATAGCAGGACTGAATGAGCCTTGCGTCTTGTTCCTCTGTGGATCGGTGGTTTCTGTGGAGGACTTGCTGGATTCTCCCCCGCTAAGAGACGTTTTTTATTTTTATTTAATTGTTTTGTTCATGAACCCTGTAAATACTGTATATATTAATACAATCACCTCTTGCACAAAGTTTGTTGTTGTGAGTGTTATTACAAATCGCCACCTCCTCCAGCAGCCGGACCTGGACACGAAATTATCTGATTTAAAATTCTGACCATTTACTTATTTCAAAACCGTATTTGCATAAGAACAATAGGTTACATAAGCATTGTGTGGTGTTGAGGGTGAATAATGACGGGGTGAAAGTGAAGTGGTGGAGAGAGATGGAGTGCAGGGGGAGCAGCAGGGGGCGAGAAGCGATGAGGAGCATTTAGTGTGTAGAGATCAGGGAGAGAAAGGAGAGGTGCAGGAGGACGGAACCGTGTGGAGTCGGTTCGACTGCTGAGGTGGAGGGAGAGAAAAGTGAAGCAGAGGAGCTGATGGAGCTGGAGGCTTCGACCCGATGAAGAGGCTCTCCTCCAAACACGACGAGTTTCTACCAAACAGATCTACTTTGGTTCCATCTGACCTTATGACCCAATACTCTTCTGGAACATCCAAATGCTCTCTAGCAAACTTCAGACCCGGATCTGTACTGGCTCCAGCAGGGGGACACGTCTGGCACTGCAAGACCTGAGTCCCTTTAGTGTGTTACTGACGGTAGCCTTTGGACCTTTGACCCCAGCTTTCTGCAGGTCATTCCTCGGTCCCCTGTGTGGTTCTGGGATCTTGTGATCATTCTGACCCCACAGGCTGAGATCTGGAGCCCCTGATGGAGGGAGGTTAGCAGTGGTCTTGTAGGTCTTCCATTTCCTGATTATCGCTCCCACAGTAGATTCTTCACACCAAGCTGCTTGTCTATTGCAGATTCAGCCTCCCAGCCTGGTGCAGGTCTACAATCCTGTTTCTGGTCCTTCGACAGTCTTTGGTTTCCACCATAGTGGAACTTGGAGTGGGACAGTTTGTGTCCAGGTGTCTTTATACTGTTAACGAGTTCAAACAGGTGATGCAGGTAATGAGTGGAGGACAGAGGAGCCTCTGGAGGAAGAAGCTGCAGGTCTGACAGACAGAAATCTGGCTTGTTTCTAGGTGACCAAATACTTATTTTCCACCTTATTTTAATGTGATTTTCCGACATTTTTTTTCCGCATTTTGTGTCTCATTGTTGACCTCTGACCTATGAGGTCAGTTACAGGCCTCTCGTTTTTTTAAGTGGGAGAACCTGCTGACTGACTAAATACTTTTTTCCCATTATAATCCATTAAATTCTGGATTTGACCTTTTCGTACCTTAATGTTTTTTTTATTTCTTAACTTTATTGCTTCTTTCCATTCATTTGTTACCATGGATCCATTTTCTGATCGTTTTCAATCCTCCTTCCTTTATTGAATGATCTGCTGCACATTTCTACATTTACATCATTTATATCTGTTTTCATATCTACTTTTCTTAAGTTTATTTGACTCAAGTATCTAAATGAATCCAATCTGCCTAAATCATTTTGACTGATCTTTATATTCTTATTATTTGAAGTGAATCCTACTCTTATTGTGGCGGGTAATGATGTCTACCTGCTGTTGGATTTGGATCAGAAAAAGCAGCTAAAACATTTGATATGAATCAATAACTGATTCCATCCCGGTTCTTACATTGATCCTTGATTTTTCTTTTCCATTAGTTCTTCTATAACTTGTTGTTTATCATTACTTTTACCCCAGAATGTCCCATCTGCATTAAAATGGCCAGAAAGCAACTTTCCAAATATCCAGTTAACTCCTCCATTGTTCCAGTGGATAATATGGATCATAAGCATCGATTATTTTTAAAGTTCCTTCTTGTTCCATATCTCAGCCTGTAAACCTGATATTGTTTCTCTGGCTTTATAAATGTTCCTCCTCTCTTCTTACTCCATCATGGCCTCTAATCACAACATCTAAAGTCGTTTTTATTCATGTTTCCTGAACACAAATCGTTTCTGCTTGTTTCTCCAGATGATCAATTTAACCTTCCAGCTCCTGTAAGCAGCAGTTAGACTTCCTGCATTGAACTGCTTCCCCCGGGAGGTCCTGGTGGATCTGGTGGTCTTGATGGTTCTGGTGATCCTGATGGTTCTGGTGGTCCTGGGTGAAATCAGATCCAAGCATCTGGACCTTCAGCAGAAGCCGGGCTCAGCAGCAGAGGTCCGATTCCGCTGATGAAGCGAAGCAGTTCAGAGATTCAGCCTCATTAAATCAGAATTTTTTCCCAGAATCTTCCACAGACACTTAGTATCAAAACCTGAATGATCCCATCACTGCAGTGATTATGGGCCAAATGGTTCATGCCCCCCCCCATCTGCCTGGAACGGGTCTAAACTCAGTCAGTTGCCATGATGTGGTGACATGGAAGTGGACCCACCATCACCATGGAGGCACAAACACCTTGATACCAGCAATATCCCATCAGAGAGCAGCGAGATCAGATCACAGACAGTAATGGAGGGAACGGCCGGGAGGGAGGGAACGGCCGGGAAAAGTCAGAAATAATCAACATAAAAACTGATGAAACTGAAACAGAAGCAGAACCTGAGCTGCTCCGACCGCCGCTCAACATCTGGACCCATCTCCAGGCTTTATCCAGCAATCATATTTCATGCTAATTATGACCTGATTGGGCGAACAAAGACGACTCGAATTGCTTGTCATCCTTTGGTTTGTGCGGGTGCGTTCGGGAGGGAGGGGCTGGCCTCTGGAACTCCATCATCCTGGTTATAAAGGTGATCAGAAATCGATTTGGTTCCATTAGGCTTGTTTGCAGCAGAGCAGCTCGGGTTTAAAGCTGCACTGTTTCCTTCCTGGTTTCCTTCCTGGTTTCCTTCCTGGTTTCCCATCCGCTGCTCAGCCTGCAGTGCTTCTCAAACATTGATTTTCCTCTCCGTCTAGTTCAAGGCTTCACTGTTCTTCCTTATTGCCTTTGAAACTTTGCTGATGCGCCGCGTCAGAAGGTTGATGTTTCTGTGGACACTCGGCCCTGAGAGGCTTTAACACCAGGAAAAATTTACTGGACAAATGTCCAGCTGGACAAATGTCCTGTTTATATTTCTGGAAGAAACTTCTGTTGAATATCATTTAGAGAAAGAAGCAGATTCTTCCCAGCAGGTTGATGTTCTTCAAACATCAAATGAATTTAGCATTTACTAGAAAGGGTTAACTTCAAAACGTCTTCAAGTCTTTATTCATGATTTAACAGTGATGAGGAAGCTGGACAATATGAATATCATGACAGCGGTCCGTCCCTCCGTTTTATTTTCCACTGTTCCTGTCAGATTCTTCAAACTGTTAATTATTTGGCATCAAGCTTTGGAAGCTCCTTGTTGGTCACTGCATGTCTCCTCTACTTCCACATCAGCTGGAAACAAACATCTGACTTACTGATTCATTACTGCAGAGAATCGCTACCACAGAGGGAAACAATGAGAGCGCTTTCACTTTATGATGTGACCGTTCTCTTGTTTAGACGTGACAGTGTCGTGTCCAGCAGGTGGCGGTAGTGAGCCTGTTAGGCATAAAGGCTAACAGGAGCTGGTCTGGTTTTCCTTCATGCTGCGTCTCAACATGGAGATGCTGATGCTTCTCCGCATCGTGGTTGAAACCGTCAGCAGTGTCTCGCTCTGAGCTGGACCCTAAATAGAACAGAAGGAAATGATCCTGACTGGCCAAAACCAAGCTGCAGTTGGCTTCTGGTTCGGGAAACGACCAGGATCCTGCTGAGGGAAACCCGGGTGTATTGCAGCAGCGCGAGGCGGACAGAGACAAGAGGAGCCAGAGATAAGAGCCTGAATGTCCCAGAGCTTCGCTCTGCCTGGATGGGGGGGCAGATAAACCCGTTCAGGCTGAAGCTTTTCAGAACAAATTATATGGAGAAGATTAAACCAAACAAGTGAGACTGATGTGGACAATCTGACTTGTGCACACCAATGGGTCTCTAGATAACGGCTGGGCCCCATCCTAACTGCTGAAGACATTTGGTAGAAATGAGACGAATCAGCTTTAACTGGACCCTCATCATAAACGAAGTATCAATTCCTCTGCAGTCATTTGAATCACAGGCCGTCTTTTTTTTCACTGCTAAGAATATTGACGTGTTTGATGTGGACTCTTCAGCTTTCCGTATTCTTTAAACCAACATGTGATTCATATGTAATGTTACACATTTCCTTAAAATAAAAGGAGGGGATTATGATGAAAAATGTCATTTTCTGGTAATGAAGTCATGACATAATATTATCTGAACTCAAAAGTCCAGCCAAAGTCAGCAGACGCCTCGTTTTCTTCAGTCTGATCTATAGTCTATAGATCTATCGATATAGATCTACCGAGCTTCACGATGCTCCAACCCAAAGCGCCTCAGTCCGCCTGAGGCTTCGCTCTGCAGCAGCAACTTCAGCGTAATTGGTGACTATGTGGCTAGTAGCTGCAGCTCCGGGGGATTAGAGCCAAAACATAATTAGTGTTTCTACATCAGTTTTGCGTGCAGAGGATGAGTCGCAGAAATATGCAAATAGGAAGGTTGTTTTGCACAGTTTCTGTCCTGAAATGCAGAGACCATAAACATTTAAGTCATTTATAAATCTAGCAGTAATTACTTATTGGAAATGTTACTTAAGAATGTTGAAACAAATGGAGCTCTGCAGCATTTGCATAATGATGTTAGTAAATTATACAGGAGAGTGGAAACAGAATATTCTAGAAGCTGCAGCTGATGTTCCTGTTGTGAGACGGAGAAGGTCAGATGGAGGCCGAAGCACTTCAGCATTAATTCAATTGTTCACATTACAGAGTAATGAGAATCGTTTCATTTCCAGTCTGGCGGGTCAGGGGTTAACGCAATTTAATGGGAATGAAAACTAAACGTCGCGAGGAAGAGTTCAGCTCCAAACCATCGAGATCAGCTCCGGTTCTGGCTCGTCTAGGTTTTGGCGTTTTCTGTCTTTTTGGGGTTTCTGCGTCTTCTGGGATCGTCCTTCTTTCAAGAAATGACATCAAAATTTCTGAAATGAGAAACAACCCAACAGGTTCTGATGTCTCAACCCTTACAAAGGTCATCTTCTCTCAGCCCACCTGTGGGGATCCCATCCATCCATCCATCCATCCATCCATCCATCCATCCATCCATCCATCCATCCATCCATCCATCCATCCATCCATTAATCCCTTCATCCATCCATCATGCTCTATATGTTCATGCAGGTAATGATTTGCTGACTCAGTTTGTACTTTATATTCCAGTCAGCTTTTGGAGAACACATTTTAAACCTGTGAGGAAAACGCAGCACGTTGCAGCAACATGAGCACAGATCGCAGCCGGCCAATCACAGATGGAGGCCTGATAGGAGCAGACAGCGATGGATTGTCCTGAGCTAACTGTCAGTAGGTCTGCATGTGTCTCCGACTGATAGAGAGAATTAGAGCTGTCACAAGTCCGATAACAGTGTTTTAGGTGAAGAAGCAGTCTAACACGCACACACACACACACCCCACACACACGCACAACCCCCCCCCACACACACGCACACAGGGAAGGTGACTTTTGTCCAATAATGACATGAAGGAAAGAGAGACGAAGCCTGAAGAAGAAAGGATTCCTAAAAGAGAGAAGTGTTGACAGAAATAACATGAAGGGTAAAATCTGAATTTAAAGGTCTAACTGCATCACTCTGAATGAAATATGCCTATAAACTGGAATAAAAAGGAGTGAAGTTTCAATATTTAAAGACATTTTCTGCTGTCTGCTTTAAATGTGTTAAATCTGCCTCTCATGTTCTCTATTCTGTCCCTCTAGTTTTAAGTTTCTTCAGTCCAAATAATTCTTAATAAAACATAATATGTATTCATATGCATTAAGATGAATTAATATGAACAAAGACAATCAGCATTAATGGAAATAAATGTAGCTCCTGGATTGGCTGCTTGACAAACACCAGATGTGGGGATTAAGGATTTTTTACTGCAGGTTCAGATGACGTAGCGCCGACGTCCCACTGCAGACGGAGGACAGGAAGTAAACGCAGCCCGTTTATTCCTGTTGATCCAGCATCTAAATGCCTACAGCCTGAGTCCTGTACGGCTGTTCCAACCGCTCTGATACAGAGAAAGATTCACGTTATTTTCGTGATTCGAAGGGACTTAATTTGAATAAACTTACTGATAAAAGAGGAGCAAAGTGGATCAACAACCTTCAGCTGAAACCAGGAGGAAACTAACATGGCAGAGTTTTGCAGCGCCGCTTCTAACAGTTTAAATAGTTTTTCAGATGTTACTTAGAGACAAGCATTCATAGGTAACATATTATCTTTATGCCGCAGCCTGGCTAATGTTGTTAGCAGCTAGCTCAGTGCCAGTCAGGACAGAAAATATAAAGTTTATTTCATGCTAAAAGAAGCCAAATAAAGTAAATGTAAGCTGCAGCCATCCAGCCACAGAGAGCTGGGACTCTCAGGCTTCCGGTCTGACAGGAACTGGGGCTTCTGCAGATCGGAGCGGATCGATGGCCTTCATCGGACCTGAATCCAGCAGCGACCCAACATGAAGGTTCAGCATGAATTTGGGTTTAGAGAAGCTACATTAATGATTTACCAGGAGATCCAGGCTCATAGAAATAACATGGGCTAGCTGGTTGTTAGTGATAGCATCATTAGCATAGGCTAATCACTGAAAATAGCACAACTCACCGGCAGAAACAAGTCGACAGCCATTTAAAGCTTCTTTACATCCTAAATGTTTGAAACCTGAACCTAAATGCCTGCATCCTCCAGGCCTTAGAAAACTTTCTCCTGGCTCGTCGTATAATCTGAGGTCTGCAGCTCCAGGCAGCTCGTTATGTGGATCGATGCGGGCAAAGCCTCAAGGTTATAGAGAAGTCTTTTTACCGAGATCATACGGATCTCAGGTTTTCTTGAGATGCTTCGCCTGTTCCAGCCTGTTTAGGGCATCAGCTACTGGCTGAGATCCATTTTGCTCTGATTTGAAACGGAGGAATCCACTTCCGGGTCTTCATGTGAATTTGTGCACCATCCGGGTCACGTGACTGAAACCCAGCTGTGTTTCTTTCAGCCCTCTTGTTCCTGTGTTTTCCCCACTATCATTGCAGCCGGCTGCGTCTTGTTCTCTTGTTAAGTCCGCATGTATTTAGTCTTTCGTCTTGTGTCCTTGTTCCTTGTCAGTTCAGTCTGTCATTCGTGTCAGATCTTTTTGCAAGTTTCGAGTTTTTCCTGGGCTACTAGTTCACGGCTAATTGTCAGCACTTGTAAGAATTAAAGAAGGGTTTTTTCCTGTCAATCTGAGTTGCTCCATTCCTTCTCAACACCTAACAATCACGACAGAAGGAACCAGTCAAACGTAGAGAAGAGACAGACAAACAGAGCCGCGGGCCCAGAGGACATTCTGCCTCGAGGCTCCAGGTTGGCACAGGTTCTCGTGGGGGGTTCGAGGTCCGCCACCCGTCCCCATGGACTCTCATCGTGGCCTCAGAGGGAGGGACATGACGTCGGGACTCGAGCTGCAGGTCGACACTCCGTGGGGGTCGGTAAAGGCCAGAACCAGCTGGACCTTCTCCGCTCCCAGCTCCACAGCGGCCGGACACAGACCTACGACAGTCTTCCAAGTTCCCCAGTGAGAATCTTAAGCCTGAACCTCCAGCCGGTTTTCCTGAAACTGAGCCCACAGCCGATCCTCTGGCCGGCCCAGCGGATCATCCGGGCCGCTCTTGAAGAGTCCGTTTCTTTCTGCCAGACCCGACTCTGGGTGTTCTTGGCCAGTGCCCAGGCGGGGAATCCATTCCTACAGATCATGACACTCGTCAATAGTGTCAATAGGCCTGTCACAATAACAAATTCTGATGAGCGATTAATTGTCTCAAAAGATTATTGCGATAAACGATAATATTGTCTGAAGGCCTTTTCCCACTGATTTAATGGAAATGACATAATAATGCAGCCAAATCCTGCCAAAAATAGATCCATGTTATTTTCAAAGGACATTTAATGCTGGAACTGAAACAAAGAACCAAAATAAAATGAACCTCAGTCTAAAAATGCACTTTAATAAAAACTAAACAACATAAAGTGGAAATAAAAAGTACATTAACCAGAGTGCAGATTATAAAGTCTGTTTACTATATTGCCTCCAATAATGATTAGATTTAAATAGAGCAGCTGATGCAATAGTTCCCTCAGTTCACACAACATGATTCATGACCATCTAACAACCTTCTAACATGTCGCTGCGGTTTCCTAACTGATCGTCCTGAAGCGGGTCGTGAATGATCGGGTCCAGTCGGTAGAACCTCGTGGCTCCGATCTACGGGGTTTCCCCGCAGGGAGCGAGAAGCAACCTGCTGAATGTGACAGGCAGCCAATCAGAACGCAGCCTGCTGAATGTGACAGCTAGCCAATCAGAACGCAGCCTGCTGAATGTGACAGCTAGCCAATCAGAACGCAGCCTGCTGAATGTGACAGGCAGCCAATCAGGACGCAGCCTGCTGAATGTGACAGGTAGCCAATCAGAACGCCAGGATTCCCCTCAGAAAGCAGGAGGGGAATCCCAACCAGCTGGCGGCGCTGGAGAGCAGCTGACATGGAGATGATATGTGGAAACAACAATAATGTTTATTCAACATTTGGTGCCAAGAATCTCCACAGAAACGACCAGGAGAGGAGCTGCAGCCAAACTGCTACTGCAGTTGATAAACCCGGTAACTTTCCAGTGTGACATAAACAGGTTCTAATGATATTCATTCAGTCAGGACTTTACTGACACCAGCCACATGCACTGCAGGTAGATTGGAGTAAAACGTTGATTAATGCTGGTTTTAAAATCAGTTAACTGGACTTTAGCCATTACTTTGGGCCCATTGTTGGACACCAGACGCCACGATGGGCTGGTGTTGGTCTGTCAGGTTCTGAACATGGCCGACAATCAGCCGACAGTTCTGAGATCTAGTGTGATCTGGGCATCAGGCTAAAGACATGAGGAAGGGAGGGTCAGTGGAGAGCAGGAGTTGATCTCATCCAGCGTCATGGAAACATGCAGGGAGAAACGATAATGACCATAAATTAAACTAACTTGATAGCTTTTTTTAATCGTCCGATTAATTCATTTATCGTTTATCGCGACAGGCCTATGTGTCAACTAGCAAAGCGTCTCTCTTTAAATACAATAACAATCCATGAATCGGCTGATTTTCTGTGAATATCGTGAGAAACTGCAGAGTCCACAGAGCTGGTGTGACCAGACTCTGATTTTAATAGACTCATTTAAATACAGATCTTGCTCAGTTTTTCAGGCCAGAGGTTTTTCCAGTTGTCTTGTGACCCCAGAGATGTTTGAATTGTTAAGTTTGTAGCTTCATTAGCTGTTACCGACCATCATTACCTAAAGGACCGAGCTGCAGCAGGTTTTCTCACCCGCCTGTTGGAAAACTGCAGGATTTCTGCCCTGATCTTCAGCCAGGATCAGAGATCAGTTTGCTGCAGGTAACAAACACGACGACAGGTGCAGCTGATGCCTCACTTCCTGTTTGTGTCTCTCAACCTGCTGCTTTAGAATCCACAGGTCGCGTCCTCCAACAGGTTGTGTGTGTGTAACATCAAAGCGTCACGGCGCTGATCCCCCATCATGGGACTAATGCCGGCCTCCTCCCGCTCTGACTTCCTCTGGAGGTTTCCTCTAATTCCTCCTCACAGCTCAGAGTCTCTTTGTCATCCATGTTTCATCTCTTCTTCTTCCTTTCATGGCTTTAACAAAACAGCAGATTTGCAGTAATATTTTCACTCTTCAGTGATTTTCCCTCAAACCTGAATCTGAACAAGGAACACGAGTCGTTTCTCCTTAAAGAGACGAAGCAGTTCAGATCAACATAGAAGCTGCAGTTATTCAGCTTCTCTAATTTACTCAGCGCCTCTGCAGCTTCATGCTAGTTAACAACCAGCTGTCATGTGAGCAGCTGTTAGATGAGTCTAATAACCATGTTCCCTTACAGTGGAGGCTAATGATGGACCACACTGGTTACTTATACCAAGCTATATGTAAACTTATGCCCCTTTTCCACCGGCCCGGCTCGGCTCGGCCCGGTCCGGCTCGGTCCGGCCAATTCCTGGAGAATCTTCAAGGTAAGGAAGAGAGAAAATGTGTCCAAAACCTGTAACTTTAAACAACACTGAGTTTAAAGTTTTAAGTCGGGATCAATTCTTAGTGACCAAAATGTGAAAACATGGAGGGTTTGATTAAAACTAGAACCAGTGAGACTAGAAGGAATGCAGCTTTATTTGTTCTCAGAATAACTTGGACATCAGATGAAGCAGAATTAAACATATTGACAAGTTAAAACAGCCACATTATTTTAATTAGAAATGTTTGATCAGCACATTGGGCTCCTGTGATTCCTGCTCCAGGAAGGTGAAGGTTTCTGGACGTGCAGATGAAAACCGAGCAGCAAGAACCAGGAGGGTCTGCAGTTTAGCAACATATTGGAATATATTAGGAATGAATTCGGACACTTTTAAGTTATTTGTGACACCCTGATTAACATTAGTGCATGTATATTCAGCACTGTTACAAGTTTTGTAGTAGTTTAATACAAAAATCATCGTGAGCTCACCTGGACAGTCTGAGCCACCTGCTGACAGACATCAGAGGTCAGCTGATGTCTGCTGTCTGTCAGAGATCAGCTGTCTGTCCTCCAACCACACATTTTCTTCAAGTTTAAGAAAAATCACAATCAAGCTAGAAAAAAATAGCTCTGCTCTGTCTTCTTCTTTTGTCTCGCTAAAACAACAACTGGCGTTAGGTCGCATAGTAATGAGTCACAGCACATGGCGCCTGGAAGCGGCCGCTATACCCCCCACCGCCAGGGGGCGCCACCCTGCTGCAGAGCCGAGTCGGACCGAGCCGAGCTGCTGGAGTAGAGCTGGTGGAAAAGGGGCTTTAGAGGCCGCCAAGGTGAGGGAATCCTCTCTAGCAGAGATCCATCAGTGGAAGTAAAGCGGCTGGTCACTGGCGTCTCCAACGCTGCGTTACGACTCTGGAGAAACACGAATTTGTTAGAAACGCTGATAGATTGGTACTGACCCGTGGGCTCGGTTCTGGAGCTCTGCTTCCCACGTAAAACACCCAACCAACCAGAGGTCGGTTCTACTGAAGGACCGCTAAGCTACAGATGGACCGCTAGGCTACAGATGGACCGCTAAGCTATTAATGGACTGCTAGGCTACAAATTGCTAAAGGAGGCAGTGGAGCAGCTGAAGATGGACCCAGGCTAAGCAAGATGGACCCTGGAGGGACAGTAGGACAGAAGAGAAGCAAGCAGGCTAGATGCCAAGCTAAGCTCCTAGAGCAGAGGACATAATCAATACTGTAGCAGCTGATGAGGAGCAGTTGAGTAGATTTTCATCGTAGCTAGAATATCCATGTAGAGCAGAAATAAGAATCAACATTATGAGACTCAGAACAAGCAGCGGATTCTTGGAGTGTCACAGCAACAACAGGAAGCGTCACAACACGCCTGAAGGTCTGTTTTCACTCCCATTATTATGATTCACATTTTAGAATAAAATAGATGAGCTAATAAGAGTTTACACAGGTATTACACACTGTCATTAGGGTTTATTCCAGTTTTCTACATGAGATATTACAGCTGAAATAGTTTGTCCTCATAACTTTCATTAATATTTCTGATGGTTGGAGGACCGACCAAACCTTGTTTAATAAACTACAACAGTTAGAAACTTAGTGGAAATCATAACTGGCTTAAACGGTCAGTATTATGTAAAATCCCAATTTTGAGCTTTACATCTTGTTCTAATGTTATTCCCTCATAAACATACCTGGAGTTTTGTTTTCATTTATCATGCAGGTTTTAAATCCTCTTGTTATGTTGCAGTGATGGTTGATTTTGGACCCAAGTGCAGAGAGACAGTTGGCAAGTGATTGTGAAGATTTAATGAAAAATTACTTTTTTAAAAACTTACAAAAACACAGGAAGCCAGAGTTGAACAAAAATAATCAAAAAATAAAAAAGAGGAGAATGTGAGAAACCAGGAAAGTAACGGAGGAACCAGCAAGGAGTGACTGAGAAAGAGGTGATATTAAATACTGGATCAATGGAGCTGACTGGCTAACTAACTGCAGGTGTGAGGGGAGAGCGTGAAAGCAAGAGCACACAAAGGACTAGAAAATGAATCCAGCAATAAAACAAACTAAACATAATAAAACCAGAGGAGCAAAACATAACTAGACACATGAATAATAAACAAGGAGTGATCCAAAGAACCTAATAAAAAGAAAAACACTGGATAATAATGAAACGAATCACATCAAACTCCAAAACAACCTGAGATCCTGACACTTTCAATCACCATGGCAACCATTCGATGCACCTAAATAGACGTTTTCACTGACTTTTCTCCAAGTCAAGCTGTCCCACTCCATCCATTCAGACTAGCGGCAGCAGCAGTTAGCAGCCAGGTAACGGCTCCTCAGTGCAGCGCTGGTAAGCTGAACATGATAAAAGTTGATGTAGGGTGGGGTCTGCTGAGCAGCAGAAGTGAAGAATGGGTCTCCATCACTGCAGTCATGGATCAATCTGCTGCTGCTGCAGGTTCTGAATATGATGCAAGTTTTGCTGAGGCACTTTGATTCAAAATGTCCCTTCAGTGTTTGACTTTGCTACCAGCAGAAACTTCCTGGTTTGATCCAGTTTCACGTTCCCAGTCCCCAACCACATCAGCAATTAGCCTACTCCCTCACACACTCGGCCATAAATGCACATCAGGCACAAACTCATCAGCAGCAAATTGTTGTTGGTTCACTCCAGCACACAGCGACTGAGTCACTGCCCCTCAGGCACACGCCTGCTCTGATTGGCTGAAGATGCGGCCGCTTTGTGCATGCCTGTATGTGTGTGTGGCCCGAAGCGCCCTAATAGAGTCCATAAGAGTCCATCAGAAAGCAGAAATGAAGACAGATCGTCTGCATGGAGACTGCCGGCGAGAGCAGGAAGGATCTGCAGCCTGAGGAGGGCTGAGCAGAAAGACACTGAAAACAGAGAGAGAGACGAGTGACCATGAGGGAGGAGAGGCTGGATGACTGTGAGCCGGGAGGAAACGATGAGGACTGAGCAGAGGAACGAAGGCTGACACCTGCTCTCTGTTCCCAGCTCCACAGCAGCCAGGAGGCAGCCAGGAGGCAGCCTGACTGCTCTCCATCAGCTGCTGCTCATTAATAATCCTGCAGCACTGAGGCAGTTATTACTGCTGACAGGTACACATGTACCTCCACCAGGAAACTTACCCGATACATCATCTCTGTCACAGATTCCTGGGATCTACTGAGAGCACCGTGAATCAGGGTGTATGTGCCATGAGCAAGACAAAATGGAATGGGATTACTTCTTCATCAAGCGATGAGCAGCAGCCATTGGAACCTTGTGACCATTCATGGGGTCACCCCTCCATCCAACACCACCTGCCTGCAGCTGGCCTCTCAGCTGAGCGTTAACCCAGAGACAGAGTATCAGCAGCAGACGGTTCCTGTTCGCTGAGAGGCAGGAACTGTTCTCCATCAAGGAGGATTCACAGCTTCTCAGGCTGAGGGGGAGTTTCCTGTCCAGCAAAAATCATTTCATTAGTCTCATTACTGGTGTTGGCTTCTTCCCCCTCATGTCTGTCCCTGCAGATGGAGATCAGCTGATGATCGGATCGGCTGATGATCGGCTGCAGCAGGTCTGTCAGGAAATACGGCGGCTGAAGACCAGGACTGGTCCAGTCCGGTCCCGTCAGGCATTAGAAGACAAATTAAATTAGTCACTGTTTAGATTATTTCTTTAGAAAATGTAGAGTACTCATTATCTAGACCAATTTTGAACTTAGATGAATTTTTAGATAGTTATGCAGAGACTCTTATTACTGCAACCCAGAACAAACAATCTTCCAGAACAGGAACATTTAGTTTTTATTGTTACTTAGAAACTGGAGGACTCATTATTTTCACAAATGTAGAGCGTACTTAGAAAGTCCAGAGGAAACTTAGTTCTTATTTAGCAGATTCTTTCCTTTTCATTCCTGTAAAGCTCTTGGATTGACTCGTTGCTGAAAATGTGCTAAAGAAATAAAATGACCTTTAGATCAGAAAATCTGGTCAGACTCAACAGTGAGGAGAATCCAGAACTGACCTCAGGAGCTCAGAAACCCTAGAAAAATTGGGTCTAAAATCAACCCTCTTGCCCCGGTGAGCTGCTTGGTTTACATGTTTGGCTGCTGCAGCAAACCTGAACGAATTTAGCAGCAGAGGACACATCCAGGTGTCCAGCAGAGGACACGCCCAGGTGTCCATCAGGGGACACAGCCAGGGGTCCAGCAGAGGACACGCCCAGGTGTCCATCAGGGGACACAGCCAGGTGTCCAGCAGAGGACACATCCAGGTGTCCAGCAGAGGACACATCCAGGTGTCCAGCAGAGGACACGCCCAGGTGTCCAGTCAGTCACTGCAAGCAGCTGTGGAGAAGAAACACTGAGAGACACCGAGGTTGTAGCTCCAGTCCTGCCACTGGTTGGACAAAAAGTGAAGGTAAAAGTCTCTGACAAAACCCAAACCAGTGTGGTGACATCAGCTGCTTCAGAGTCAAGATTTAATCATGTTTTAAACTTTGTTTTCCCCAAGTTGACAATCCCAGAATTGCTTTTACATTTACAGGTTTGTAAATATCATCAAGTAAAAGTCATTGTTGTCCTTAGAAAATAAGGATGAAAATAATGTCTTTGAGATTCCGTTGCATTTTCATTTTGATGAGAAATATTCAATGTCAATGTTTAAAGAACCATCTTGAACAATTACAGACGTCATCACACAATCTGCTGAACTGCAGGTCCAGAGTACAGAACTTGAAACCCACCAGTGGGACACCGAGGCAGACCCCTGGTCAGTACAAGCTCAGCTAATTCCTCAAGTGTTGCTGAAAACTTCTGTCAGCTTGTAAATCTGTCAAGGAGACAACGATTTCTGACGTTTTTACAGCAAATGTATTATTATAGGCAAATCTGATTGGCCCTCTTGGACTGATAAACTATTTCTTGCAGCGGTGAGATTTATAGGATGAATATTTGGAAATGCACCCAGGCAGTTCTTTAAGGTGGAAATATTTCTGTAATTAGCAGGTCGATTTGGAATAGAGTTTTTCATAACTAACAAATAAATACATAAAGAAGGAAAAGTGAGTCAGCAGAGAGAAACCAGTTCAGCATCTGAGTAGGAAGGTAACTGGTTTATGTTTGATAAAGACGAAGATATGCAGGAAAGGAAATGTGCAACAGAAGAAAAGGGATGTGAGGCTGGAGCCAGTGGAAGGGAAGATGGCAGCTGAATACTAATGTTCAACTTGGTGGATGGAAACAGTGTCTGCTAACTCCCACATAAACACACACAGTTGTGTTTCCACTGGGTGGAAAAGGAGCCAGTCCTGAATACTGATCACGTCTGCCGGTGTCTCATCAAAGTCCAGGAGATCCACAGAACAGAGTTAAAACAGAAAAAGGCTCTCAGGACAGGACAGAGATGGAAATAGTGATTAAGAGCCTGTCCGTCTGTCCGTCCGTCTGTCTGTTCATCTGTCCGTCCCTTTGCTCCCTGGGAACAGCTGTACAAGGGAACCTTCCTTCTCCTCAACATCACTCACCAGATCATAATAACAGATTAGTGTAAAATCTCTGCTGACGTGTCTGGGAGGCAGCAGCAGTGTTTGTACCAGCACCGTTCCCTATGGGACTCCGTGCAGCCTGACGGCCTGGTGTCCAGCCACAGGTATCCACATGTACTGGTCCTTAGGAGAAACCAACAGCATGACCCCAACCACGCCGCGTCCGTGCCGGAGCTGCTGGGCACTCTGGTCACAGATGACGCAGTAAGACGAAAATGTTTGTATCAAACCATCACTACCACTTGTTACCTTCCCAATTAAAACTGGAAACTGAACTGAAATTCTTCCTCTTTTGGGCAGAATTCTATTTTTGGGACATTAATTTCTGAAGCAAAATGTCTGGCACATGTAATTGCTGCACTGTGTTGATAAAGATGTCTGCTGAATGCACTCAGCAGGCAGAAGCGCAGCGCTCAGCCTGCCTGAACACAAGTCTCCTTCTCCTTCCTGTCCTGATACCTTGAGCTACTCAAGGCTTCAGAAGCTGCATGCCAGTAGGAGTCTGAGCTTTTATTCTGAGCTAGACACCATGAAAGCATTTTGGGCCAAATGAAGCTCCATATTTACACACCTTCACCTTGAAATCAGCCAACGCTTTAGTGACACTTTGACTAATGCTGGAGACGTTTCCCTGACGAGGTGTCAGCCGAGAAGGCGCTGTGCTAGAACGGCACAGAATGTGTTGCTCTCACACCAGGAGGACAGATGTTGCACCTCTGTCCTGTAGTCATTCTCGTCGCCATTGGTGATGAGGCCGAGGATGGTGGTGAATTGGTTCATACTACTACTCATCATCCAGAGGGGGGAATGGTTAGTTAGGTTTGTTATTTTGACCTCTTTTATGGGCCCAATTTTGTCATTTTTTTCATTATTTACCCAAGTTTTTGTTTTGGGTTAAATAAAAAACAACTTTTTTGAATTTAAACCTGTGCCTGGCTGTTCCTTGACTGCTCGGTCCATCAGTGGTAAGGCCAAGGACGGTGGCGATGATGAACATCATCATCATGTTCTAGTAATTATCGGGGGACACAGTGGAAAAGTACCAACGTCAGGACCGGATCATCCAGCCGAGCGGCGCCAAAGATGAGGAAAAGACTGGATGGTAACATACTGGGCCCACAGAACCACAGATGTTGGGTCCGGGCCAGGAGGCCTAAAGCAGAGGTTTTAACTGGGTCGGGTCGACTGCAGCATCGGACCGGACCGGTCCTCTTACACAGGAACACGTTTACCCTCCCTGAATATTACCTTCATTTTCAGATTTACTCCAACAGAAACACGAGGAATAAGAAATTTGAAAAGCATTGAATCCTCCAGACCATGAAGCAGATCATCGATGGTCCCAGCCAGAGCTAGACAAACGTCAGGGCTGAAGCCTGAGCCGGGGCCGGCCGGAGCCTTCCTGGGCCATCGGGAGCCACCTGGGGTCTCCAATTGACCTTTAGCTGGACAAAGCAGCAGAGCTGAATCTGAGGCTGTGCACCAGCGACAGGAAGGATAAATTCAAAGATGAGCAGGAGACACATGAGGCGAGTGGAGGGAAGCCGCGTTGCTGACATAGGACAGAACCGTAATCACGTGTTTCTGTCTGCTGGGTCGGTAGAACCGGACCTGCAGCGGATCCCTGCTGCACACGGTGAGGCTGCATCCAGTTCTGCTCATTACCCTCTTAATGGAGCAGAGACCCTTTTCCCTCAATATCTCCGTCATCCAGCCAACCAGCACCAACCCAGAAGCAAAGACACGAGCCAGAAGGGCGGCGCTGCCGAGCGTCCAGAGAGGCAGCTGATGGCAGGAAGAAGGTGGAGGAAAACAAAGGTGGAGGAGATGCGAGGAGATGCTGCAGGCCGGCTAATAATGATGCTAATGAGTCAGATCAAGAGAATTCATCTCTGGCCTCGAGTTCTGCAGGATAAATCAGTAGAAGAACTAAAACGTTCTTTATCGTCTGCTTTTTCACTAAATGGACCCAAACAGAAAATCTGATGATTTCATGGGGAACCAGAAGCAGCAGAACCTTAACTTAACTTAAAGAGTTAAAACCTCGACCGTCTGCAGACCTGAAGCAGCTTCATTCATTATAACCTGCATTAGTTTATAGAGAACATAACCAGTCCTCATCTACACTGGAGTTTAAACCGGCCAACATGTCCGAGAGCAAGTGAACGCAGCACAGACCCCCCCCCCCCCTTTGGGTTTGGCTGGTGATGACAGCGAACAGCAGCAGCTGAAGGTGGGGGGTGGGATCATGGGGCCCCTTAAAGGTCGGGCTTTAACAGTGCCGTTAGTGAGCTGAACTCAGATTAAACGACGGAAGCCAAAACATTTCTAGATGCGAACATGTTCAGCGGCAGACTGCATGCTGATGGGAGGGAACGTGTTCCTGAGGACAGAGAAGGACTGAGGGAAGATGGAGAAAACACAATCAAATGTAAACAACTGCCTGAGAACAGAGATGGTAAAAAAACCCAGATTCTCCCTGAGGGACGGAGCAGAAAACAGTCTGAGCGAACAGGTGCTGGATGGACGGAGAGAGGAGGGAGAGAAGGAGCCACCAGGGAGGAAGGGAGTGACAGGAAAAGATGAAGACAGGAGGAAAATGAGGGGAGGGAGGATGTGAGTGAGGGAAGCAGTGAGAATGAGAATGAAGCAGCTCAGCATCCATGTTCTCTCTGGGCTGCAGGGAAACCAGAACCGGCCAGGTCTGTCAGACTGGTTCAAAAACCAGCCAGGTGTCTCTATGGATTAAACAAAAGTCCTGCATAAATCATTAACCTTCAGCTTAACGTTCTGTCTCCTCCAGTCGGTCTCTGGATCCAAATCATCTGTGAATCATTTATAAAACTTCAGTTTGAAAAAATCTCATTACTCTGATGCATCTGGAAGTCGAGTCCTCAAAGTGGGAGGCTCTTAAGAATGAATTAGATTTGATTTGAATTAGATATTTGATCTTACTATTGTTTTACGTTCAGGTTTTATAAATGGGAAACAAACCGAGACATTAACGTGTCTAATAAGGACTCATCGATTCTCTGACAGCATCAGTGAATATTTGGCTGAAACTGAAAATGTTTCACTATCTAACGAATGGCGGATCATTTTAAACCTGCTTGATTCTTCAATCTCTTAGAAAATGTTGATACAGTATCTCCATTTACCTCACATTGTGCATTAATAGGTTTGCTTTGGCTACGAATACCTATTAATAAGTGTCAGCTGCTTATTAATAACCTGAGAGGCTCTGCCAGCCGGTCAGGGCTTCACATGGTCAGGCCTTCACATGGTCAGGGCTTCACATGGTCAGGGCTTCACCTGGTCAGGGCTTCACATGGTCAGGGCTTCACATGGTCAGGGCTTCACATGGTCAGGGCTTCACATCATCAGGCCTTCACATGGTCAGGGATTCACATCCACCCAGGGGAAGCGACCAGCAGCTCTGGGTCTCAGGTTGAGGTGATCGTTGTTTTGTAGGTGTTGAAGAATTTTAATGTAAATATGACAAAAACTACAAAATAATCCCAAAGAAACGAGGAAGGGATGGGAGAAGAAGAAAGGATCCAGCAAGGAGTGACTGAAAATGAAAGTCTTGGATAGTGGGGAGGTGAATACTGAACAGGAGATCTAGCTGATTAGATAACAGGTTGCAGGTGTGAAAGGAGGAAGAGGAGGCACACTGAGGAGAGAGAGAGAGAGAGAGAGAGAACACAGGGGAACCGGAAATAAATCTAACACTGAAGAATAACTGGACTAAAGAAACTTAATGAAACTGGAGTGACAGAAGAACTGAACCAAAAGAACAGAAATAAACTAAACCCAGATATGATCTTAGTCTCTGAATATCTGGCTGCTGAAATGTTGCACTAAACAACAACAGAAGGAGTCAATTCACATACAGAATAATTGATAAAATACTCCAATCGTTTGTTACCATGACGATCCATGGCTGCTGCACTCCAAGGTATTTTATACAGTTTCAGAAAAGGCCAACAGGACAAAATATTGAGTTAAATTGAAGGACGATGATGAAAGAAAGACGGCTGATGAAGAAGAGATACAACAGATGGCTGAAAACATTAGTCACTGAAACGGCTAATGGCACTGGAGCCATCGCAGATTCATGACATTAACAGATTCTAATCCCTAAAGGTCATGCAGCCTTAACTTGGTCTGTTAATATCTGAAGAAACGAGGACAGAACAAAAACTGGAAAAGTCAAAAAGACAAGATCTTTAGATTTAACAGTCTTAGTAGCACATGCTCAGAGGTCAAAGGTCAGAGCCCCCTGGTCTGTGTCGGGTCAGGGTCAGTGAGTGGGTCTCTGATCCTGCAGACTGCAGGGCGTCAGTTTTGGTCCGGCCCCTCCGGTCCCCCAGCAGCACCCTTTGGCCCCAGCAGCCCTTCCGGGCCCCCAGCGGCCTCCTGGGGACGAATCTCGTCTCATTTTATCTGCACTCTGGGGCAATGAGGCCCCGGCTGCCGGATCTGAGAGGAAATTCCTCCAGAAGGCAACAGAAGCTGTTTTGGTTTAATAATCCACTCCTCCATCAGAATGACGGATCGGTTTACACATAAATCCAATAAGAACAGAAAAATATGATTATCTAATCAGCAGAGAAGGCGCTGCAGCTCCAGCCATGAAGAGAATCCACTCAGAGCTGAACAAGCAATCAGAGCCACTTGTCGGATCGCTCCAGCCGAGCGTTTTGTTCCTGATCCAAACGACAACCGGTCCAGAAAACGTCCTGGGAAACAACCAAACCTGAGCAACACAACGATTTTCCCTCAACGCAGAGACTTTCTGCAATACTTGATGTCTATTTTCCTTCAGTGTCTCTGAGCAGCAGATAGCAACATCAACATGTTGATCATAATTAATCCAGCTTTTAACAAAATGGAGGGAAAGACAAACATTCAAACTCAGGAGCGAATTTAAAGTTCAGCAGCCAGAACGAAAGCAGGCGGACCCACAGAGCCCATTTCACCAGAACCGGGCCAGAATGTCATCAGCAGTTTGATGGTTTAAAAATGCAAAGTTTATTATGGTAGGAAATCATGTGAGCACCAGCAGCTTTTATTTTGAAAAGACAGCAGATCCATTGCAACACCATTTTGGACATTCTGATGTTTATTTGAATTTGTCATGATGTGGCGCATTAATGGACCCGATGCAGGAAGCTGGAGGTGAAACTTCATGAAGAAAAAACGAGCAAATAAACGTACAAAAGTCCAAGAGAAACAGAAAATCCAAAAACGAAGCAAAATGAAGAGTGGAGTTTCATCATTTGAGGGTAGTGAGTGTCGCTCTGGCAGCTGCTGTTCCTCCTGACATCATGACAGATTCAGCAGCAGAACCAGAACCAAACCAGGAGAAACAGCATTCAGCTTCTATGCACCACAGATCTGGAACAAACTTCCAGAAAACTGTAAAACAGCTGAAACACTGAGTTCCTTTAAAAGCCCAGCTGTTCCTCCAATAATAAAGTTAATAGTTAGCATCCAGGACGTGTCATTTAAATCCCATATTAAACAAGTTTCAAGCATCATCTCTGGAATGTTGCTTCCTGTCCAGCAGTGAAGCTGGAAAACTGATCCATGCTGGAGGAGCGATCCCAGGAGCAGAGAGGAATTAATCTGCAGGAGAACGAGGGATGAGGAGGAAACTGAGGCGGAGAGAAAAACTGTAGAAACAGAGGAATTCAGGTTGGTGGCGGATCAGAGGGGGAGCTCAAGGAGAGACCGAAGGTGTGTGCGTGTGTGTGTGACAGAAAAGGCTGAGGAAGAATGACAGAGAGAGAGAGAGAATAATTACAGAGTCTGAGCCCCAGAGCTCCTCCATGGATCATTAGTCGGCGTAAAGAGCCAGAACCCGAACTCTGTGAGGAGAGTCGGCAACAAAGGTCACAACTTGCTGCTGTGGATGAACGCTCTGCAGCTTCAGGTTCCTTCGCTTTATGTGAGCAGAGAGCAAACAGGCGCTGGACGCTAACAACTCCACTGATGAAGAACAGGATCCACAGGCTGAGGCTCTTTCAGGCCTTCTCCAGAGCTGGAGGAGTCAGACACGCTGCATGAAGAGGCTGCATGTCTCCTGTGCCACAGCGTGACGTCAGTCAGCGCTCTGCCTGAAGCCTGCCATGAGACTTTGAGCCCTGCAGAGGTTCTGAGTTCAGATAAAACAGAAACATTCTGACTTTATGGCATTTGCTTCTCTGCTGGTGGAGGAACGGAGCAGCAACAGAGGATCCACCCCCTCAAACGCAAGAAGTCTTCACACCCTGATAAGAGATGAAACTGTGAACATTGATTCCCGAAGCATCTCCACCTTTAGCGGGGCGAAAAGGAGAATTGAACTGGACACTAAACTGGAAACTAAAGGGACAAAATGATGGAGAATAAGTCTGAACCCTTCCCAGTCACTCCAGATCTTGAATGTATAGTCAGGATCTAGCGACGTCTGAAAAGAGCTGGGAAAATCACCACAGACTGCAGTCACCCTGCTGCCCTCTGGGAGGCGCTACAGGAGCCTACAGACTAGGACCACCAGGTACCAGAACAGTTTCCTCTCCACAGCTGTCACTGCTGATCTCCTATGATGGCTGTTTCCTGATACACAACAACACACAGACTGAAATCCTGTTGGGAACTGGGTTTTTGTTTCTTTGTGGGGTTTTCTCTGTTTGCCTGCTGCTCCCCCCTTCATCCACTAGATGGCGACTGGAGGACTCAGTCAGCGCACCTGTGATCGATCAGACAATCATCCTGGAGTATATGAGGAGCAGGCTGCCAGCACTTCGACTGAGTATTTGCCAGTTTTGGTCCTCTGCGCCCTTCTAGTCCTCTGTGTTTTCTCTGGAGACTCTTCTAGTAATTTATTCTTGTCGTCTCATTCTCAGGTGTTTCCTTGAGGGAGAAATCCCTTGTGAAGCCCGAGACCTTCAGGATCTTCCCCCTAATGACGCCATGGATCGATACCCACTGGTTGCCTGAGTTCCTCCATCGTCTCTTCAGAACTACAGTAACCTGCTCCTCGCCCACTTGCCCCGCCTTCGCTCCTTCCTGTACTTACCTGTCTGCCCTCCACCGCAGCCTCCTGACCTCCATCAAGGACTCACTGGAACCTGGATCACCACAGAGACCCGACCCTGGAACCCACAGTATCTCCTCCTTGGCAAAAGTGTCCTTCAAAAACAAGTAAGATCTTTCTGATTGATTCAAAAATTCCGTTTTTCCAACGACCTTGAACTCAACACTTTTTTCTCACTACTCTTCAGAAAACAGACGACCCGGTGGCCCAAGTCCAGACTCACTATTTATCTGCTCTCCTGCTGTTCTGTCTGTGGGTAAGAAACTGGAACCCAACATGACATATATCACTACTGTGTAGATAACAAAGAAATTAAATGTACATTAGTAATATATATATATATATATATATAATCTTTTTCTTGCTAAGCACTTCTGGATGGATGCAAACTGCATTTTGTTGCTTGTTCTTATGACATATGCAATGACAATAAAGTTGAATTCTGTTCTATTCTTGATAAGACAGAAAAAATGTTTTAATCTCAAAGGGAAATAAATGTATATATTAGCTGTCTGGTCTGATAGTCCGTGTTGAAATTCACCAGAAACTGGGCCGATTTGGTTCCAGTAGAAACTCAGACGGGAGTCAGGAGGAAGCAGCAGCTCAGAGCTGCAGGTTAGCAGGAAGAAGGAGGTCGCATCGCAGCATGCAACCCTGCAATCTGGCTCCATAATCACAATCTGTAAATTACCCAAAAGTCTTTCAAATAAACACACTATAATTACCGAGGTGAATTACTGATTAAAGCTTGAATTACAGACCAAATAAATCTGAAGCTCTATGTTCCTGCATTGATTATGAGACAGCTGCTTGGAAACTTTCAAGATGTTTTACAAGGAAATCTACTTTCCATGTTTATGTCTTAATAGAATCCAGTTATCTGAAACATGACATCACGCACACACACTTTTTGTTGCTTAGCATGCTTTATTAGTTTTAACTTCCACGTTGTAGCATGCTAATGCTGCTTCGGTTAGCATCATGCTAATGCTGGGGAACCCTAACCCTAAATGTTGCTCAGATTTTGTGATTTAATTATGCTAATAATGATGATGCTCCTGTTTTTGAGTTTCTGCTGCTCTGATGTTTCAAATTAAAGTTGGTTGATCTGATGTTTGCTGGTGGCAGGCCGTCATGTCGGAATGAACTTTTTCTAACATTTATTTATTTTTAGTATATTTGAAACATTGGAAAATAAGAATCAAAGAAACAGAAATATTGGGGTATTGCGGGGTAACATCTTCTACATGTTTCCTTCAGTTTAGGTCTGGTCACTTCAGCCCTTTGACTTTAGTTTTGCCCGTTTCTCTGAGTTTCGATGCGTGCAGAGCCTCCTCCAGGAGTTCCTTATGTTCTGTACCTCCTGTTTCCAGTTCCCCTGTGTTCTTGTACTGGTTATTAAACTGACTCCCTTCACAAAGATCTCTGCTGTTCTCAATCATCATTTACGTCATGAGAAAAGAACCAAGGCGGATCGTTGTAAGGAAAGAGGAACTGAAAGTACAATGCTCAAAGGATGGAAAGTTGCTAAAGTTGATTTTAAAGTAGCTAGAATCTTAATTCTGCTCAGAGAAATCCAGCAGAGCAACAACACGTCTCAGATGGAAGGTTCTGGACCGTGTCCAAAGACTCTGGTACCATCAGCTCAAATCAAGCTAAAAGCTATGAGCCACAGTGATCCTGGTCTTTATCTGAAGGTCATGAGTCTTTGCACAGCCCCACCAAACCTGGAGTACTTTCCATGAGTCAAGGCGCTGCTACAGCTGGGGGCTGACTGACAGCGCAGCAGATGAGATCTGAGTGGCGCTGCAGCAGCAGGGGGCGTCCTCACCAGGCAGAGGCACATGGTGAGACACTGAAGCTGGAAATGTGAGATCTTTCCACTTTTAATGGTAAATGGTTTTTGTCAGCGGTGCTCAAGGTCAGAGGCCTGCAAAACTGAAAATAATAAATGAGGCCCTGAAGGAGGAAAAACTCTGAAAGTGACTTAGAGTTAAAAGTGTTGAGGCAAAATGCATTTTCCATAAAAAAAACAAAGTAATTTGCAAGTGTTTGAAAGAGAAAAGCAGCTGAGTAATTGGTTGAATAAATGCTGTCACTATTCATTTAGCAGTGGACGAATGTCCCTGAATGGCCAAAAACCTGCTTCTTTCAACATCTAATCAATTTGCAGGATAATAAGGTTCCTGTAAGGCAGTGTTTCTCAATTCCAGTCCTCACGCCCCCCCGCCCTGCATGTTTTAGGTGTTTCCCTGCTGCCACACACCTGGATAGAATATTTGGGCGATTAACAGGCTTCTGCAGTACTTGATGGTCATGCAATCATTTGGATCAGCTGTTCTGGAATAGAGGCACATCTACAACGTGCAGAGCAGGGGGGCCTGAGGACTGGAATTGAGAAGCACTGCTGTAAGGAGAGCCGCCGGGCCTCAGGCAGCGCTGACATCCAAAGCCTTCCCTAGATTTGGGTTATAATTAGGTCAAGGTTCAGCACATGGCCAGAGCTTTTCCTTTAGTTTCCTCCCATCTGGTTGTCTGGAGTCTTACTGGAGACTCTAAACTAGCATGTGCAGATCTGACTGATGTTGATCTATGGAGACTTAATCCAGCAGAAATCAGGAAATCGGCTCCATCAGCTTGGACTCTCCTCTGGTCTCTGTCCTGCTTTCAATATTTAATCATTTCACCCAGAGGACAAATCCAGCTGGAAGGAGAACAGAGGAACCTTTAGGTTTGGTGGTTCTGGTTCTGGTTCTGGTCCAACACTAACAGGAGTGAAACCAGAAGGTGAATATTGTTTTTCATTCCCATCAGAAAAAGCAAACTTCAGCATTTGTCTGCTGGGATTCACTTTATTGAATAAACTTGACAAAAGGAAACAGCAGCAGTTAAAATAAAGCAAGAACAATGTGAGAGGAATTTATTTGGAGGACTCAAAGACAAACAGGACGACTGTTTATGATTCAGGAGAGCAGGAAGTGGAAAAAGAAAGGAAAGAAAAATGTCATTGATTTGATTTTAAAGCTGCTGGGCTCCAGAGATTAGGAAGCTCCTCAGGGAACCGTTCCCGTCCCTCTTTGTTTCCTACGGAGACAATCGGTCCAAAGCTCCAGCAGCTTTGGACATTTCACACCTTCAGCCCCGACAGCAGGAAACAAAGAGCTGCTGTTCCTCTAGAAGCTAGAGAGACGGTTCAGCGCCGAGGACAGAGGTCTCTGAACCACTGAGGACAAAGACACATCCCGAGGTCTGAGGAGGACACGTCCCGAGGTCTGAGGAGGACACGTCCCGGGGTCTGAGGAGGACACGTCCCGAGGTCTCCCGATGTCTGAGGAAGACATGTCCTAGTTCATACAAAACACCCTGACTTTCATGTGCTATAAAATTGACTTCAGTCAATGGAAAGTAGTTCCCAGTCCACACGTTCCAGCTGGACATGTGGACTGGGATTTCCTGAGGTTCTGTCGGGAGGGCCCGGTTCTGCTCAGCAGACACTGGATTAGAGATAAAAGCAGCTAAGCGATCTAATCTGTCGCCAGGCGAGCGCATGGATCCATCAGGAACGGCGCTGTGGTTTGTGTTTGCTGTCAGATCGCGTCTCTGTAATTATGGCCTGTTGGCCATATTTACGCTCCTCTTCCGCTCCTCACTATAATCAGGCCCAGTCTACAGCTCGGCGCTATGAGGCAATGTGAAGCGACGGCGCGGGGGCGGCGACTGCTGCTCATCTGACAGGCAAAGAAAGAGGGAGTAAAAAGAAGGATGGAGGGAGGAGAGGAGGAGAGGATGAGGTCGGCTTGCTGCAGCTGTTTGAGTGACAACGAGCTGCAGAACGATCCAGACTGGAAACACGCATTTCCTGCATGCTGCTGAACGTCCAGCTCAGGTTGGACAGTCTGTCCAGAAACATGAACCTGAACACAGCCAGAGCAGTGACACTCTGACCCCAGAACATCTGCAGCCACTTCACACATTTCAGCAACAAATGACAATTTCAGTCAATTAGAAAATATCTGTTTAAAGATGTTGAGGAAATTTCTCCATTTATTCAATATCATGACCAATAAGGGACCCGCCTACCGCCAGACGTCTCTGTCAGCAATTCTTTGTTTATCTGCAGATTCTGCTCAATTATTCACATCAGGCTCTTGACCCACATGCAGAACACAAACAGCAGACTCGGAAATCAGAAACATAAGATTTATTTTGAACAAAAATGTGAGACGTGTGTGAAGCCGTCAGAAGACTGAGGGCAGGTGGACTGAACAGGTAAGTTGATGGTAAACAGGACAAGTTGCATTCTGGGAAGTGGAGTGTTGGAAATATTAGTTTATTTTTGCCAGTGTCAATTATTTTTTAATGATTTTTTTAAAAGGTTTTATTGGCCTTTATTTAACAGTTAATAGGGAAATGAGAAAGACATGCAGCAAAGGTGGCCAGGCCGGGAATCGAACCTGGGACAGCCGCGTCGAGGACTAAGTGGTGATTTCAGCATTTTGTGCTGAAATCAGAAGCTTAAATATGATACAGCTCTGTTTTATCCTGTAAATTCTAGCACACCCACACTCGTATGTGGGTGTGCTAAACCCCTGGGCCACCGCAGCACCCCAGTTTCAATGATGTTTAACTTGAGCGCATGTTGAAATATTAGACGGATCCTGATTGTTTTGAGTCGGCTTCAGTTTAGCTCAGATTTAGATTCAGGGATGAATCAATATATAACTTCAGCAGTAGAACATTTTCTTAGAGATAATGATCACAATTTGATTAAAAATAGTCTAATCAGTAGTTTTTATACTAGATCACATTATTAATAGTGTATAAATCATTTATTCATCTGAAAAATGTTTTAGTTCATTATAACCAAAGAAGCTGGAAACTAATCAAAAAATACTGAGTGTAACAGATGTTTTGATATTAAAACTGCTCATGCCTTCAATGTTTGAAGATATAATATGAAACATGTTAATTTTTATAATCAAAATTTGCTGTTTGATGCCCTGGGTCAGAGGTCAGAGGTCAGCAGAGCTCTGTGCAGTTTAAGAACCAGTTTGAATGGATGAAAACACAGATAGTTGATAAACTTTGATCCGCTTCCATCCATCCATGTTCTTCCTCTTATCCGGGGTCGGGTTGCAGGGTCAGCAGCCTAATGGAGGCTGTTGAGAGGATAATTATTAACCCTTTAGCTCGTTGTCTCCTCTCGTTCCCCGGGTCGAGGGTTCCCTTTAACTGAATAGTCTGGCGTTTCTATGAGTCATGGAGGAACCCAGCAACAGGTGGGGGAGGTTCTGGTTCGGTTAATGCAGGGTTGGGTTCTATAACAATATTCCAGCACTACACATCTACCAGAGACATGAAATAAAAGGCGGTCCGTCCCAGGACGGACCATCCGGGGACAGGACCTGAACTGGGAACGGGACGGACCGTCTGGAGATGCGACGGACCATCTGGGAGATGTCCTGACGTCCTGAGACGGACGGGACGGACCACCTGGGGACGGGACCTGAACTGGGAACGGACCGCCTGGACCTTTTAAACCGTATCCCTGCACTACCTGCACACAGCTCTGACAGAATCGACCAAGCAGAGCTGGAACTTTTATGGACTTAAAAACCAATCGGGGTCGGCGGGCGCCACAGCACGGGGTCGTGCTGTGGCGCCCGCCGACCCCGATTGGTTGAGGAGGTTAAACGTCCTCTTGAGAAGGAGACAGAAGGACGAGCCACACTAACAGACATGTCACCTTTAAATCACAACATCTTAAATATGGACCAATAAACCCCATGAAAAATACAATCAAAGCTTCAACTTCCTCTGTGAGAAAATTAACATTTGTTTTATTACATACACACACACACACACGCACACACACACCTATTTCCCTCTGTGAGCTGGAAGCCATTGCATCAGCAGCCTCACCTGGAGCCAAAAGCTTTTCCTTCAACATGGTGGCTAAAACGCGAAGCGGATTATTGCTGCTAAGAGCCGGGATCAAAGGTTCAGCTGGAGCGACATGTTAAATGGTTTGTTACTGAAGAGCTTTTCTCGTCATTCTAACCTTGTCAAATGAACAGAAAGGAGCGGTTGAGCTAAAGCACACAGACCATTTCACTCATTGATCTGTGATGCTGCGGATGACTTGGGCCTCAGGTTGCTGTGGAACTGTTGGCTGACAAACTTTCATTTACTTTTCATAGAAATGCTTCTGTTGTCACTGAACCTTTGTCTCAGACTTATTTTCAGCTGTGAAAATATGAAAATGCACATTTCTAACTCAGTGATCTTCGCATTTCATTGATTCACGTATAATTCTTACTGAAACGTTTGCAGATCAACGCAGCTTTCTGTTGCTTTCCTGTAGAGCATCTACAGACGGAGGGAGAATGATTCAGTGCTGTCGTAGTTATCACTTCTCTGGATAACATCTGAATACTCATTCTTGGAAATTTCCAGGTTTTCAGTAAAAAAATTCATTTACGTTACCATTTGCTGAAAAATATTTTAAAGTTTAACATGCCCTTTAGAAAAGCAAAGAAAAGGTTTCTTCTATAAGACTTCAAAAAATGTTTCTGCAAAAATGATTTTTTTTTGCAGGAACGTTCATTTGTTAGGGTTAGTGACTGGCTAAAAGAATTGATCCTCCACCTCATGCATTCGCTGCTGAATGTGTCCCTCTGTGCATGAATCTGTCTCAGAACGATAGACACAGAGCACTGCATCCTCTGTGCACTGAAGAGCGTTACAGTAGATCCTTCCTCTACTGATGTTTATTACTTTTACCTTTTCAGTCAACCCTCAACCTGACAGTTTCAGTTTCACCTGAATTTCCCCACTGAGGGACAATGAAGGACATTTCTGTCCCAGCTGCTGCAGCTTTTAGCGTCTTCAGGTAGCCATGGCAACCCAGCATCCGCTCTAGTGATTAAATGTTTTTCAATATGTTTAAAATATTCTGACTCACTTTCCTGGACCCGTTCTTTTGTTCTATTCTTTATTCTTCACACACATGAACTGCAATTCATGTTCAAATTCATAAACAAGCCATAAACAGATGCTGTTTAGATTTTCAAGTTTTTAAATCTCTGTGAGGTAGCAGACATCAGATGCTTTAACCTTGACCCAATATTTTACAAATAAGTACTAAGTGAGAAAAGAATCAAATATTCTCAGTTTGCCAACTTGAGGTTTGCTTTGCTACATTTCAGAAAACATTCAGTTCTGCTTTCTGGCATTAAAAATAACCACTTCTGACAACAAATTCCTCAAACAGGTTTATTTAAAGTGAATGCATGGAGGATTATTCCCTGAAACACATCTGACAGCGTTCTTGGCTCGCCATCATTTAAAACAGCCAAGCAGACTGGAACAGCGCCACTCGCAGTCTGATTGGCTAAGTGACAACTCGGCTACGCATGGCAGGCGAATGTGTCTTAGTTAAGTCGGGCACAGTCAAAGAATCAATTAAGGCAGTAATGGGAAGAGGCGTTCCCTGACCTTCCTCTGGAGGCTAATTTGTCTTTGACGGCGTCCTTCAGGAAAAGTTTCACTATTTTTACTCTTGCCTCTTCCAGCCCCGCTCTGCAGGCTGGAGGATCTCCCTGTCTGATCTGCAGGTAGAGCAGCAGGTAGAGCAGCGTTCAGCTATAGGAGCCGGAGCTGGGCTGGCTGTTGGCCTGCTGTCCTTTTCCCACCATGTTCTGCAGACTTCAGGATTGGCTGCTGGTCACCCAGCTGCTCGTTGGTTAACTAAGTGGCAGGAGAGCCTGAATGTGCAGAACCAGGACTGAACCTCAGAGCGGGATGCACATCACAGGTTTGGTGGTGGCAAAAGAAGAACAGGGAGAGCCGATAAGTTAATCAGAGTTCATGAACGGCTTGAGGCAGAGGGCCGATGTGGCTCTGGATCAGGGCCGGTCCCCCATGGGGGACTAACCCTAACACCTCTATTTCTGCACACAGTCAGACGAGTAGATCGTTCATACCCCTGCTATAAACTCACTGCATGTGAGGATTTGATTTTTTCTGTGCCAGTTAGTTCCTGTGTTGTCCATCTGTCCCTTGACTGCTTACAGCTGTCCTTCGTTTGCCCTGATTTTCTCCCTGAGTATTTAATCCCTCCTGCGTCCCCTGCTCCCTGTCAAGCAGGGACAGAACTAGTCCTCATTGGCTAGTTCTGTTCCAGTTACTACCAGTGTTTGAGTTCCTTGCCTTAATGCCCACCTGTGCTGCCTGGACTTTCTGTGCTCTTTGTTGTCGTCATTAAAACTCCCATTTTCACCAGAACCAGATCCACCGAGTCCATCCTCACCATCAACAAACCACAACTCATGACATCTCTCACAGCTCTAGATCTAGAGTCAGAAAAGCTTCAGTTGTTTCAGCTGGAAACTAGAGATCAGGCTGACCTCTGACCTGACCCGGCAGTTCCAAAATGGGCCTTCTAGCAACTGCAGGACATTTCCAGGACCAGACGACTAAAGTCTCTGATCAGAGAAACTCATCCAGGTGTTTCTCCTGCAGCAGAAAGGGGGAGGGTCTGAGCAGCATGTACATGAGCTTGATTGACAGCACTAAGACCCGCCTCCTGACGGTTTCTGAAGGAACTGTGTGTTTCTGCAGATGCAGCAAGAGAGGATCAGATTCATATTTACAGATGAATATTCTGTCATAACATCGTGATGGTTTATAACTTCCACAGCTACTAAAAGAGGCTCCTCATCTCATCTCAGGGGAAGCACTGCCACCTTGTGGTAGAGCTCGGCATTACATCTCAATTTACTTTCATCCCTATTAGTTCAGTCAAAAGTGAATAATGTAAATTATCAGTAACAATGTGATCACTCCTTTGTGTCACTCTATTTATTAGATTTTATCTGTTGGATTCATGTTAAAGTGTATTTATAAACAATTTTTTGAAGTATTTAAAATATGTTTAAACTATTAGAAAACTCAACTTGACTTAACTTTAACTTTAGTCTCGTTTGGATTTATTTTCCCCGTTCCTTTACTCTCCTCTTTTTGTTACAACCCACCTTCTCATTCCGACTCGTCATACATGGAGGTTTGGTCGGGTTCCCTCTGCATGTCGATGCATCGGTTCCCCCTTCTCGGTTCCGCTGCATCTTGGAACCGAGAAGGGGGAACCGATGCATCAGCATGCAGAGGGAACCCGACCAGGCCGAGTGGGAGTGAGGACGTGTCGTCGAACCCGCTGATGTCTCTCGATCCTTTTGGTCCCTCGTCACATCAGGAGCTGCTGCCGGTTTCATCGGAGCAAACAGAAGTCAGAAAAAGTATCAAACTTGGGTAAAATGGGATTTGTCGTGTTGCTATTAACCTGTTTCCACTTTCATACATTCTGCAGTAAAATGAAACATGAAAGCCTTTTTGTTTCTGTGCAGCTCAGTGTCACATGCAGCTCTGTTCCAGTGACATGTTTAATGAGCACCTTGGCTTCCAGCGCGCTCTGCATTTGGCTCTGCTGTGAGGACTGTTGCTCCAGATGTGACAGCTCTGCACAATACCTCATTTAGAAAAGCCTCATGCATAACAGACAATTGGCTGCTATTCCTGGTTCCCTCATATTAACATGGAGGGGAATTTATTCTGTTTTTCTCTCTAATAACGTCCAGCCTGCAACACATCTGTAGAAAACTGCAGAATCAAATCCAGGACCCAAAGTGTTCAAATCTGTTTAAATGAATCATGAGGTGTCGTAGAAATACATCAGTATACAAGAAGATTGTTCCAAAAAGAACAAGAAAAATGTGAAAAAAGGCAACAAAAGCCCAGCAGGCAGAAGACAGAAACTGTTAGGTTAAAACAGGTTGTGGAAAAGCCTCTATAAACGGTTGGTTGCCTTTGCATTTAGCACCCCTTTACCATGTTGCCCTGGAATGCAACAGGCTGAGCTCAGAGACTTTAGGCTGAGCCAGGAGCTAAAATTGAATGGAATCAACAGTTTGCCAGAAAACAGAGACGATCCTGGCAGCCTGGAAGAAACCTGGAACCAAACCAGGAGGATCTGCAGTTGGACCAAACGGTTCAGTTGTTCATGTGCAGTCAGCCCTGCAGAACCAGCAGAACCAGCAGAACCAGTAGAACCCAGTAGAACCGGCAGAACCAGTAGAACCAGTAGAACCAGTGGAACCAGCAGAACCAGTAGAACTGGTCCATTTCCTTGTTCATTTTTTGTTGCTAAGTTTCCAGTTTCTGTCATGATTTCAGCCCCTCCCTCTACCTGGACTGGGCTGATCACTCATCACCCTCACCTGCTCGGTGCTGCTCCCTATTTAAGCAGCTGCCCATCATTTGCTCAGTGGAGATCGTCTGTTGCTACAGTCACAGCTTTCAAGCCTTGTTCCAAGTTCTGAAGAGTCTCCTGGTTTTCTGACCACAGATTTTTGCTGTGCCCCTTTTGCTTAGAAGATTTCTGACTACTGTTGCTGAACCCTGCCTGCCTCTGACCCTGCCTTCCTTGTTCTGACGATTGGATTTATACTGGCTGAGAAGCTTCCATGCATGACCCTGGATTGTGACTACGACTGAGTATCTGGTTTGTGGAATTAGTCCCTGTCTTCTGGTTGTCCCCAGAGCCCTCCCAGGCCTCCCACTGCCCATCCACCCTACCCTCCCCAGGTAGCTTCCTGACCCTCTTCCCCCCCATTCCTGACTCACAGTTGAGGCCCCTCCTGCTCCCTTATTTTGCAATAAACGCTTGTGTACTGAACTATTGTTGTGGCTGCGTTTTGGGTTCTGGCTGATGTCACTTTATTATTACAAGTTTCACTCTGAGATTCTCTTATGAAGCTGAATCCTGATGATAAATATTCCTCCTTTCAACTTCTGTCTCATAGATGTGGCATCTGATCACAGATCCTCCCCACATACACACACACGCACACTTGTTCCCTCAGTCTGTCTTTGCTAAATTTAAATGCTGCACAGCTTGTGAGTCTCTAGTGGATGTGACTCATTGTTTTTTCTGTTTCTCCAGAAATGACTGGCTGTTTCTGGGTCACTCAGGTTCTGCCACACTCATCAGAAACAGGAGGCTAATTAAAGTGGCTCCTTATCTGAAAAGTACTGCAGAAAAAACAGTTTGACTTCAACTTAACAAGCCATTCATGTTGGGATATGAAACAGCAGGTGTCCGGAAATGGAGGAGATTAAAGGTGAGCCAATTGGAGCGATTTGTCCCGCGGGTTGAGACCCTGGGCAGCAGAACCCGATCCAGATCCAGTAGAACCGGTTCCTAAAGGTATAAGCAGAAGAAGGAGCTCAGTGGACAAGCCTGCTACAGAACCAGTTCCTTCTTCGATTCTCCATCAACTGGTCCTAAAAACATCGTCCGGAAATGAAGTTTTCACAACATTCAAAGAGTTTTTCTTCTTGCCTGAATTCTCATGGGAACCTGCAGTTCAGTCTCTTGGAGGAAAGTCCTAACATGTAGCAGGAGGCGGCCAGAGAAGGGGAAGACAGCCGGTAAACGGATCAGAACCAAGAAGCAGTCAGAATGGCTGTTTGCCTCCATGCTGCGCCTGCTCTGCCACTGAGCCACCAACAGATGGAGGAACAATCGGTTTGTCAGGGAAACCAGAAGAAGAGTCGCTCTGGACGCTGGAAGGTCAGAAACACGTCTGTTGGGGCGGCTGTCAGGTCTGATGACGTGATGGACAGCAGAGCTTCATGTCAGTCTCTGCTCAGCTGAGATGGACTGACGGCCAGCACTTCCTGCTCAGAGACACTGAACAGGAAAACCTCACCCAGTCATTTCCCCAACATTCAGTATTTACTCACCTTACACTGTCTGACATGTTCTCCCTCCATTCAGTTTCCATATGTTTATTTAGAAATATGTAAATTACGTCACAATCTCAAAACACAAACTGGTCAATCCTAAAACCGCTACAATCTGACGCCTCCATCTTGTTTCCTTCAGTGGTTGTTGGTGCAGCGCCCCCACAGGCCAGGAGGGGAACAGGATGGAGCAGATAATGAATCTACCAGGTAATCAGGTGAAAACGGCTTGAAACGTGATTCTGTTTCAGCCGGGTCCAGAAACAGAATCTGGACCCGACACGTTAAAACCCAGCTAGTTGTTGAGAGATGTGATCTAGTCGAGGTTATACTCCCATTCAGAAGAATGTGGACATGAACGACTCCTGGTGCTTGTTTTACGACTTCAGTGGGAATATGAATGGATTGTCCTGAGGCCGACTCCTCATCAGAAAACGAGCAGCAACCAAGTAACTGTGTTGTCTGACAGAATTTGGGATTTTAAAGTGAAACACTTTGAAGAGCAAAATGAAAGTTTCACAGCGTCACTGAGGACAGTGTGAACAGTCGGTGCCGGTGACCGGACCCGGCTCCAGAAGACTTTAACAGGGGGCTTTGGCTCATTTTGGGGGGCTGATTATATAAAGCTTTGACTTTAATATATTAATAAATACGTTAAACTATGTAACATTTCAAATAAAATAACCATGTTTATTTATTCAACATAAACAATAATGATATAAACTGTGAGATGTATAAAATGCTGAGTAATTATACTCAAATTGTCACAGACATTAGCTCATACGTTACAGAAATCTAATGTTTCCATCTCTGAAGTCCGTTTCTTTATGCTAAATCAACCTGGTCAAGTAAGAGAACAAAGTGCAGAGCATTAAACTCTTATAAGAACCTTTTCCCCAAAAAAGTTACAAAAGTAAATATAACCTGTACGACCCACTGTTGAACACAGGTAACAAAGTTAGTTCTTGTTAACCTCAGCATGATACATTGGCATTAGCTGGTCATCTGTTAGCCAACATTAGCTGGTCATCTATTAGCCAACATTAGCTGGTCTTCTCCTAGCTAACGTTAGCTGGTCATCTGTTAGCCAACATTAGCTGGTCATCTGTTAGCCAACATCTCTGCCCAGCAGGTGGAAACCAAGCGCGAGGGTGGGAGCACCCCAATGCCCCGACAGCACACCGCCCCCCCCCACAGATCACCAATACCCCCTCTGCCCTCCAGGAACCAGGAAGATAGAGACACCACCTGGTTCTACATTCCTTCACTCAGAGACTTTAAGCTGCTGGTAGTTTATAAATCACTGAACGGATTTAAGATCTGATGGATCAACATGCTGGTTCTGGTTCTGGTTCTGCATCAGAACCAAACGAGGAGAAGCAGCATTCAGCTTCTATTCACCACAGATCTTCAGATGTTAATGTGATGAGCTTCAGTTCTCGTTTCTGCTGGTTCCTCCCAAAGAACCTGGAACCTTTTTGCTGCATTACCTGCCTGGGTTGGAAATCTGGACGTATTTAAATGTTCTGTGAAGAATAAACAGCCTGGTCCGCTTCGGCGTTCTGAAAGACTATTATGACAAATCTGTCATAAAACATTTCAGGCCATAACATTTTAAACGAGACTAAACCAGTTTTTACTGGTCCAGAAATACCTGCAGGTGGAAACGCAGCGCGATGATTCCAGATTCCTGAATTTCTCTGGCCATGTTTTGCCAGAGAAATTATTGCCTATTTATTGTTTATAAATGTGATCGTTTATCACTGATAACCTTCTTTAATGAAGATTCTTAAAGAAGGTCTTCAAACATTGAAGACCTTCCTTAATGTTTGAAGCATCAGTGAAACATAAACAAGAGGATGAACTATTGGAGCCAAAGTCAAAATATAGGCATTTCTGTGGCACCACTACTTCCGTCACAGTGCAGAAGAAATTGATTTTTTTTACCTGTTTGCCTGTTGACATTCTTGTAGAATTATTTGAAAACAGCTGGTTAAAATATTTAAAGCCGCAACTTGAAAACTGTATCAACAGCTTCATAATTCGTGTTGCTACTAGCAACATGAGCAGCTGTTGTCTCACCGCGTCTGGCTGGGGGTCAGAGGGTTTGGAAACCATCCCCTGCATGTCCGCAGGCGCGGCTAATCCCGCTTGCAGAGACGGCTAAGTGTGTTGGCACGAGTTAATAAAGCCACATGGACCAGGCTGAGACTTCTCCACCCAGAATCCACCTCCAGCTGCACCACTTGGTGCCAGACGAGTCCCAGTCCATCAGGCCAAAGTCATCACAGTCTAATATGAGCCTCATGCATGAAGCCAAGCATGATCAAAACAGTTGATCATGCTGTTTTGATCAACTGCATGATCAAAACAGCAACCAACCAATGGTTGGTTGGTGGTTCCAACCATTGTCAGTGACTGACTTCCTTCTGGTCTCCCTTCATGGACCAACACAGAGAGCAGAATGATGAACTGATGAAGCTGACCCTTCACCCTTCCTGCCCCAAGTCATTTTTACATTCATGCAGAAAAATAAATTGGTGGTTTATACAGGATGTCGTCTTTCCCCCGTGAATACTGGTTTTATTTCCTGCAACAAGAGAACATTTTACCCTCTGGACAAATAAAACATCTGTCTCCTGCTGTAGGTCAGTTATCTGAACGTCTTTGTCCCCCAGGAGCCCCGAGGCTCTTCGATGTGAAGCCAAATGGAAAAGAGGCCTGAGAGTCGGAGCTAATAAAAGGCTGAGGAACAGCAGCTGAAGCCTCATTTGAAACCCTTTATTGGAGATCGGAAGGTCTGAAGTTGGGACTGAAACACGCAGCAAATGACCAAGAGATGCTTTATTTTCAAACGGCTCACCGACAGTCAGCTGTAATAATGTCATCAGTTTCGTTTTGATCTTCCTGGTTTCCTGTCGGAAACACAGATCCTACCGGCTGACAGGATTTTATTTTGGTCTCTTGAATATAAAGAGAAAAACAACAAAACAATTGACATTTCCACGACACTGAGTGTTTTCAGTCGTCTGGGGAAATAAGCATCTAATGTAAACTAAACTAATTGCAGTCTAGTGAGTAATGGCTCTGGGACACTGCTGGATAGCTACAAAATGTCTCTGAGCCTCCAGGGACGGACGGACGGACGGACGCCTCCAGCGCCGCCTCAGGGCAGAATAATAACCGTACCATAACCATAAGCATGCTGGTTTCTTCTGTTCCTCTTTACATTTCAGCCTCAACAACGAGAAGCTAAAATCTGAACATTAGCAGACATGCTAACTCGCTCTCCTAACAGTGACCTTTGCTGACCTTTGCTCTTTTGATTAATAGGCAGGATAAAAAACTCTTGGCGCTAGGCCTGCTGATGGAGGCAAAAGATTTCTAAATACTTAGTTTATATTTAACCGTTTGTCATCCCAGCAATTCCTGTTGCCTCTTCCACGTTGCCGTTCCCACAGAGACGACCTTCACCTGGAGAACGATATCCAGGCGGGTCACAGCTGGGCTCAGGTTCCTTCCTCCACCCTTAAATGGATTTAAAAATTTTAATCATGTCTGCTGATGACGAATCTGTGGTTTCCTGACTTGGTGAGTCAGAATCCAGAACCGGCAGGTCGACTTGAACCCCCTTGCTGCACTGAGCCTCAATCCTGCTTCGCTAAGTAAAAAGGTTATGAAATTATTTATCCTGAATCAATCAACAAACAGCATACAGGCCAAAGTCATCTGCTGAAAAGAAACATGTTGACCTGATGTGTGGAAACTTATTAGCTACAGAGTGAGACCTCTTACCGTACACAAAGATCATCTATGCAGAAGACCAGGCTGAGTTCAGATTTCCATTCGTACTAAAACCGTTTGTGTTGGAAAGATGTGATGGGAAATGATTGGAGGCTGGGAGAGAAGGGAGAGTTATGGGCCAAACTCTGGGGCCAAACCAGGCGGTAAGCCTGAAGCTCTGAAGGAGCTAACTTCAGAGCTTCTTACAACTGAACCAAATGATGTCACGTCTTTTATTGTTATTTTCCCTGTTATTTTAGGCACTTAATTTTAACACCATCAGGTGCTTTTTTTTTTAACTCTGTCATGTATATTACTTTTAGAATTTGGCCCCGATTGTTTTTTTTTTTATATCATCATTGTAGTACCTCCTTCAGGATTTCCAAAAATGTTAATTGGATTTTATAATGGCATGCAATAAGGCTACCTGCCCTCTGCTCAGGTTTCCTGATGTTGGAACCGACTTCAGCTGCTCCGCCTGATCGGACCAGTTGGAAAGATTTCAGCCACCGAACAGGAACTGGGCCGACCCAGAACCTTCTGCAGCTCCAAACACGCCGTCCGCTCGTCCTCCCTGATTGTTCAGGTTGAGGAATAAAACATTACTTTCACATTACTTATTCATTATTACACGTGCTGTAGATAAATAATACAACGAAAATAAACATTATGCAGATATCAAAATGGAGAAAGATGCATTTACCAGCCAGCAAAAGTACTGCAGTGTGAGAGGAACGAGGCACCTTGCATTTTATCATTGGTAACCAAGGCAACTGCACTGAAATTTAATATACAGGAATTAGCAGGAAATGCATAATAAAGCTTAGCAGAAAGAACGGCCACGTTCCAGTTCAAACATCAAATAACTGGAAAGTTTCAGGGGGAGCTGCAGAAAAGAACTGAAGGGGGAAGATTAGAGACTTAAAGGCAAACTTTATATGCAAGTAGGTCAACCGTCTATTAATGAGGAACATTAAAATAAGAACAGAAACAACCTTTGTTTGTCAGGGAATCACAAATACCCTGCAGTCAACCAGCAGCCTCTTCCCAAGCTGCAGAAAGACGAGCAGCAAGAGGAGCAGCTGCCTCAGAATATAGAAATAATATCTAAATATTCATCCATTTCCAAACACACTAGAGATCCAGAGAACCGAACAGGCGCAGCGTTTACATGATGAAATGATAAAACCTGCAGAGGTTCTGCTTTCTTGACGGCCAATTACCTTAAATCTATGATCAATTTGCAACGAGTGGAGGGAACCAACAACGCCACCTGGAGGACAAAAGTTTGTTCTACTAGAAGAACGAGATTCAGATATGTTGAAATTATTGGAGGGCCAAAAAGTCCCAATGTCCTAAAACTGTCTGCCTGCCGTGTTTCCTCCTCAGCTCTCACCTGTTCAGGTTCACCTGCCTGCTCCCGTCCTCCTGACCTCCCGTCCTCCTGTCCTCCCGACTTCCCGTCCTTCTGTCTCCCGTCCTCCTGACTTCCCGACCTCCTGACCTCCCGACTTCCCGTCCTTCTGATTTCCCGACCTCCTGACCTCCCGTCCTCCTGACCTGTTTTGCGATGTTTCAAAGCCTTTTGTGTGAGCAAATCTCCAGCGTTGCCTCCTTTGCCTTGCTGAGCCATGTTGGAAACTCCCTGGTTTGTTTTCTGGACACGGTTTCTGTTTCTGCTTCCGCCTCGTCCTGGTTTGTCCACCTGAGGTTGTCTTCACCTGGCCGGACTGTTTCTGTACCCAGATCCTTGTCTGCTCCTTCTGCCTCCCTAGTTGTGATCCTGTGTCGGCCTCTTGACCGGCCTCTTTGAATTCTGGCCCCAACTGTTCCAGGGGAAAATTCCCCAGCCTGAATAAAAACAGTGGCGTTACAAGATCAACAAATGCACAAATATGGTCTTCAGTCTATTTAAATGGCATAGTCAAAGGCCCAGGCTGATGTTTCAGTGAGTGACATCACAGTTGGAAAGCAGGAAGCTCATCTGGAAGCTAACATGCAGCTGCAGCAGAACGCTGGTGATAGCATAGCCATACTAGCCTTCACCTTCCAGCTATGATGCAAGACGGATGGGTCCCAAACCCGCAGACTCAGCAGAGTCTGAACTGAGGCACCACCTCAGTGACCGCAGCCATAAAACGTTAGCCACGTTTAGCCAACAATGGCTAGCAGCAGGCTAACGTCACAACGCGAGCAGCATCATGGCAGGTGGAGGCGGGCTCTACAGAAAATGTTAAAGTGGCAGCAGAAGATTCATGCTGCTACTCTGATTGTGTTCAAAAGCTTGAAAGTTTCCACATTATAGTGAGGATTTTGCTTCCGTAGGCAACTGCTCTGGAGACAGAGTGGATCTGACACTGATGGGGCTCTTGACACCACATCGGTCCCGACGTCTCTCCTGCTGGAAACAGATTATTCTTATTGTTCCAGCTGTTTCTGCTTCAACAGTAACTTTGGATTTGACCTCATTTAGCCTGAATTTTGTGTCTGACTTTGACGTGTTCCCGCATCAGATGAGTGAAAAAAATGAGCATGAGATAAATATTGGCCTGGCAGCTTCTCGTGCATAACTTCAGTCGGCATTAAGCTTCTTCAACTCCTGCAGACATCCAGGTGTTTAAAGTCGCTCTGTTGCCATCACATCAGGTGACAATGCTGCCAACTGTGACTGACTGCAGCATTTATGTCACATGTTGGCACAAACACAAACCAAACTATCCAACATCTGACTGAAGGCGCCCAGAGGGTCAGAAAACATGTCAGAGGGAGAGAGCCGCTAACAAGATGAGACAAAGGCTTCAGCTACAACCTGCAGGCAATCAGGCTACATTGGCTGCCGCAGCATGCTAACTGTTGAGGTAGCTGTAGCATGCTAACTGTTGAGGTAGCTGTAGCATGGTAGCTGTTCAAGCAGCCGCAGCATGCTAACTGTTGAGGTAGCTGTAGCATGCTAACTGTTCACTGGAAAACTTTTTTTTTCTGTTTGTTTAGCGATTCAGAGCATTCACAAAATGTTCAGTTATTGAATAAATATACGGTTAATGCAAAATAAAATGAGATCTATATTATGCCACGTTTAAAATAAATAAATATCGTACTTAGAAATAAAAAATACTGAGCTGGAAACTGGAAACACGCAGTGAAAGTAAAAATATGTACATTTTGCTTCGTCTAAAGCAAAAGATGAAAAAGATTGAGATGGAAGCTGCAACAGATTCCTTTTGATCTTTCATCGCTAATATTTGATTAAATGACTGAAACAAGAAACTCTGACTGTTTAGGGCCGGGACGTCCTGGAAGAACAAACTGAAGTTAGATTAGTTTTCTTCATCACATCATGAGCCACAGAATGAAGCTGCACGAGTTCCTGAGTGTATTTTGGATTATGTTCATACATGCTTGTGTGTGTGTGTGTGAAGCAGAGGCTGCGCTGCTGGAAAACCAGCAGATTCTTTAGGCTGGAATCTCTCAGCTCAACATGACGGCGCTGCGATAACTGCTAACGAGGACAGGAGAGAATAAACATCAATGCAAACTGAAGACACCATAAAAGTCCCTCTTTAAGCACGCACACACACACACCCCCACACACCCCGGTGCATTCTGATACTTTTTAAAATTAATGCTTCATTTATAGGAACAGCTCAGCAAACTGAGCTTGCTGCAGCAACCTGCTGGAGAAGCTCTCAGTTTTTACTTGACCTTTTAAAGGCCAGCAACAGTAAACCAAACATAAGCCTCTCCTTGGGCTGCCACCTTATGTGTTGAATCAAAACCTGAAGCCTTTCCTCCCAGAAGCGGCTCTGGCTCCACCAGATCAGCGGTTCTGAAGACGAACCTCCACAGCGTCGTCATGGTGAAGGAGTTTTATTTTATTTTACTGAGCAGCAGGCCACAGTTTTAACAGCAAAAACTGGAGTGTTACCAACACCAAGTGATTAATAAACATGATTTGATTTAAAGATAATTGGATAGAATTTATTCCCCTTGTTCAGGGGGAGGAGGCAACTCCAGGCCTGGAGAGCCTGGAGAGCCTGGAGAGCCTGGAGAGCTGCTGCTCTTCTCTTTCTCCCTGGTCCAACACACTTCAGTCCAACAGCTGAATCTCCTCCTCATTGCCCTCAGGTTCTAACCCTAACCCTAACCCTGTCGGCAGGCGAAGACGGACAACAGAAGGGCTGACAACCCTCACAATCTCATACGGACCAAATTAGCGAGGGGACAATCTCTTTGACATAGATTTTAATGGAATGTCTCCGGTAGAGAGCCAAACCTTCTGACCGGGAACATATGAAGGAGCTTATCTCCTTTTCCGGTCAGCAATGCAGCGATTACGCTCAGTGGTGCGGTTGAGAGCAGAGACTGTGGCATTCCGGATGGTTTTACAGCGGCGGATGTGGTGTTGGACAGAAGTGACCGAAATGTCTTTTTCATCGGCAGGGAATAGCGGGGGTTGATATCCTAGAAAAATCTCAAAAGGAGATAGACCAGTAGCAGCTGAGATATGCGAGTTATGTGCATACTCTACCCAGGCAAGATGGAGGCTCCAGTCAGTAGGGTTGGGAAATGCGAGTGTAACCTATACTAAGTGGGTAAAGGGTCAAAATTAAATCGGGAAAAGAAATTGGCTAGGTTCGGCTGCTGGAGGGTGTGGCAATTTGCAATAACACTGCAAAACACAACTTGGTGCAAAAGGTGACTATATTGATATGTACAAAATATACATTATTTACAATGATTCATCAACTGTAAACAAAATAATAACTTTTTCTCCCACAGCAGGGGGGAAAAGCCGGCGGTTCCTTGCCGGAAGTGGAACCACAGGAGGACAACAACGATGCTAGCTAATTCAGTCCAGCTAGCGTTCGTGGCTCCTGGTATTCCCTGGGCCAATGTAGCTCGCCAGTCTGTTGGTCCTGATGGTCAACAGACAATCTTCTATATCGGCCAGATCCAATGGGGGATCTGGGGGTAGCCGGGCAGAACCTGGCCTGTGTAAAACAGGCCCGATTAATCAATCTATTATTAAACAACAGTCATACATGTACATGTTTTTTTCTATAATCACATTCCACAATTACATCCCAAAACCCTAGCGTTTTATTCAATTGAAACATAGTTTGATCAGCACTTTGATCGCAACGGCCAAACAACAACACTCACCGGTCCCTCTTGCCCAAACCTTGTGATCTTATCCTTGGGACTACTTTATTCACAAAGGTCAATCTACAAAAGAAAAGTTGAAAGGCATTGGAGTGGGTGATCTGCTAAAAGTTGAAAATCGGCTAGAGCTAACTTGCTGCAGCGCTAGTCAGCGTCTCCTACCAGCCAAGTGAGCAGCCGTCAATATAAACAGCTGCTGTGTGAAGCAGATCGCGTGACCCCTTTTTGTTTTTAAAACCACGCGAGAACAGGAATTAAAGAAAAGAGGTTTTAAGTTTTAAATAACTGAACAAAATAAATCATTGTGAATTAACAAAAAAAAAGGGAAAAAATATGCTGGTTACACGAGACATCTGAGGACTGATTCCAGCTCCTGATTCATCCGTTCAACTTGTCCGTTCGACTGTGGGTGATAACCAGAAGTGAGTGACATCTTAGCCCCAAGGGCTAAACCAAAATGTTTCCAAACCTGGGTGGAAAACTGTGGTCCTCGGTCTGAGAGGATCTCCTGTGGGATCCCATGCAACCTAAATACATGTTTCACCAAGAGTTGTGTAGTCTGGAAGGCTGAGGGAAGTTTTCTCAATGGAATTAAATGACATGCTTTGGAGAAACGGTCAATAATGGTTAAGATGGTGTTCATACCTTTGGAAACTGGTAGTCCTGTGACGAAGTCGATGGCAATATGAGACCAAGGCCGCTTAGGCATGGGTAAGGATTGTAGCAAACCAGACGGAGGTTGATGGGATGCTTTGTTCCGGGCACATATGGGACAGGCAAGTACATACTCCTTGGCGTCCTTGTGAATGGACGGCCACCAGAAACGACAGTTAATCAGGGCGATTGATCTACCCTAACCCTAACCCGAACCTGTTAATATTTTGAATGAAAACAATTTTAATTTCACTTGTCTTCATTTCAGATATTAATAGTTAAGAGATTCTTTGACTGAATGCAGGGATTCCTTCTCCGATTCACAGTCTGATATTTTTCCTCTGCAGCTGAGTCAGCAGAGGAAAGTCGCTTCATCTAGTCAAAATAAAGTTAATGTTCATTATTTTGGCTGATTGCACTTTACTCTACTGGTCACAGAAACTCTAACTAGACTCAAATCAACGAACACTGCTTAAAAAACACAATGTTTAATATGTTACTTTGACTAAACCAGCGGAGAAATATTCAAATACTTCAGGAAATTTTCCCTGTTTTAGTTAACAAGCCTGAGAAACAGAAAACATAATCAATGAAACAGAAGAAATAAAAGCACTTTGAACTGCCTTGTTGCTGAAATGGGTTATGCAAATAATGATTGATTGATTGATTGATTGATTGATTGATTGGTTATAGCTTTGCTGCATACCAGTTTGAAAAGACTCCATTTAGGAGAACAAACAGGAATAATAACGTTCTTTCTATAATAAAACTAATATAAGTTTTATCATCACATATATCAGATAATAAATATATCAGCATCACCTCGTCTGGATTAAAGGAATAATTACACCTGGAATACATCTGGAAGTTGTTGGTTGTATTTCAGATAGTGTGTGTGTGTGTGTGTGTTGGGGGCGGGGTGGGGGGGTGTTGGGGGTTAACTATCTCAACAAGAACCAAAATGTCTGCTGCAAACAAACTAAATTTTTACCTGAATTCCTTCACTGGAGAGCAGATGCTCCTCCTGCCTTCTGTCTTTTTCTGCTTTGCTTCATCCCAATGTGCTGCTGCTGTTGTTCTTCAGTTTCCCTGTCAGTGCTCGTTTCCATTTCTCCTTCCCTTTGTGATAAATTGAGGCCAGATGACACCACATCAGTCTTTACTTTTCTTCTTCTTCCTATTTCTTTCAAAGTCCAGATTAACCATAAACTCCATATGACCCAGAAAAGCTTTAGAGCTTTAGTCTAAAAAGGTAAAAATGAGAAAAATGAGTCCTTCACTTTGCTCCAGTTATTTTTACACAAATCATGGCTGCAACATTTTTCATAAAGATTGAGATTCATCTGAATCAAAGCAGGAGAACAAAAGGAGAAAGATTGAGTCCAGATCAATAGAAACAGGATAAACTGACAGGAGATAATGGCTGAAAGATGGACAGCGAGACATGAGCAGGTGACAGACAGAAGACGGCGAGTCGCATCAACCATCTGTCCGTCTGTCTGACTGGCAGATGAGAGGAGGCTGAGTGACGGCGGCAGCAGCAGACGGACAGACGGCATGCAGCTCATTGGCAGCTGATGGTCTGTGTGACACTTTGCTTTCACTTTAGTTTTGAAATGTCCTCTGGATGGAAATGGTCCACTACAAGTCTACTCTGGTCTCAGAGCCTGGAGGTGATTATTGGCAATGCATTTATCAAAGTTCTGCCTTATTTTCTAACCCTCCCCCAATAAATCTGTCTGTCAGGCGTCTTCCACGTGGAGAACAGACCTGCTCACACTAAATTAGACCTTTACTGAGGTCTGCACCACCTGACCACCACCTGACCCTCCTGGGACCGTTGTCCCTGGGACAATGGTGAGTAGAAAATGGATGGATGAGGAATTTTAAAGCTCCAGATGATTCCAAAGCTTACAGAAAACTGCCTGCTGGTAATTCTGCCCACAGATTTATCTATACAAATATATCTTGGGTTAGCAGCTGCTTCTGGCCTGTGAGTTGCTGCAGGTCTGAATTGTCGGTGTGTCGTCATGGCTACAGGCTGCTGGAATGGGTTAATGTGATTGGCCAAAACCAGGAAGCTTTCTGATTGGTTGTTGATCACCCAATCAGAAAGACCAATAATTAAAAAAAGACATTCACACACAATGCAGCAGCTGACCTGGAAATCAAGAGATATTTGTGTTTGTGTCAGAAATGCAAATGTGGATCTCCTGTGAGTTTGTGAATTATGAGACAGTTTTAGCTCCATACATGTTGATCAAAATAACCAAACGGGCCAACATGAAGGTACCAGTTTCAAGGTACCAGCAACAAAAGTTTTGTTCATTATTACAATTGAACAAAACATTTTATTTCCAAGTAAAACTGTCAGACGAAAATAAATATGTAACATGAATATTAGCCTCTGCTACTAAATTCATATTTCAGTCAATGATGGATTTTGTCATTTCAGCCTTGTGCTTCAGAGGAAAGAAACACTTTTTCTTGAGTTGAAATACCAGTGACACTCCTGTGTTTCTTTCAAACATTGAGCAGTTTGTGTTTCCTGAACTGTTTCCTCCCTGAATCCAGGCAACCAGAGGCGACCTGTCGCTCATCTAAAAGCTTTCCTTACAAAACGTCTTCAAACTGGGTCACTTTCATCCATCTGACTTTATTCTCACTGACACAGAAAAGGCAAATATAGAAAAATGTAAAGGAGAACCAAAGGACACAGATTTGAGACAAAATTGTGTTTTTGATTGACTAAGTGAGGCGTGTTGCTGTATTGTCAGCAGGCTGCCAGGTTGGCAGAGGAACAGAGGAACAAGCACAGAACATCAGGGCTCCTCAATGCAAATCCAGTTTTTCTGTAAGGAAGTGAGCAAAACAAAACTGCCACAAAAACACCAGCAGAGACCAAGTCCTGCTTCATCTCTGCAGAGCTGCACAAGTTTCTGTTTTTCTGGGCAGCGCACACGCAGTGCCTTCTCCAAATGCATGAAAGACCTTCCAGAGACGTCAGCTGAGCAGAACCAGAACCTTTTCCTCTCAAAGAAAAAGAAACTCCAAAGATGGAGGCAAGGAGCGGCTTCGTTGGCTTCTGGGAACACTGATGTTCTGCTGCTCGTCATTATGACAGAGGAAATGAGACATTAAATTTCATCAACACAAAGACACCTGGACTCATTCTGGAAGCTGCAGTTCGTCCAGAGAGACTCAGAAAAGCTTTGATGGACGAGAAGGAGGAACTGGCAGGATCTGGACGGAGAGCCGAGCCCATACCGAGCTGCACACGCACACACACCCCCACACACACACACACACCCACACACACACACACTAGTTCTTCGTCACAGAAATGTGAAACTTGGATTCAGCTGTTCAACAGTTTGATTCATAATTTGAAGTGGAAAAAGTGAAAGAAGGAAAAATGCTATTTCTGTCCAGACGCTCCATTGGATTACAATCAGGCTTCTGTCAGCCTCATTATAATCACACGACCTGGACTCCAGTCATTAATATTAAAACTTTAGTCTCGTCTTGATGTTCAGAGACTTGACTTGACTTGACTTTGACACCAATAACTTGGGACTTGATATTTACTTGATATTTACTTGATATTCTTCTCCAGCTTCTCGTGATTTTACTCCACGACTTATTCTGATAATATTGTTGCCGAAAAATGTGCATATCATGATTTGAGAAGAAAGAAAAAATCTTGATTATTTTTCTTTTGGTTGTTGGTTTTATCGGTGCTGCACAGTTGATTTTTACCCGTTTGAACATGCTTGATAATATGAAGAAAGTGACAATCAATGAACATTGTTTTCAGATTCTGTGCCACTGAAAATGAAATCTGAAGAAACCTGCAAGGTTTCATCAACGTCTGCAGAAAGATTGTGAAGAACTGGGTCATTTCATCAAGACCCAGTGCAGCTCTGCATGGCTTTGGCTAGAAGACCAACTGTCTCTGCAAGTCCATCATTTCAATCTGAAAAGTCTCAGCTAGAATCAAAGCTTTTAAAGGAAACAACGTAAATCATGATGATGATGATCCTTCATCCAAGCCTGATGACCGAAACTTTCTCAGCTTCTACATCTGAAATCTTTTAGGGTTCGTCCTGCTTCGTCATGTAGCTGAATAGCTGGTCTGTCAAATGTAACTCATTTTAGTGGAAACTCAAATCAATTCCACTGTGCCGTTTCCCCAGCAGCTCCACGGGCCCAACTGGAAACTGCAGGACTGATTTTTACTAAACTATCATGTAGAAACGCTGCATATGCACAAAAAACGTCCCAGCACAGCAGTTTATGCACCGTAGACATGTATAAAAAGGACCAAAAGTGTGAATAAAAATTATACAGACTTTATACAAACAAAGAACATCTGTGGCAGCAAAGCAAACTTTATCAATCTATTAATTCATAGGCCAAATTCTGGCGAGAAAGCTGCACAGGACCCGGATCTGTTCTTGCCGAGGCGCACATTGTCGCCACAGTTAGGTCCTAAATGTCGCAACCTTCTTTTAGGGTCATTTGGGTTTGACCAGTAAATTATCCTGAAGAAGTGAAGCTTCAAACTGCCAGACCTTAACGGTGTTGGGAGAAGCTTCACATGAGACAACAAAGAAGAAATAAAAGTATTCCTCAGAAAATCTAATCTTGTTCTAATTTGTGCACTCAAACAAAGATATATCCTGGATCATCCTGTTGCTGGTTCTGCTGGTTTCCCAACAGAACCAGAACAGACCCCGGTCCATAATCTGAACCCTTGACAATTGTGACTTTTACAAAGGCTCACCAGGGTTTAGTTTGTGAAAATCTTCAAAATAAAACATTTCCTCCAATTTACAATTACGTTTGTGCTGCTCTGTCAGATCAAGCGGCAGCCGGTAGCAAAGCTTCAGGTTTCAATCAGAATCATGCAGGGCGCCTTAAGTTCCCACTCAATGAACTGCAGGTTGACTTTTCTGTATGATTTGCATGAATGTAAAACTTTGAACTTGAGCACATTGTCAGTATTCATGGTTTGATCTATGAGGTGTTGGCTGTTTCACACAGCCTGGGGAAAAACATTTTATTGAAAGTGTGACCCTTTGTGGAGCGTAAACTGCATAATGAATAAATGAAGAGCAACACAGAGGAAAGGATTGAAGTGTAATTGCGTTCCTGCTCGATTAATTTCTATTTATAGGTTGACATTTTACCATCCCGGCTGGTTTCAGACTGATGGATGGAGAGTCTGGTGCAGATTCTCACAACACAGATCCAGATTGGACATGTTTCAGATTTATGGAGTCAGTTTGTAACTTCACTGCTGGAGTTTCACAACAAAAATCAGATTCAAGATCTGTTTGATGGTCTCATAACTCAAGAAGCAGTGCTGACAAAAGAGCAAAGGACTGGATATTATTAGACTAAAATGAATGTCTCTATGAAGACATTAAAACAATGAATCCCTCAGGACCAGAGTAACATGAATTCCACTCGGACAGGACTGGTCTGAGTGGACCAGTATCCACTCTGGAGTTCAGAGTGTAGATGGACCAGAACCAGAACCTGTTGGGGAACATCAGGTAAACGGTAGTCGTGAAGCTAAGCTACATGGTTAGCTAAGCTACATGGTGGCGCCGTCACAGGAAGAGGAATAGAGGACAAATAACTAACCCTTTTCAGCTCTTTCTACCTTCATTACCTTCATTATAAACCTTCCACAACAATGTGTGAAATATGTAAGCTTTCATAAATAAGTTAAACAGCTGCTTGTAAGGAGAAACAAGCAGATAAAGAGGTTGTAAACCCAAAGCAGGTCCTGGAGGCTCGGCAGCTTCCTGCATGTTCTGGTGGCGGCATCCATGATCTTCGAGTCTTTTTTTTTAAACTGCATGAACAAAAATTGTTGTCATGTCAGAAACTCGTTAATCCTTCATAAACTAAGTCACTAGTGACAGGTTCTGCTCAAAAAGAGTAATTATGGTGTGCTTCTCCAGAGTGTATCTAATATAACCAAAGGCAGAAGCCAGTAAATCTTCGTTTAGAAGTGGCTAAACGATGGTCGTAAAACTCCTCGATCGTTTCATTCAAGCTTCCGAACAGCCTTGTGGTAACAAGGTCAAATTAAATTATTGGTCAATGTTTTATGTCTTATTGTTAATGTTATTGAACTTTTCCTAATAAGTGAAACTCTGAGTGTCATCTAAAAATGTCAGACGTCTTAATAGCTGGAGTAAGGAAAGCAGAGATAAATCTGCAGAGTAAAACTGCCTCAGAGAAACTCATCAGATCAGCAGGTTTCATCACACTGGAGCAGTTTGTCTGCAACCTCCTCTTTATCCTCAAAGGTTGGTCAAGAAGTCATGACTGAAAGAAAGTAAACTTGATTTGCCTGCCACATCAGCAATAAGCTGTGATAAACTACAGAGTGCTTCATGAGGACAGGTTGGTCCTGAGTACGCGCAACGATGAACAAAAACCTGAGTCTGTTGCTTGGTTTGGTTGAACCTGTTGCTAGGCGTGGTGAACCCTTGCTAGGCGTGGTTGAACCGTTGCTAGGCGTGGTGAACCCGTTGCTAGGCGTGGTGAACCCGTTGCTAGGCGTTGTTGAACCCATTGCTAGGCGTGGTGAACCCGTTGCTAGGTGTGTTGAACCCGTTGCTAGGCGTGGTGAACCTGTTGCTAGGCGTGGTGAACCTGTTGCTAGGCGTTGTTGAACCCATTGCTTTCCTCATTCACACCGTAAGCATCGTCTGCAGGATTTGGTTAAGCTCTTCCCCTTGCACTCGTCTCTCCTCAGTCTGCCTCCAGTGCTCTGATCTTCCTGCGTCCTCCTCTGATCCCATATTTGATCGTTATAAGCAAAATTACAAGTCTTGAAATAATTAACTCTGAGTGCCATAGATCTATGAATTCCACCTTTTGTAGATTCATCATAAACCATCAAGCAACAGAGAGACACAAACTACATTTTGTTCTAATTTGACTTTTTTCTTAACATTAATATCAAACATGATTACAGTGAAATCTCTGTATTATCTATCATGAATATTTATCATTAATACCAGCAGCTTTAAACCCAGAGTCACACCATGCATTGGTTTTGGGGTGTGGAGCAGCAGGAGTACCCAGAGAGAACATGGAAATGCCATGGAGAAAGAGCCAAAGCTGTAAAAACTCTGAATGACTAAAAGAATCTGAAATCAGACCCTCTAAACCCAGCGGCCTGGCGCCTCCACACATCAAACTACCACTATTAAGTTTCTTCTGCCTCTTTTCATCTAAACTGCAGCATGACCTTAATGAGGCCAATTTATGTCTCTGCTTGACAGAATGTAGAAATGTTCTTAGTGTTTTGATGTTTGCTCTGCAGCCTGCAGTGCCTTGCAGAACAAATAGGTTATTTTATGGCTTCTATCAGCCAGTAATCAAACCTTTATTTCAGCCTGAATGGCCCCATTAACCTTGGCGAGTCGAAGCGCTCAGCATTAGCACCAAGATTTAATGAACTGTCAAACTTTACATCGGGATGATTTGAAAACCTCAGTGGGAATGCTTGTAATGAAATATCTGTGTTATTACTGAAGCTGTTAAGATAAGGCAGAGAAGGTGCAGCTGCTTGTTTCCACCTGCCGAATATGGATGTAACCATGACGCCTCATTCAGAGCAGCTTCTTGCTCCACTTTCAGCCCTCCGATCATTTAAGATCCGCTTGTTTTATTTTATATCATATTAATGATCAAGATAATGAAGAAACTCGATTAATACATTTAAAATTATGTGAGCTAATACCTTCTTTTATAGTAGGGAGATGTCATTTGTCTTTCCCTAAAGGATTTAATGAAATGTCCATCTGCATCAGCCTGCGGTGTCTTCAGGCTGCAGCTGAACCAATCCAGGTTTTGGTTGAACAAAGTCATTCAGGCCAATAGTTTAATTCTGGAGAAGAAAACTCTGGAGATACATGAAGACCTTTTTGATTTTGCACAGAAGAGTCTCTGCACATCGTCACGTTTCAGCTTCACATTATATCTTCACATCCAAAATGAAATGAAGCGCCTGGCTCTCTCAACCTCAGCTCCGCCTTCATGTCGGGTCCCAGCAGGTGTGAAAAGCAACAGAGATGGTCAAATGATGCTTTTCTAAACTTCTGCTTTCCATCCCTGTTTGCTGGACGACTTGTTACTTTAAGTTCATATGAAAAACCTTCTGGCTTTTTTAGGACTCATTTTGTTTTCCATAGCAGAAGTTCATTGGCTTAGAAACAGCTTTTACCTCACAAGCTGTTTGCTTCTGTTTAATGCAACATATTTGCATTAGAGCACATTTCTGATGTCAGGTAAATGTTGTGGACTCAGTTGAAGACACTCTTATTCAAACAGCCTTTTAAATACTTTAATCTGTGTAATGTTTCATGTATTTTCTTTTTATCTTTTCATGTCTTCTGTTTGTTTTTAATTTAAATTGGTCATTTCAATACTAAGTTTTCACCAGCAGAGTATTGCAGCTTTTCAAATTTTTTTCGGATGTTTAGTTTGTTAAATTTGACATCTTAAAAAGTGGAAAAGCTTGGACCTCTTCATCATGGCCTGAATTCAGATATCACTGGAATTCGACTGCGGTTCGGACCCTCATTCCACGCTGCGCCGCTCCCCCCCCCCCCCGGGGGCCCGGGCTCCGGGAGCCGCTCCCCCCCCTGGGCTCCGCTGCTTTACATCAACAGGAGGAACTGCAAGCGAATGCAGGCCTGCTGAGCAGCTTCTGGAAAGATCACAAGTCAGGTTCTTTGCTTTCCTTTTCCAGCTTTAGATGATCAAATATTACTTGAAGTGCTGAAAATAAGTCATGGTTAAAACAATAGAGCAGAGATGTTCCATTGGTGGTCCTTTATTATTGGTCATATTTTCCAAGCATTTGTTGCTTCTCGTCCTAAATGTAGTTTCAGCTCCCTGAGTTTAGATGAACTTCCTCAGAATGAAGAAGAGGTCAAGTTGTTACTCAGCAGAGCTCTGCAGACCTCGTTCAGCATCGTTCACTGGACCCGTCTCATTCTGACCTTACTAGGATTCCTGCAGAACAAATTTTACCACCACAAATGAAAGGTCAGCTTTGAGCCCTGACACGTATTCCTCTTTCCAGGGTCGGCATTAGAGGCAGCAGCTCCACCAGTAAGCAAATGGAAACATGAGCTTGTTTTAGCCGTCAAAATGTTGCTTTGCTAATTACTATGATTTTCCTGACAAGTGGCAGATTTGAGAGACGAAACTTTTCTCTGCAACCAATAATGAGTGATTTGCTGTTGATCCGCTGCAGCTCCTTCCTGTCAGCCACACAGGAGAGAATGAGGGCAGGTCTGTGGGGTCATTAGGTCCAGCGTCAGTAGAACGCCGAGGGATTATCTTCATAGGCGGCACAAGCAGCACATCTGGTAGGAAATGACTTGTGCTTTAATTCTTTGATTAATTGGAGCAGATTTCAGTGCAACATCACTTGGATTCAGATCAGTGGTTCTGTTTCTGTCGGATCCCAATAAGTAACAACATCGTTACCCTGGAGGGCAATAAAGGTCCATCAGACACACAGACAGACTCGCTCGCTGCACCATCAGTTTCCTGTAGTCTTTCAAGCTGCTGCTTGTTTCTTGTTTGCTTCGAGTATCTATAAGTTAATCTACCCAAGTAACTTTACTCGTCTCTGTCTCTTCTTCTCCCAGATCCTCCAGCTGAGTCTTCACCCAAACCTCCATTCGTGTTTCTGGGCAGATGATTCATCCCATCCACCTGTTCCTTCAATAAATCCTCACCTTCATCTCTGTGCCATGATCCTTGCTGGTAAACTGGCTTTTGTGTTGTCTACCAAGGGACCACTGATTTCATAAAAGATGCAAAAACAGCCCATGGTTACATTTACACCTTCATATAACACTGCAAGCTAACATTTCACACTTTTACATGTTTGACTTGATTCTGTTTTCTGAACCCCTACCCCCCCTAACCTCAGTGCCAGCTGCTGCAGCCCCTCAGGGGAACAAAGTGGTCGAGAAAAGCCAGCCTGCATGGAGACCTGCAGATAGAGTCAACTTAGAAACAAGATTTAGATTTAGAGTTAGAGTTTTGTTTGTTTTCTGTGACTTTGATCAGCCAATGTTTCAGTTTTCTTTTTGTCTCATTTAGGCAGTTTGTAAGAATTCAGTTATTTTGACCTATTCTATGGGCTCAATAATATTATTTTGTATGATTTACTCAAGTTTGTTTGCTATTTTGGAGCAGTCAGTCACTGACTGTCCTTTTACCGTTAGCTCCAACACATTGACCCAAACACATTGACCCAAAACCAGAGAGTTTAACAAATCTTTTTTTGTCACATCTGAGCTCAAAGCAAAGCTTGCAGAGTCCTGTTTGCTGAGCCACTACAGATGAGCTGCTTGCGTTGGTATGTACAGTATATCCATCAGCTACATGCTCATTATTTCCAGCCACACTGCTGTGTAGACCTGTTTAAATAATAGATCCAACATGTTGTCCTGAACCACTGCTGACACATATGAGGTGAGGCTTTGTGGAGGGACGGCGATCCCAGTTGGAAGAGTCACACAACAAAGAGTTGAGTTCAGGGGCCCTCAGGTGCTACAGTGCAGATCAAACAGACTGCGGCTCTGGCACTGAAAAAGTCAGGAATACATGAATACAGATCCCAGGTGGAGGGCGGATGAAAGGAGGGGAGACAGTGGATACAGAAATGTCTGGACAGGTGGATCCTAATGAAAATCTTCACTGCAGGTGACTAGCGCTGTCACTGCATAAGCAAAAAAGATTCCAAAAATGTCACATCTTAGGAAATGTATGCATCACAATAAAACTGTTTACTTTAGTCTGAATTCTTAACTCCAGACATAAAGACATAAAGATACAAAGATGACCACATAGTGATGACAGCAGCTCTCAGCAGCAGAGAAGCAAAACCTGGCAGAGTAAGGAGGCTTGTCTGTTGGGAACCGGAGTTTTTGTGGGGACCTGCTTTTGTGGCTGCATTCTCTCAGTCAGCCACTAGATGGAGCCAGGAGGTTTTCTGCTTGGAAGGCAGTGCTGGCGTCTGGATTCTACACACCTGCAGTCCTACTGCTTCATCAGGGTGGTGTATAAGGAGCGGTCGGCCAGCACTGAGTGTTAGCCGGTTTTGGTTCCCTTTTGTGGTGAACTTGATATTACTGGAGAACCCAACCTCCCAGAGTTCCTCTGAAGAATCTTCCACTGCTGAACCATTTCTCTGCGAAACGCTGATCGAGTTCTTCCCTGTCCGCCCTCCACCGCCAACATCCACACCGCTCAATGGAACAACTGGACCCGGACTGCGACTCTCTCTGCCTCCATAGTCTCAAGTAGCCACCTTATTCCCCCGGGTGGATCCAGTCATCTCAAACCTCTGCAATATCAACCCACTGACCATTTCATTCCTCACCTCTGTACTTCCCTGGTTCCAGTGAATCAGACTCTCCAACTCCAGGACAACAATTACCCTTTCTGCAAGAATTTCCTTGTACCAAATGAACTTTATTTATCTGATTTTCAGTATCCTGTATGTGGGTCAACATTTAGCATCCAACATGACAGACAGCCAGTATATATGTATATATGACATTAGAAACAAGTCTAAACTTAAAGGTGTAGCAATCCTCCTCCAGAAGGTCTCATTAAACATGATCTGCCCAATCGTCCCAATTCTGCTGGTCAGACCATTAAATGAGCAAACTGCTCCTGCCAAGATGTCAGCCCTGCTTTGCTAGAGGTGGCTCAGCTCAGAGAGGAAGTGCAGACTCACGCTAGGTTGGCATCACGCCCTGCAGTTTTGATTCCACTTCATCTCCTGGATTTGAATGGATTTGATTTGAGGTTGTGGAGGGGAAGCGTTTTAATGTCGCTGGTTTTTGCAAAAGCAGCAAGCTGTGCTGCAGCTTCATAACTGAAGAGCTGCAAATCAGGCACAGCGTGCTGGTGATCGGCCTCAACACAGTTTTAAAGGAGGCTTGATTCTTTTCAAACACTGCTCTCATCTGTTGGAATTTTTAAATGAAAACTTATTTAACATCCTTGAAGAATAAATTATGTAACCTTCCTATAAATGAAAAGTGAAGAAAAGGGAGACCTTGCGACCAAATAGGTTAGTTATGAAGTGAATACACATGTGATTGATTGTCTGGCTGGACATGACAACCCTGAATGGACTTTCAGACGTGCTGAAAAGAAATCTTAAAGAGCCAGTACCATGTAAAATCAACCTTTTTAACTTTCCATCATGCTACAATGCTAATTAAAGCACATTCACATGATTTCACCAAAACCTTTGGGAAACATATTACATATGTAGTTAATTGAAGGTGAATTGTTATGTTATACAAGTACTTATTATCCTGTAGTCATATTCATAAATCCAAATGATGATCCCATAAACTTTCTACATGTAAGATTATTTTACTGTATGTGGAAAAATGATGTTATTCAAAACTCATCCAGCATTTAGTTCATTCATTATCCTGAATTCAGCTTCATCCAAATACACACGGTGCTGCCTGACAGAATGCTTTTAGTTTAGACTGCAGTGAATCTGAAGTTGTCTAACAGACCTTTACTGCCACCTCGTGGACATTTTTGATTTGACCAGTTGGCCTGAAAACACGGGGTTTTTATGGCTGCACTTCAGATACGTTTGCTTCTTTTTCATCTGTAACTTCATGTTATCATTTATTTTAATGTTATAGTATTTTGTTAAACTAAGTACTTCTCTGTCCCTCAGCTGAGTGTACACGCTAAGCTACAAGCTAAGCCGTTAGTCAATTATGTGACCAACATGGATCTGGTAGCTTCTATTGGTGCAGTAATGAGTGACCAGGAGCTGCTCAAGTGGGCATCAGTGGTTTTTCTTTAATTCTCCATCTACACTTCACACAATGGGCATCGAGGTTCAGTCAGTGTCTGGCTCCTGTCAGCGGCCCTTGTGGCTGAGGGTTACCCACAAGACAGCAACCACAATAACACCACTGAAAATTACAGCAATCGCATAGAGGATGTTTTTACAATAAAGGAACAACCAGTGAGTGTCCTTTACAAAGACAGTAAATCAATTCATTAAAGTGCTGTGAAAAATAAAATAAAAAGCTGACATTTTGTTTACTGGATGCCATTTTTATGTTTCTTGGGTCGGGGACATTTATGTCTGAAACCTCCTGACCCGATTTTCCACCGTCCTTAGAAGTAAAACCCCGTAAAGATGCAGACGTGAGAGGAAAGAAGAAATCCCTGAGTAATGTCACTCAGGATGAAAACAGACAATTTTAAAAAATGCGTCCATCGTGGCGCCGTTTCTGCTGTCTGGTATGAGACAGAATGGATCAGCAGCGGAACCGCAGACCCGTCCGAACCCAAAGAACCAGCTTCTCCATCCTCAGTCATCCTGAGGCTGATGGTGCACAACATCTCGCTGTGATTAACTTTCTTTTTGTGCTTTTAGTAGATGATATTGGTTTGATTATTTTCTTATTAATGTATAATAATATCAGCCAAAATAATACAAATGGTCATTTAGAGAACAAATCATACAAATAATTTAACAGTAAGTACATAAATATTTCCACATCCCAAGAGCTTCTGCAGCTGAGGATTGGGAGAAATGCAGAAGTACAGCAAGAAAGCAGCAGGTCAGAATAACCACACCCACAGTGGGTCAGGTGGTTAGGCTACATGTAGTGAACATACAGCTGACCTACCGTTACACAGTGCCCCCTGCTGGCAATAGGTAGACTCAAAACAACCCATGATTCCTCCTTGAGAGCGCGGCTCCATTGCTTGCTTGGTCCAGAAGTGTCCCACTGCCTGCGCAGGCTGGGACTGACAGAACCGTGTTGGACACACTGGAAAGTATTTAATGGTACGGATCACAGCCTGGTTTGGCAACTGAACTGTCCAACTCAGAAACAAGTTTAAAAAGCATCAAAATAATCAGCTTGAGAGACTAAAGGCTCATGTTGTCTGTATATGAACAAGCAGTGATAAAAGCAGAAATCGTACAGACTGACACTGAACACCCGATGAAGCAGACTGAGGGGCCACAGTGCAGGACCAACAGTCTAAAATTGTTCCAGTTGTAAGCAGCTGCAGATGTTGGTTGCTCCGTTCATTGTCCCTGTAAAATAAATCAAAATTAAAAAAAAATTGTACCTTGTTTTTAAATTTGTTCTTTTTGGTTTCACAGGTAAAAAAACCCCTCAACTTTCTCCGACTGTGTGATTATTGTGTAATTATTTGAAACAAACTTTGTTCACAGTTTGCAACATTCAATGCTATTTGAATCATGTAAATAATGTTCTAATCCCCAGAACCTTCAGGCATTAATGCAACTGACCCATTTTCAAATGAGTCCAGCTAAATGATATTTGGCCACTAGGGGGCCTCAGAAGGTTTCAAACGTTCATCTCCTGGGACTTTTAGTCACTGCACTGAGCACAGAGCACAGCCACTTCAAAAGTGAGACACAGATATTAACAGCAGCATTTGATGTTTCACTTTCTCCCAAAAGTTAAAGTTTTTTACACATGGACTCAGCAAACAGCCTGCTGACTTCAGGCTCTTGCCTCCATCTCAGCTCAGGACTCTGCTGCCTTTGTGAAGTCATTTCCACTTTTCACGTCACTCAGTTAGCCGCACTATGAACAATAAACACGGAGAGGTGGTGCTGCAGTGTCTATTTCTGACCATTTGTGCAAAGACTCATCCTGCGGCAGACTGCAGAGAGACGCTGAACGAATGTGGAAAACAGGAACTTTCATCTCTAATCAAAGTCTGGAGCCTTTTATCTGCCATTCAGCTCTGAAGGCAGGTGTGTGCTGATTTGAACCGCTTTCCTTCTCATCAAGGAGTGAAGGTTTGCATCTAGAGCAAAGTACTTCGTTTCAATATGACATCCAATACAGCCGATGGAAGACTTTTCACTGCAGAGACCCGTCACACCTGCACTTCAACATGTAGCATAATGAGCCTATTTAAAGCTAATCTGACAGCTAACTGATGCAGAAGGGATAGGAAGTCAGCAGCTAGCAGTTAGCTTATACACTTCCTGCATTGTTTTACAATTTATACATAAAATCTTTCCCAGATGATCAGTATTGTTTTTACAAACTGCAACTCTGATGTTGCTAAACGCAGCAGAAGAGCTGGACATTAAGACTCAGAGGCTTAATGATGAAATAAAAATCCTCCAGTCCAGGAAGCCTTTCTGGAGATTTTGTCATTTTTCTGATATCCTATTTTTTGTGAGGATTTGGTTCCTATGTCGTCCTGGCTGTCCCTTATTGTTCCCGCCTGTCCCTTGTTTCCCCTGATTACGTTCCCAGTGTATTTATATCCACCTGTGTTTCTCGTTCCCTGCCAGGTCCTTGTCATGTATCATCTGCTCTGCTACAGTCTCAGCACAATTTGGGATTGTGCCACACACCCAGTGAGGCCTCATCTGCCCATCACTACCAGAGGTCTGAGAACCTGATCAATACACTGATTGCAGGAGGCAGTGATGCATCATATCAGCGACAATAAAGGAGCCAATCGGCTGAAAAGAAGCTTTTGACCACAGATGTTCAGCAGCACTTTGCTCAGCCTCGTCTTACATGTTTGCCGAGTCGCAGTTTCAACTCTGGAAGAAAAACAAGCACAGGCAGTCACTAGGATTCCTCAGGGTAATCTAACTGCACTCACAAAACCTGTGTTTGTACTTTAAAATGTGATTCTACGTGTTACATAGATTTTACTTTTTCTGAATGCATGCTGTATGATTTGCACGATGTTATTACCACAGCATGGAGGTATGTTAGTTGGAGTTAAGGCTTGAATTCATACTGATGTTCAGTGTGGTATTGAGGTTGGACCCAGAGTTTCTACTGCAGAGAGTTGTCGAGGTTGTCAGTGTTTGTTTTGTTTTTTCACCAAAAAACCAATAACTATTCAAGTATCGGTTGTTCCTTTTTTATGTTAGATTTTTTTCTAAAAAAAAACTTTTTTTAGAAAAACTTTAGCACCATGTCTCCTTAGTTAATTCCTTCTGCACTGAGATTTTTGACCCCAAAATTCATTTTAATAATAAAATCACCAGAGTCCTGACTCAACAAATCAGTATGTTAACTCAGACATGAATCCATTCAAGATGAAAGACAATGGCAGGAAGGATTGTTTTCATTAAAAAAAAGTGCTGTACATAGTTACAGCTAAGCCAACTTTTTTAACATCTCATTGTTACATTTGACATAAATCTTTTGACCCACGTGCAGAACGCATTCAGGAGACAGAGAAAATCAGTTGAAGTTGATGTATAATAAAAAAGAAGAGAATAATAGGGTTATCAGTTTTATCCCCTGGATTTTACTAGAAGCACTAGTACATATGTAACTATTGGACAAAATAAAAATATGTCATAATCGTGCAGTAGAGTTTTACCTAAATAGCTTTTATGAAAATGTTCAAATCTATACAGATGCATCAAAGTTAATGGAGAAAATAGGAATAGCATTTGTGATACTGGAATTGAACTTAAAAATAGGAATACAAATAAACAGATTATCAGTGCATACAAGACAAATGTTGGCAATATTATTAGCTATACATAATAATATACACCATTAAAAACAATACTTTCTTCAGCTCTGCATCATTAAGTTTAAAATACAACCATTCAGATTGCAGGACAGACATTTTATTGGCAATATTACATACATTATACAGAATACTAATTTGGGTTTATCAGTCACGTTTGTGCAGGTACCAGCACATGTTGGAGCTAAAGGAAGTGAGATACCATGGCAATTCAAACTCCTACCTGTTTTACAATTAAAACAAGTAAATCTGAGGAAAAAAGCCTAATAACAAAAAAACTGATAGAAGAAAGACAAACAGGTGAGATGAAGAAAGAAAAGAAAGATGGTTTTATACAATTCAAAAGATAGAAGAATTCTTAAGGACGAAAGAGAAACAGTAAGATTAATATTTGGACATGCAGGACTTGATTGTAAATTTTTTAAAATACAAAAGTAGTAAATGTAACCACTTTGAAAAACAAGAAATTGTAAAAATGAATAGAAATGCCATATATATGATAAAGAGAGAAGCTATATGGGGAAAGAGTTTGAAATATTAAGGAAATGATTGGTTGAAAAAAATTAGGTATTAAACATATAAAAAAATAATTATTCAATCTTTAAAGAAAACTAAATTGTTTCATAGAATAATAGGTATAAGTGTGTGTGAATGTATGCATGCTATCTATCTATCTATCTATCTATCTATCTATCTATCTATCTATCTATCTATCTATCTATCTATCTATCTATCTATCTATCTATCTATCTATCTATCTATCCTGATGAACCACACTCACCAACAGGTGGCGGTATTGCTACTTAATGTTCTTCTTACCAACTGCCAATGAAAATCAAGAAGAAGGGCGGCACTTCCTGTATTTCCGCCCCGGAAGAACGTTAGCTAACTTGTTAGCGTTAGCTGCGTGAGTTCTACGCTGGGAAGCAGTGAGACGGCTTCGGTTCGGTTCTGTTTGCTTGGTAGTTGTTAGTGGAGGACTTTGACGGATTGGATTCATCAGAGATGTGGACCCAGCGGGTCAAACAGCGTTCGGATGCAGTGGCAGAGCGGAGGCACGAAAGTGTGGATCCGTCTTTCGAACCTCGGCTGCACGGATCGGGTTTGTTTCTATTTACTAGAAGGGGCGGTTCGGTCCATTTCAGTGGCCCGCTCCCAATACTCGCACCGATTTATTAAAAAACACTAAAATGTACGAACATTCAACTTAAATTCCTGCTGCTATGATTCAGCTAATGGCCCCATTTTCAGAGCTGGACTTCTGGACAAACTGGAAACTGATCAGGATGAGGGAATTTTCTTCACACTGACAGGAAACTTTGGTTTAAAAGTCATAACATCTCTAAAGAAAATAAGAAATATATATATTTTTCGACTCCCACCAAAATAAAATAAATACATTTCAAAATTATGTACGAAATTGATCCTGTAATGAATTTCTGCAAATAAAATTCTATATCAATATAAATTCCTGTGTGTTTTGTGAGTGAAATATTGAGGCAACAAAACTTTTTTCAATTTCAACGTCATTAATGTTTTGAAAACATTTTCAAAACTGGATCTATTCCACTTTCAAGTTTCAATATAATACAATTCCGTGAAATAATTTGATGTAAGGAAGTGCTTACATAAAATTAAGAACTTTATGTATTTATACCAATAAAGTTTGTTATGAAGCCCAAACTTTATACCTTAATTTAGGATTTGAAATTCCTCTGGATTTGTGACATTTTCTGCTTCACTTTCCCCAGTTAGTGTAACTATTCTTTTTTATTTTTTCTGCTCAGTTTATCATATCAAACTTTTTTTATGTGTTCCTTCTCACCACTTTTTAAAATTTCCAATAAAGACAAAAACATTTCCATATTTCCACCTTTTAGTTCAAAACATCACATGCACTGATGAATTGTAGGAAATACACTCGACCTCTGGGATGTCAAAGTCAAATGCAGCAAGGGCCAAGAAACCAAAATGGCTACAAGCCGAGGGCCGACCTGGTTCCATGTGCTGTGATGCTGCCGATCACTGCTTTCAAGAGTAAAATAAGAAAATAAATCAAATCAGCTATTTTCTTTCTCATGGCTTTTATCTGCAATTTTTCCTGAGTCCATTCAACTGAAAAGTAAATCTAAATAAATAAAATACAAAAATCGATGGCACAATACTTCAAAGAAAATTCATGTCTTGTACAAACAAATGTAAAAATGTAACTGAATTAAGAACTGAAAATACGTTCCTACATTCTCACTGGTCTGAGGCTCAAGTTCATCAATGTTCAGGTTTCGGCTCTGAGCTCAGGAAGGTGAAGGTGATCATCAGTCAGTCGGCTCCTGTGTGTTTTGTTTAGCTTCATTAAAGACAAAAGTTGTTCGCACAGGCATGTGCTGCCAAGCATAGAGCAGCCTGGATGCACAGCTGGGGCTTTGTGTCGGGATGAAACCTGCAAACTCTGCAGCAGGTGATGCGCTTTTTACATCAACTGCAAAAGGGTTGCTGAGCTGTTCAGTCCTGCTTTTTAGGCTTCAAAGTCAGCAAATCGACATTGGAAGTTGGCGGGAAGTATGTTGCGTTTATGAGCGAACTGCACTCAGGGACCACAGCGGCAGAGCGTCTCTTTCATGGTCTGGCAGCTGGAAAAGTGGCTTGTTTTCTTTCTGCATCTGCGTCTCCCGCTGACTCAGCTTGGTTTTAAAGGCCTTCACTGTACTGTACATGTTCACATCAGAGATGACACGTCCCCGTCCCTGCAGGCTGGAGTCGACGCCACAGACGAAAATTGACAGCTGGGTAACGTCAGATGTGTCCGTGCTCTCATCCCCAGCAACAGAATATGCGATGAAATTTTTTCCCTTTCTCACAAGCTGCTCTTTTATGTTGGTGGAAAGCTGGTCTGGACGTACAGCCTCACTTTTGAGATTAGTTGTCAAGCACAGTTTTTGATCAGCTGTCCTTCTGTAAAGTTCTGGCTGATGCTTCCTCACTGAAGCTAGCCTGGTGGTTTGGCAGATGTGAACACAGCCTGCCTGGACTTGAGGCCTAGTTGTAATTCTTCCACCTTGCGTTCGTGGTGCGTTCGAAGTGTCGATGATCAATGTGTCCTGCAAATCACATTAGTTCTCGCAGCTCATGCGTCGTTCTTCATCGACGCACAAGCCTAGTGATCCACCGCTAAGAGTTGTCAGTTTGAGGTTTGAGGTGAGGACAAGCTCGGAGACGAGGGGGTTTGACAAAAGCCACCGACCGGTGCTCGACTTGTCTTCTGTAGCCTTTGTTCCGTCTCCATATTCTTGTCTTTGTGTGTGTCTGAGAATTCGATAGTGCCTTCTTAGAGTATATTCTTTCATTACACACTGGTCTGTGAACAGGTACTCCGCCTCCCACCTGGCTTCTAACGCCCTGTTCTCAGCGTCCTCCTTTCGTTTAGCCGCCTTTCCTCCATAGGGGGTAGCTAAAAGTTGATATCTGCTCTGATTGCTGATGAACAATGAAGCCACTTGTGCAGTGACTTCGTGGGCTACCGTTGCATTGTGGGGAATGTAGTGTTGGTGTGCATAACACCAGTGGGCTGCTGTAGCCTGCAGCCGGTTCTAATAATAATTACATATCATCCAGGGGACATGTCCGGCCCGCGGGCCTTGACTTTGACATATGTGCTCCACCTGGATGCAGACTCAGCGTAAGGGTGGAAGCAGGACCCAAAAGGGGCGGGGCAAAGGCTGGATGTGGAGAATGTGGGACACACTATGCACTCAAACCCTTCAACATGAACAGAACAAGTTTGGAAGTGCGAGTATTGGGACCAGGCCGATGACTTTTCTGCAAAGTGCTTTGGATGGGCTGCGAGGGGCTGGGAGAGGGGTACCGTTCTGTGACACGTTGCTGCTGTTTCAGACAGTGTGTTAGCATAGCCACGTTTAGGCTAGCACCTTGAGGTCTGGGTACCTCTGTGTAGTCAGGCCTGTCAGCAGATCCTGGTATGAGCATTAGGACAGTAGCTGGATGTGTTGACCCACTTCTATCTGAAGAAACAAGCCACGTGTGTTTTCAGGTGATTTGTTATGAAAACACACGTGGCTGTGTGTGTTTTCATAACACACAGCCATGTGTGTTATAGTAGTTTTACTACTATAACCCCTTAAAGCAACCTTTCACTGCTACCTTGCAGAAACTCGGGTTGGGACAAAATATCTGTTGCTGTCAGGAAAAACTGATGAGAGGGACTGCAGCCTCTGGAACATCATTGGTGAGTTAAACTGGGAACCAGAACAATAATCTAGATCAATGTTTCCCATCCCTGGTCCTTAAGGCATGCTGCCCTGCAGGTTTTAGAGCTTTTCCTTTAACACACTGGATTCAGAGGATTGCAATTTAACAAAAGCTTCTTAATCAGCCATCAATTGAAGTCTTGTGCTGTAGCAGGGAAATGCCTAAAACATGCAGGATAGTGGGCCTTGAGGACCAGGGTTGAAAAACACTGATGTAAATCATGTAGTTGTGATGAAATTCAATGTATTATTTCATTTCATGACATTAATTTTAATGTAGTATCAGACGGGGACTCTGACAGAAATGCTTACTTGGACATTTCCTTTGCATGTTAGTCTGGATTGTAAGGAGTTTGATAAGATCGGATGGGAATTAAAGAGTAAATAAACCCCAAGTCAACCTTTATAAAATGCATAAATCGGTCCTTCGGTTGCCATCTTTTGTCACTTTTCAAACCGTCGTTGTATAAATTGTATCATATTTGGCCTAATACCATGTCAGGCAATATTTACTTGTAAGTGATTAATTGAAGGGATGGTATTATGATTTTATTTGGATCGATATAACTGTAGGTATGCCAATCGAACAGCCACCGATCATAATCAGCTGATTTCTGTGAAAGTGTATGATCATTTATCACTGATCACTGACTCTTGTTGCTGATCACACAAACCGGCCACCTCTGCAGCTCATCTCTGTCCTTCACACAACGTGCAGCAACTAGTCCTAAGCAAAGTGGTGAGGAAATTCAACGCTCGCTGTGACTGGGGAAGCTTGCGTGTTACGTCAGAAAAATACCTGAAGCACATCAACACAGCTAATGTAATATGACACTTAAAAAGCAAAAACTTGGTGGAGTTTGGCTATATTGAGGCTCACTGCAGGGAAAAAAAGACATCCGGAAAGGGCAGACAGCAGGTAAAGAAACATACAACTACCAACACTCACCCGGAAGAGCATAATGGTCAGGAAAGCTAAACAAATAACCCAAATAATAAAGTCAACCAGCTAGCGGTGTAAGACGCTGGTTCTGATCTTGCTGTTGGACAGCCACTACTGGCAGTAATACTCCTAGAATGAGACAGATGAGGTCTGAAAAGAAGAAATCGATCAATCCTGCCTCCTCCTACCATTGAACACCATGCAGAATTACTCAAGCCAGTCAGAAACAACCAATCAGAGCCAGCATTATTCAGCTAGCCAATCAGAGCCGGGTGCATTGGATGGGTGTGGCAAAGAAATGTATTTTTGTTTTAAGATTAGATTGTAACGGATCGTGTTCCCCCCAATGCATGCAGCGCAGTCTTCTGCAGCAGCGGTGGTATTTACAGCAGTCTTTGTGACTATAGATAACAAGAATGGGCTGAAAAGTTGTTGTTCATCCTGAGTGTCTGACAATCAATATTTACAAATGCTGCAGTGGGACAGACTTCCCAAGAGTTTATACTTGAGTTTTTATGTATGAAATATCAAGGCCAGAATGAACTTTGTTTTTGTTCTTGACACCTCTAGTACTGTTCACATAAAGTAAGCATTGAGATGTACTTCATCATCTTGTCGGACCTTTCCTGTTCAGTAACATTTTTTATGTTTGAGTTATTTCAGATCTCATACATGTAGAATTAAAAAGTAATGTGTCAACTTTGTGTTTCAGAAGTTCCTGCAGATGTTCAGCAGAGAATTGTAATTAAAAAAGAAACTCCAGAAGAAAATAGTCCAGCTGTTAGCCACCAGTCTTCCCTCATCAAGGATGAACTGGAAGAACTTGGGATTGGTCTGGAGGAAGAAAAGCTCAAAGGGAGGGACAAAGTCACTGCAGTTCTCATTAAGAGTGAAGATGAAGAGGAGACGTCTCTTCATCATCAACAAATTGTGGACACAGACATTCTTAGCAGCAGCACAGCAGACCAGATGAAAGCTGAAACTGATGAAGGTGACCATGGAGGAGCAGAGTTCAGCGGGAAGCTGAAGGGAAACACTTGTGTAGAATCGTCCTCCTCTTCAGAGACTGAAGTCAGTAATGAGGATTTCGAGGATGACTCGAACCATGTGCAGAAACCATTTTTTTGTGATTTTTGTGCAAAACAATTTAAACTAAGGACAGATTTAAACAGACACATAAGAGTTCACACAGGAGAGAAACCTTTTTGCTGTGAAGTTTGTGGGCAAAACTTTCGGTTAAAAATACATCTTGACACACACATGACAATTCACACGGGGGAGAAGCCATTTGGCTGTGATATCTGTGGTCAGGTATTTAGTCGTAAGTCGCATGTAAGCACGCACATGAGAATCCACACTGGGGAGAAACCGTTTTTGACAGTTTTACCACAAGACCAACCTAAACAAAAGTCAAAGATTTAGTCAAAAGATCAATTTGAACACGCACATGAGAATCCATGCAGGTGAGAAACCTTTCGGTTGTGATGTTTGTGGTCAAACATTTAACCATAAAACAACTTTAAACACACACATGAGAGTCCACACTGGTGAGAAACCATATGAATGTGATACCTGTGCACAAACATTTAGCCATAAGAGTAGTTTAAAAACACACCAGAGAGTCCACACAGGGGACAGCCAATGTCAAAGACTTAACGAAAAGACACAGTTCAGTAGCCACAGTCAGACCACTGTACAAGACACATCTCAGTTTGCCAATTAAATTCAAAGTATAATCAGTCTTTGTGATTTTTTTAATGTGCTGTCAACTTTTGTTTTCATACTAAATAGTTTTGGTTAAAAAGTTCACATAAAATCAGGTAAGGGTCTGTTGAAGCACGTTTTCAGTTTTGAACTATCGATGTCATATGTCTTTCTATGGTACGTTTAAAAAATGTAGAATAGTCCAAAGGGCTTCCCAAATTCACCAATAATAAAATAGCAAATAGAATTAGACTCTTAAGGTCTTGACCTTCAGTGTTTGTATGTACATCAGTGATGTGCTGCTTGAAACAGTTTAGAGGCAAATGAAGCCAAAGTATCATTATGCAGCGTTTTGATCACTGTGTCAACAAGCCAAAAAACAAGCGCTCCTAAACAAGGCCTTGTTCTTTCTGGGGTCTCAGGCTGCTTGTGACATGCAGCTCATCATAAACTGATTCGCAGGAAACCTGAATGGGCGGGTCTTTTATTTGTCCTCCAGGCTTTCAAATGAGACTCGGTTTCCACCCAAACTGTAGGTTTTTGGGAAGGTGGATATGATTTTGCATAAGTTAGAAATAGTGAGACATAGTTAGAGAGTCTGAACTTGAGGCCTTTTGTGCATGGATTCAAGTTCATGAGAGTCTAAATGTCTAAATGAGTTTAGACATTTAGGCCGAGTGACTGTGTTTTTGAAACTTTGTGTGAGCCTCAGTTTCATCTGTGCCATGTGGGCGGGTCTGCAGAAGAGGAGCAGACTGAAGCCACACATAGTGGAAATGATTCTTCTTTTTAAATAAAAATCTTTGAATGTTTCCCAAAGCCTCTTCTTACATGAAGCACTACCATGACATTACCATAAAGTTATAATTTCTCAGATAATAAAATGAAAACAATTATTTGGGGAATAATATTTAGTCCAACAGAACAAGGTGTCACTATTAAGAGGTCGTGTTTATTGTAACATCCTCCCCCCAATTTTATATAAACTACAAAATCACAGCTTTTGTTTGTGAACATGAGCTTAATGAAAATGTTATGAATGAAAGATTCATGAGTGAAATTATAAATTTTATTCACATCAACTGTAGTACATTGACACAACCACTAGATGTCACTATTTCTTGAATACCAGGCAGTTCAATATAGTTTCGGAGCCTCTTGTCCAGAATCACTGAGCCAGTCTGTCTTGTGCTGCAGACATCCAGAGATGCCAGCGCTAATCCACTTACCCCTCAGGCCTGTCTATTGAAGACCTGCACCTACCTAATAATCTAACTAAACTTTTCCTAGTTATCTGTGAGTTTCTGCATGTGGGATCGTAAATTAGAAAACACCATGGCACTTACATGGTGCCATGTAAGGGTATCGAAGAGCCAATTTACAAAGATATTTGGAACAAAATAATGATTAGTGACATGAATATGAACACAAAAAGCAGCAGCTGTACAAGGTATTCAAAAAGAAGTCTGTTTTATGAGGCTTCCTCCTCATTGGTGCTCTCATGTTGTACAGATTTTATTAGCAGACTCTGAATGTTTCAGCCGGTCTCCCATCACAGCATGTATTTCTGTTTCTGACCCTCAGTTCTGCCACGTAACCCCTGAAAAATAGACATACAAAATAATTGATTATTGGAAATATGGATTATGAAAGTGATCATGAAATAAATAAGGGTTGTTATTGCTAGTGTAATGAAAAATGTATCAGCTGCATTTGACATGTCTTTGAAAACCAATCAGCAGGCAGCACCAACTTCAGATGTTTCAAACATGAAGGGAACATTTAGTATAGATTTATTGCTCCTGTTGTTTGTGACTCTATAAACATTCACTGAACATTGTCTTGCCAACTTGGTTGTGGGGGAACCCGGAGTACCCGGAGGGAACCTGCGCATGCACAGCCCTGGTTTTTAACCACCCGTCATTCGATATCAGCACAATTTAGAATAATCAATTGAAATCACATTCATGGTTGCCATGAACAATCTGTGAATGTTTGCAGACATTTGCTGAACATGAAACGCCATTAAACATTCAGCAAACATCCAATTAGAACTGCATGTTTCATCATCATTCCAGATTTTCTGCAAGATCACAAGGGAGCACCTCTCTAGGTTGTTCAATTGTGTTCTGTTCAGATCTGCTGCTTCATAATCTTCCAAAACTGGAACATGTTGCTGTATGAAAACTGGATGGCAAGTAGCACTTGACCCATCGAGGTCACAATCTACTCTTTGGAAATCCCAGAAACAGTTTGACTGTGGACAGATGCTGATTCTGCAGACTCCACGGTTGTCATTGCATGTTCATGTTTAGTGACATCGTGATACAGTTCAGTTTGTGGATTATTCCAGCATCAGGGATGAATTTTATAATGGCATAATGGAGAGCATCTCAGGTGTATTTCCTAGGAGTTTTCAGGTAGTTTTTTGAGAAATGAATTTTTCTTGGATTTGTAAGAGTTCTTTTGAAGCAAGTGATAATCTTATTGTCAACAACTGGATGGTTCTGTCTCATGAGATCAAATAGATGATTTCTAACCAAGTCATCATTTCCACATAGAAGTTGGAAGATGTCTTGGCTGAGTTTTGTATTTATCTCTGGAAATATGATAAAATCTAGATCCTTCAGTTCTTTCCAGAGCACTTTAAAAAGCTTCCTGTAAACAGGTAAAGCATCTTCCATGACATAACATGTGGAAGATTTATGAGTAGCGTTGCAAATCAGTTTCCAAAGGATAGACTTACTCACCTCTCTCCGTTCTTCTTGTGTTCCTCGTCGGATTCTGATTCCCTCCTTTGTGCCATCCTTAACTGATCTTGTCATTTTATGATCAACAGGCTCAGAAAAAGTTTCACTCACACAGTTTTCATCTGAATACAAACTCTCACTATCAAACAAGGTTCTTTTGAAACTTGTTCCTACAGATGAGATAAACCTTTTCATTTTGGTAGGTTTTGGAGGGATGGGATTTTTCAGGTGATGCTTGAATTTTTGCACAATTCTGGGATATGTTTGAGGGTAGAAAAGAATTATAAGTAAATGCAATTCTCTTGCAAATTTGAAAGAATCTCTTGCAATACTTTGAAATATTCTTTCACTCAGTTCTTCTGACATTGCTGAGAGGACATCCAAATCTAACTTCCCAACTTGAGCCAAAATTAGATGGAAGAGTCGACCATGGATGTTTTTAAAGATTTTTCTGACATGATGCAAAGTTGTTTCATCTGCAACCTTCTCAATCACTTGCCACAGAAGATCCCTGACAAATCTTTCTCGAAAATATTCTGGAGTATTCAACGCAGGTTTCTTTCTCAAGTATTTTGCACATGTTTTCATAATTGATCTCCAATTTTTTGATCTTCTCTGATGTGGTTTGAGTTTGTCAGCCATCTTCCTTCTCTGACATAAATCAGTCCAAAGTGAATTTCTTCTCTCTGAAGCACATCTACCCGTCTGCATGGGATGATGATGTCACGGAATCTGACATCACTAGTGTAACACTATGATGTGCTATCAATCGATTACTGGGACATAGGAGGTCATGGGTGGAGAAAGCAGAACACGGAGAGGGTATAGCGTAGCTGTCCAGACTTTATTCAACCTCCATCACCACAGAACAGACCTGTCTCGGCCACGCTACCCAAAAAAAACCAACGAAGAAGAAAAACACCTCCTCTTAAAGGCACAGCAATTTGGAACATTTAAATAACCAATTCTACATTAAATCTTATTAATTGAAAAGGAAAAATAAATCATCTTACACCACCAATGCTTTTATGGGTAGACTGTTCAAATTCTGACTAAACTATGAGTGGTGAAGTCATCAAACCTTGAAAAAAAAGAATTCCCACTATGACATGACAAACTTTATGTGGAAAAAAACCTCTGTATTAGATAGTAGGACGGTGGGTTTGAAGGAGAGCTGTGATGAAAAACAAGAGCCCCGCTTGGAACTTTGAAAATGTCTGACTGACAGAAAAAGTGTTTTGCAAACTGACAGCTACATGTGGTTATCAGCCAAAGGAACCATGCCTAGCCATGGCCAGGCAACTTGACCATCTCATCGATGTCCCCATTGGTTAGGATATGGCGACGGGTGCTGGCTCCTTCATGTGTGCGGCTGGTGGCCCTTGGCGGACCTTCTGAGGCCCCAGACCCAACACAGTTCCCCCGAATCCAGATATAGGAGTCCCGAAAGTGTGGGACGAAGTAAAAAATCCGGACCTCCAGAGGGGTTACAGGCGGCACATGCCGAATCAGCAGCACCTTACTATTCTCGGTTAAGCTCCGTGGGTATGCTTGGTCCTCTTTGACTTCCATAAAAATCTCTAAAAATGCACAAAACCCAAGAAAACTATATAGTCCCAGAAAGCTACCAGGAGCCCCCCCCATGTGGAGCCTATCTCTCGTTCAGACCCCTGGTGTGTCCAGCCTGCGGATCCACAGCCTTTCAGCCCTTCCACATTGGGCTGAAGACTAGGCCGGGTTGCATTCCAGCACTAAGGCTGAAACTGCATCCCACCCGTGGCCCAGGAAGTGCTTCCCTAAGGGTACATGTGTGTTTTTTTGTTTTTGAATATTATATCTATGTTGGGTGAAAAGGGTAAGGAGGCTGTTACCCGTTTCACCCACGTACTGGATCTTACAAATTCGACAGGTAATCAAATAAACACAATTTTTTGATTTGGTGTTTCCTGATTGGTCTGATTTGAAAATTGTGATTTTGAATCCGTTCTGTACCCAGTGAAGCTGCTTGAAGAATCCACCCTGACCTTTGACCTTTGGTGTCTTCAAAGGTTTGACCTCAGCACGGATGAGGAAATCCCTCAGGTTTTTATTCCTTTTGTAGGCCCCAATTATTCTATAATTTGGAAGCAAAGAAGAGTCAGATTAGAATTTAGTAAGTGATGCATCGGGGGGTCTGGATTCAAGGAAGTTCTTCCTGCATGCTCTCAGGAAGGATCTTGAATATCCTCTCTTAGTAAGAGCGGAAAACAGAGTTCTAGTTGCCTCCGCAAAATCTGTTTTCTGTGTGCAGATTCTAAGAAATCTGAGGAGTCGTGATTTAATTAGGCCGGCATAGGTGTGCCTTGGATGGTAACTGGTTTTAAATAGAAGAGCATGTGTGTCTGTGGGTTTAAAATAAACTTTGATATCCAATTTTTGTGTTGTGTTTTGTCCCTTGTAGGATAGGGGGTAAAAGCCAGGATCAGTCAAAATGACAATATTCCCAAAAAGGCATATGCTAGAGCAGCAAAAGCCAGGTCTGCAGTGGGGGTGGGTGGCGGACGCGTTGGCGCCAACAGAGTGCGCGCCGGCCTCACGGTTCTGTAGCTACGGTGAATAGGGGCAAAAAGAATCAGTCAAAACTGCGCTGCGGCGGCGTGGGGAGGAGCGGCGACAACCAAACTCTGCGCGTGCAGCGCATTTGCTTCCCTGCAAGAGGCCAGTGAGTTTGGTCGCGGCAGCTCACTCGGTTGGCCCCACAGACTGGGCGGGGTGTTCTCATTGGGTGAGATGTAGATGTTTCAAGCAGGCCGTCAATGCCTGTGATCCGCTGCAGCCACATTTCACTGAGTCATGTTGAAATCTAGATTTCCCTACAGGATAAGCAGCATTTCTGATTCAATGCAGCCAGATGTCACTCAGCGACAAGGGTTAGCTTTTAAAAGCCAGGACAGTGTTTGGTCAGAGGTCAACCAATGTGCTTGACCTCAGCGAGATGTGAGTCAGACATGGTGGTCTAGCAGTGCCTCTGTTAATTTTGACACACTTATCTGTGTGACGGTCTGGTAAAAAAAAGGATCTAAGGTTCTTCAAACATAAGGAGCTGTACCCAAGGTCACTTGGTCATTTGACCAAACTTGGAATACTCCCTCCAGCCCTCTGCAGGTGCCCACCACATTTGGTAGTCCTAGGCCACTCCCTTCATATAGCCACCATAGACTCCTATTCATTTTTCTGCCTAATCAAAATCTGCCTAGTATTGAGAGGATAATTATTAACACCTTTAGCTCGTTGTTTCCTCTCTCGTTGCCGGGGTTGAGGGTTTCCCTGTGCTTAAGGCAGTTCACACCATTCACGGTTCTACTTCAAACATATCCAGAGTTTATTCAGACAAACAAATGCATCAAATCACACCAATAACATACCAGAATCATCAGAAACTCAAAACCACAAGGCAGACATCAATCACCTGAAAGAAACAGAAAAATGGACAAATACAGAAACAATACCCTAACCCTATACCGCAGCACGTCTCCAGAGAGCGCCGGTGCCGCCGTACCCCAACGATCTGATTAATTATTTTAGCTCCTAAACTTTTATAGGAAGGTGTGTCTCTTCTCTAATGTATGCAGTCTGGGAGGTCCCTGCTCCCTAATTAGAATAAGTTTAAAATTTCAAAGGGAAGTTGCTCCAAATGTTTTATGACTGTCATTGCTGGGCTGGTGGGTCCTAAGAAAAGCAGCATTTCACACCTCCGTGTGAGATCTTAGAATATCTCCAGGTGTCCTCTTAAAACATGACAAAAGGGCCCCACTCCTTATATGGGTTCAGGAAAAAGTTATCTCTATGCAGACCCCCTCCTGTTGTCCCACCAAGTGACACATCAAATAAGCCAGACTTTTGGATCTTAGTATTAACACATTTATCTTCCACTGATCAGATTATGTTGATTAAGCCATGACTCTAAATCTAACTTAAAATTAAGTCCTACTCAAGGCAATGTTGATCTGTCTAATATTTAAACATGTGCTCAAAGTTAAAACTAGCATAATTGAATTAGCATTTCCAACACTAGGAACATCTTATCAAGCTGGGACTTATCCCTAACCCTAATCCTTACCTGAACTTAACCAGATTTTATTCAATTTGTTTTTCTTTTTGAGCTCCAGACTTTTACAGCTGAGTTTTAAAATCTCACCTCTGAGCCTCTTTTGGATGAAGGAATTTTATTTTAATGTTGCTCTGAAGGCAGACATTTGCTTTTAAAAGTCCAGCCTTTTAACCAGGTTTTATTTTCTTTAATTTGTTTTCAAACTCAGTTTTCAAGACAGAAATTACAGCTCAGCCTCTATTCTCATCGCTGGGTGCCAGAAATGTGTGTTAACACCATTCTGAACATTAGAAATGGACTTTAAAATGCCTGTCAGCATTACCCAGAATGCATTGCATGGTGGGGCTTCACATTTTAGCTTCTAGTTAAACTGTTTTTGCTCCAATCCCTAACAAACTACATATTGTTGTCATCAGAATGAGTTCCTCTGTCAAACTAGATGGTTTAGAATCAACTTGCCAACATGTAGAAAATCAGACCATGACTCAGAATGGGGTGTGTTTTATTGAACTGCTGCCTGCTGCAAGCTTGATCACGAAGACTCCCCTGCTTGCAGCTTTGGGTAAGTAATGCAGTCTTCTAAAACATGTGAGCTTTTCTAGAGGTCTTGCGGTGTATGATGGCACTAGAATTGCTCTTTGCTCTCATTCCAGGGGTGACAGTTTGAATCCCAGCAAGTGTGTGGAGACCTGGAAGGCAGCAGCTTGCTGCAGCTGGCCCAGGTTCTCCTTCCTTGGGAGGATGGCTGCTTTTGCTCATCCTTCTTAGGGGCACTGTGGCATGGGAAGCCAAAACAAGCTGGTGGAGATCTGCTTATACGAAGCAGATAATCAGCACTTAACACAGAGAATCAACGGAGAACGCTTCTGCTTCCTGGGCATGCTAGTTCCACCTTGCGGTGTTAACGGATAGCGTGTTAGTGAAACCAGGGGCGCGGTACGTATCAGCCTTCCCAGGTTCCGCCTATAGGAACAGCACGTGGGAAAGGTGACTCTAGGACTCAGGAGTCTTAAATGCAGTCCAGTCTTCTATGAGGAATAGCCTTACACACACACACACCCTTAGCAGCAACACACACGGCAACTGGAAGTCAGTCCTTGATTCTACAGATCCACTGCTTGTAACTGCAAAAGGAGTTCATGTTAATGTCAGGAAATCTTAAGCTTAGTTTTGCTAAACAGCCTTAACCTTCTAAGATATGGGCTCTTTATTTTTGCAATCATTAGATACCAATCAGCCCAAATATGTAAAATTATTTTTACATGATTTAGTTTCTGAGAAAAATGATGTCCACATATGAGGATATTCATTTTAAATGTCAGTCAAAAACAGTAACAATTAAAGAAATCCAAAACTCTTAGTGTCAGTTCACATTAGGGTGATTTCTGAGTTCAAAAACCAAATGATACAGAGTAGTTGTGAATGTTTCAGCAATGTGGCCCATTCAAAGTACTACTAACAGGTATGTGAAGACGAGTGTCGCTAAATTAAAATCTCTCAAAGTAAATAGGATTGATGGGGGTTTTAAAAAGAAAAATTTAATGTTATGAAACTTTAGACATTTTACTTGGAGTCCTAATGTATTTAAAATGATTTCCACCCCTATGGGATGGGAAGCTCTTTACACCCATGTGGAAAAAGCTTTATTAACGGGCTACTGTGGTGGTGCAGGGGTTTAGCACACCCACATACAGAGGCCTTAGTCCTCGCCGCGGCCGTCACAGGTTCGAATCCCGGCCTGGTGACCTTTGCTGCATGTCTTCCCCCTCTCTCATTTCCCTCATTCCTGTCCACTATCAAATAAAGGCCACTAGAGCCAATAAAACCTTTAAAAAAAAAAAAAACTTTATTAACAATTGCAATCTGCCTGTAAACTGAGTACCTTACAAATATTTATTTTTTGTGTTTTCACTCTCCATTTAATTTTTCAAGTTTATCACTTTCAGTTTGTGGGCATAAGCCCTTCCATGGACTAAGATATGAAGCACTGCCTTCACTGGCTGCTCTTTCCATTGGACTCAAATGTTCTGGGTACCATTCCCACTCTGAAAAGTGAGATCTCATTATCAAATTAACCCTTTCAGTTTATTTACATCTTTGAAGTGTAGGGTTAGGGTTAGGGTTAGGGTTAGGGTTAGGGTTAGGGTTAGGTTTGAGGTTGGGGTCGGGGTCGGGTTTGGGTTCAGAGTCCAGGGTTCAGAGGACCCAAGAAATTGAATCCCATTCCCCCAGATCCCTCACCCTCTTCCCTCCCCCAGTTCTGCACGGGCACGTCCTGCCCGGAGCATTCCAAGTGGAGCCTACCTCTCGTTGAGACCCCTGGGGACCAGTGTGTCCAACCTGTGGATCCAAAGCCTTTCAGCCCTTCTCCTCTGGGCTGAGGACCAGGCCGGGTTGCATTCCAGCACTAAGGCTGAAACTGCATCCCACCCGTGGCACAGGAAGTGCTTCACTAAGGGTACATGTGTGTTTTTTTGTTTTTGAATATTATATCTATGCTGGGTGAAACGGGTAAGGAGGCTATTACCCGTCTCACCCACGTACTGGATTTTACAAATTCGACAGGTGATTAAATAAACACAATTTTTTGATTTGGGGTTTCCTGATAGGTCTGATTTAAAAATTGTGTTTTTGATTCTGTTCTGTACCCAGTGAAGCTGCTTGAAGAATCCACCCTGACCTTTGACCCTTGGTGTTTTCAAAGGTTTGACCTCAGCACGGATGAGGAAATCCCTCAGGTTTTTATTCCTTTTGTAGGCCGCAATTATTCTATAATTTGGAAGCAAAGAAGAGTCCGATTGGAATTTAGTAAAATTCTGTTTGATATTGTAAACAAAGCGCCCTGCTGAGGAGGAGAATGTTGTGATCAGGGGGATCATAGGTGATGCATCGGGGGGTCTGGATTCAAGGAAGTTCTTCCTGCATGCTCTTAGGAAGGATCTGGAATATCCTCTCTTAGTAAGAGCAGAAAACAGAGTTCTAGTTGCCTCCTCAAAGTCTGTTTTCTGTGTGCAAATCCTATGAAATCTGAGGAGTTGTGATTTAATTAGGCCGGCATAAGTGTGCCTTGGATGGTAACTGGTTTTAAATAGGAGAGCATGTGTGTCTGTGGGTTTAAAATAAACTTTAATATCCAATTTGTGTGTCGTGTCAAAATTTTGTCCCTTATAGGTGGTGGTGTCCAGAAAATCAACCGCTTTAACGCTGGTAGTGGACTTTACTGTGATGGATGGATTATGTGTGTTTAGGTGCTGGAGGAATTCCTGGAATTCGGCTTCAGAATGAGTCCAGACCCCCCAGATGTCATCCAGGTACCTGTAGTAGTGCAGAGGAGCTTTTCTGCACGTACTAAGGGCACCGGCCTCCCACTCGGCCATAAAAATATTGGCATAGGCCGGTGCAAACTTTTTGCCCATAGCTGTGCCCTTAACCTGCAGAAAAAATTGGCCATCGAATATAAAATCATTCCTTTTTAAATTTATTTCCAATAATTGTATGAGTTCTCGATCTGGCCTACTCGAATTTGGATATTTCAAAAACATGTTTTTAATGCAGCCAATTCCTTCATCTATATCAATATTAGTATACAAACTGTCAATGTCAATAGTAAATAAAATAGAGTCCTGAGGTAGAGAAATTAACTTGACCTTCTCAACAAAATCATATGTGTCTTTAATATAACTTTTATGTAAAATAGATAGGGGATATAAATAATGATCAATAAACTCTGCTGTGTGATATGTTTCACTACCACAGTCAGAGACGATGGGTCTGCCGGGAGGGATCTCATGAGGTTTGCTCCATTTCTCAGGTTCCTTATGGATCTTGGGAGCAGGTAGAATCTCCTGGCCCTGGGCTCAGAGGAGCCACGCAGGTAAGATTTTTGCTTTGCATTAATGAATTTCTTTTTGTGTAAATCATCCAAAATTTTGGTTACTAGGGGGGTTGTTTGTGTGTAAATAGGGGTGTCCAATTTTTTGTAATATGTTTCATTATATAATTGTTTGTATCCCTCCCACAGGTATTGCTCCCGGTCCATGATGACTATGGAGCTGCCCTTATCAGCTGGTTTTATAATGATATTGTTGTTGATCACTAATTCCCTTAATGCTTTAATTTCTTCTTTGTTTAAATTGGGGTTCGAATTGATAAATTTGAATTCTGAATCAAGATACTGCAGGTCCTGGGAAATTAATTTGTCCACCTCAGGAGGAAGAGAAGTAATTGGAGGAGACCAGTCTGACTCCGGCATAAAAGGTAAGTTCTGATCGTTGTTTTTATCAATATAATCTTTATAATAGATGGCCAATTTTATTCTTCTGTGATATTTTTGTAAATCATACCTCATTTGCATTTTAGTTTCCTTAAATTTATTACTGCCCAAAGTAGGGATGAAAGTTAAGCCCCTGTTTAACAGGGTAGGAGGTTGGAAGGGGTTAGGCAAGGGCTAGGTCAGCGGTAGGCAAGGGTGGCTAGGCAGGTAGGGCTAGAGGCAGGCAGAGGCAGGAGACTAGGCAGGCCAGGCAGGCCAGGCCAGGCCAGGCCAGGCCAGGCCAGGCTGTGGCCAGGCCAGGCCAGGCCAGGCCAGCCAGGTTGTGCAGCCAGGCAGGGCCAGGGGCAGGGCCAGGCCAGGCAGGTCGAGGTGGTGGCCAGGCTAGGCCAGGCTTGGCCAGGCCAGGCCAGGCAAGG
>CADWAE010000134.1:0-19098 GCA_902982915.1 Phalloptychus januarius
TCCACTGCTGGAGGATCCACTGCTGGAGGATCCACTGCTGGAGGATCCACTGCTGGAGGATCCACTGCTGGACTCACACCAGTAAACAACAGAGTCTAATGGGAGGAAATAGGTCATTTCACATGTAGAACCAACAACTTCTCCATATCCATCTCCACATGGCTTCCTGGTTCCTCTGCTTGTGTTTCTCCTCACAGTCCATCCCTCTGAGCTGTTTCCATCCTCACAGATCAGAGTCACTGATTCATATTCAAAGAACTGGGATCTGCTGGGATTCACAGTCAGACGAACTGGAGAGCCTGGAAACAACAGAACTGCCTGTAAATCCTCTGATAATCATTGCTGTTCTGATAACTGAGGTTCTGGATGTCAGCAGTTGAAATATTGACTAATGACATGATGACAGGTTTCACACTGATCCAGCATCAGTAGCTGCAGCAGCTCGACCAGCAGGTGAAGGAGACACTGACCTGTGTTTGCTGAGCAGCACAGCAGAACGATGAACTCTGAGGAAAGAAAGTTCGGCTCAAGTTAACAACCGACTCCAGGACATTTACGAACTCTGAAGGTCTGCAGCACATTTCCTGTTCGCTGCTTAAAGTCCTGCTGCGTTTGGATCCAGCTTTAACCTCTGACCTGACCATCAGAACCATCAGAACCATCAGAACCGAAGCAGAAATGCAGGCAGTTTCTCACCCAGCAGACGTCTGGCAGATGTGTCCTCCATGTCTCAGAGCGCTGACCCGTTTGGGCTGGTGAACCGGGCTCAGTCCGCCCTCTTCCTCTGAGCCTCAGGCTGCTGGCTGCTCACTTCCTCCTCTGCTGCAGCTGCTGAGCTGCAGCTTCAACCATCAGACAGAAACCAGCTGCAGCACAAAGGCTCTGACTGAAAGGCACCAAATGAACTTGATGTCATTTTAGATTTAAAGTCACTTTGTTTGCATCAGAATATTAAAACCTCTATGATGAACATGAATGATGCATCAATAATGAAGGTCACTGAAATACAGACGCTGGTGTAACTTATCCTTGCAGCACAACAGCGCCATCTAGTGTTGGCACTGCTTCACTACTACACATGAATGAAGATCCTGACTTGTTTCTGTGCCGAGGTACAGAGTTCAGGTCTCACAGGTCTCTCTGGTCTCTCAGGTCTCTCAGGTCTCTCGGGTCTCTCAGGTCTTTCAGGTCTCTCAGGTTTCTCAGGTCTCAGGTATCTCAGGTCTCTCAGGTCTCACAGGTCTCTCAGTTAAAACTGATTGATATTTCTAACTGACAAGCAAGAGCTGGATTTTACTGTCCTTATGTAATAATTGATCATATTTGCTTTCATTTGACAAGTTTTGCCACAGTTGGAGTCTTTTGCAAACAAAACGTGTAACATTTCTGTTACCTGTAGTGAGAACGTCCAGTCTGAGCCGACAGCTGCAGCAGACCAATCAGTGCAAAGCAGCAGAGGTGGTGGGAACATTTCTGCAGCTGCATGTTGGAGGAGGAGGATCCACTGAGCCAACCAGAACCTCCTGCAGTCAGACAGGATGGAGGGTTACTCTAATAAAATCCTGCTACCAGGTGCAACTGCTCTTATTTTGTAGGAGCATTATTAAATCCAAATTCATTATTGGATTTAATAATGAATTAAATACATAATAATGTCATTTATGCTGTTTCTAAGAAAATAACAATAACATAATAAAGAGTCAGTTTATTTTTCTGGCCAGATTTGAACATTTTTACTTGTTGATGAATAAAATAGTTCAGGTTTGACCAGTCTAGGTGAGTTTTCTGGTTTAACCTGCTGTTTTAACATCTGACTTTATGCATCATCTTCAAAATACTTGGAGAAAATCTAGTTTTATGTAGAGAGCTGATAGTTTTTAGGTTGATTTTAGACTGAAATGATCGTGCTGTTCTGACGCAGCTGCTTTTCAATCAGGAAATCCCAGGAATCTTTGTCTGAGCTGCTCTTCCTGCAGCTTCCAGTCCAGACACGTCCTCTGGAGAGGCAGTTAGCTGCTCTGCTCATGGCGACTTTAACGCAGCTGCTGGTTCTGGTTCTGGTGTCAGACGTTTTCTACACGCTTCCTGGTAAGTTGCAACCAAACAGCTGAGCGACATTAGAAACTCACCAACCTGCTTTCCTGGGGAAATGTGGATGTTTATGGCAGTAAAGTCCAGGAGACTCAGAGTTTCTTCCTGTTTTCTGTCTTTTGCTGCTTGATTTTGTCCAACGGTGGACAAACTGCTCAACGTTTTATTTTTATTAACGTTTTATTTATTTTTATTTTTATTCATATATACAACAGGAAAACTTTAAGTTGAAAGTTAAAGTTTTCCTGGAATATTTTGAGAAAGTCGTTGTACACGTCACAAACGAGGAATCAGATATAAACATATATATATATAAATTAGATGTGGGTCTAATGACATATATATTTTTCACAAAAATATGTATTAGCCACGAGACGAGACAAGCAGAGAGGGAAATACGTGTTGAATTATGGAAAAAACTATTTCCGAAGTAAACTCAGATGTCCGAGCTTTTACTAGCATGTGAACGCACCATCTACACAAATCAGGGAGGCGTGAAATGAGTCTCAAAAGTAGTTTTGCAGTCGTAACTGGATCTGTAGTAACTGCAGTTTTGTGTGTGTATCTGGCGACTCGTGAACTTTTTCAACATTTGTAGGCAGAGGAAAAGGTTTGATGCTTACACGAGTTACACATCCTTATTTCACGCACAAATATTTTGAGACTATTTTCATTCCATAATTTTGTTTCTAAGCCTTATTCACACAGACATACATGTGTCAGGACACATGTATGTTTTTCAAGTGTTTTTGAATTTAATTAATACTTGTTATATATATACACACACTGCTCAAAAAAATAAAGGGAACACTCACATAACACATCCTAGATCTGAATGAATGAAATATTCTCATTGAATACTTTGTTCTGTACAAAGTTGAATGTGCTGACAACAAAATCACATAGAAATCATCAATGGAAATCAAATTTATTAACCAATGGAGGCCTGGATTTGGAGCCACACACAAAATGAAAGTGAAAAACACACTAGAGGCTGATCCAACTTTAATGTCCTTAAAACAAGTCAAAATGAGGCTCAGTAATGTGTGTGGCCTCCACGTCCCTGTATGACCTCCCTACAACGCCTGGGCATGCTCCTGATGACGTGGCGGATGGTCTCCTGAGGGATCTCCTCCCAGACCTGGACTAAAGCGTCCGCCAACTCCTGGACAGTCTGTGGTGCAACGTGACGTTGGTGGATGGAGAGGGACATGATGTCCCAGATGTGCTCAATCGGATTCAGGTCTGGGGACGGGCGGGCCAGTCCATAGCTTCAATACCTTCATCTTGCAGGAACTGCTGACACACTCCAGCCACATGAGGTCTAGCATTGACCCAGGGCAAACCGCACCAGCATATGGTCTCACAAGGGGTCTGAGGATCTCATCTCGGTACCTAATGGCAGTCAGGCTACCTCTGGTGAGCACATGGAGGGCTGGGCGGCCCTCCAAAGAAATGCCACCCCACACCATTACTGACCCACTGCCAAACCGGTCATGCTGAAGGATGTTGCAGCCAGCAGACCGCTCTCCCCGGCGTCTCCAGACTCTGTCACGTCTGTCACATGTGCTCACTGTGAACCTGCTTTCATCTGTGAAGAGCACAAGGCACCAGTGGCGAATTTGCCAATCCTGGTGTGGGCTGGCATTTCTGTTGTCAGGCCTCAGCTCCCCTTCTCTTGCACATTTGAGTTTCTTTGAGTTTGAGGTTGTTTTTGTACCTCAACACTTCCTTATGCACTCATACAACACATCCAAGCATTTGCATTACACCACTGATACTGACAATCACAAGCCATTGTTGTTTTTGTTCATAAATATTCCTGGGTTGTGCTGTGGTGGCACCGGGGTTGGGCACAGCCAACATGTGGAGGCCTTGGTCCTCGTCGTGGCTGTCGCAGGTTCAATTACCCACCTGGCAACCTTTGCCATGTGTCTTCCCCTTCTCTCCTTGCCCACTTTCCTGTTGGCTGTCAGGTGGAGGCCACTGGAGCCAATAAAACCTTTTAAAATACATAAATATTGGTTTTTCTGCACTTCAACCACTGCATGGTTTCCTGTTTTGACTTAGAGCTAGTTGTTATTGTTGGAAATATTAATTCAATTATTAATATTTTGATGCGTCTCCGTATTGGTCTCTGTATTTGTCCATTTTTCTGTTTCTTTCAGGTGATTGATGTCTGTCTTGTGGTTTTGAGTTTCTGATTGATTCTGGTATGTTGTTGGTGTGATTTGATGGATTTGCAAACAGTAGATTGATGTGTTTGTGCTTTCACCCTTAGGCACAGGGGACACTCAACCCGGGGAACAAGAGGAGAGACCACGAGCTCAAGGTGTTAATAATTACCCTCTCAACATTATATAATATATATACACACATATGTGTGTCTGTTATGCAGAAAAGAAAAAATGTCTCCTGAATTTAAAGGAGTAGTAGGGTAGTTTTATTTAAGACTTGTTTGATCATTAAGTCATAATATAATGTTATTCCAACAGACCTGGAGTGTTGCTTTGATTCTTAAGTGCATATTTGACAAATCCTTTAATCTCCATGACAACCATTCAGATGTGTGCCGCCTTCTGCAGATGTTCCACCTCCCTGAGCCCCCCTCCATGACATTCAGCTCCTTCACACCAGCTGCATGGGGTGAAGGAGCCCAGCTGTTGGCTGTTTGCAGCAAACAGCTGGTGGAACTGCTGAGCTCATTATTGGAGTTGTTTCTCAGAGCAGTGCTGGAAAAAATGTTAACGGGTTTTATTTGTTTTATCTTTTTACTATCAACCATTTTTGTGTCTGGAATAAAGATTATCATCATCACAACCATAGAGGAGACATGTTGAGATGACTTCCTGGAGGAGGAGCTCTTAAAGAGACAGAGGCCCAATTTCAAGGAGTTAAATTACAAAGTCCAGCAGACATAGACATTTTTTCTATGCTTTGTCTTTTCTCTACCCCTGAAGGATAAGTCATTTTTTGCAAAATGTTTTTTCTAATTTATCTTCCACTGGAGATTTGAATGCTCTGCATATTGCAGCTCATATTACTGTGTAGTGTGATACCTACCGCAACCACCAGGGGCCCCCCAAGAGCAATTTCTTTTTAATTTTTTCTTTTTATCCATGAAGAATTTCTACATAAATTATCAAATATAATTTGTACAAAAACTCACAACTTTATAAGGAAATTGTATGTTTTTGTTAATATGAAATTATTACTAGAAAAAAAAAATCAGTTCCATTTAGGGGGCCACCTAATGACACCGGGGCCTTAAGTAGCCCCTCAGCTTGATTATGCCTGGGGCCGGCCCTGAGTAAGCATTTGTATGCTCCACTAAATATTTTCAGGGAATACATTTCAAGCATGTTTAAAAAGGAGGGGTCCTCAAATCCACCCCTAAATCTCTGATGTCTTGAAACTTATTCAGGACCTCTGCAGTCAGATTCCTCCTAATCACCTGATTATTTGACCCAGGTATGTGCAGAGTTTCCCTTGTACTACAGAGCGTCAGGGCCACTGAAGATAGAAGAAAAACATTGACCACATATGTGTAAATGTCTACCAAAAAACTGCAATTCCCCATTTTCAAGATGGTCAGTCAGATATTATCTGCTCCCCAAAAGTTGTAAAGAAAAAGTATCAACTGTTAAAAGCATGAATTAATACTAAGCTATTCTCTGATGTAAATGAATATATTTGTAAGAAAAAAAGTTTACTAAGACTATAAAATAATGTCTGATTATATAATCTTAAATATGTCTCAGAGATATACTTAAGATAAGACTTGAGATTGAGATAATCTTCATCTCAAATCAGACACAATTATAAAGTTAATTCTGATTTTATAATCTCAATCATGTGACAAAAATGCCATCAAGTCTGGACTCAGGATTTTGCCAGAACATCCCAGAAATACCACTGCATGGAGCATAGCAAGATGTGCACCTTCAAAATGTTCTACCTGCACATTTCTAAATGTAGTATGTCAGGAAATATCCTAGTTTTAATACCTTAAATTTAGGCCTTTCATCATGGAAAATGTTACAGGTTTTTTTTTCTTGTTAATATGTTAAATTAATGTAGAAGTTTGTACTTTATTTTGGAAATGTAATCCTTCATGGCCAATTTTATTATCCGAACTGCAGAGCTCATTATCAATATCAGCACACGAGCATGTTCTGATATTTAGTGGTTTATATGGATTCCTTCATGAGATTTCAGGTCGTTCAAAACCCGCTGGTGATTCAGGCCTGAGAGTTGAGGTCCAGATCTCCATGGCACAACACAGTCTGTGTTTCTGTTTCTCAAAGATTCTGGTGTATTAAGGACTCTAATGTGAAGGTTCTCTACAGGGTGAAACCATAAAGGATCTATTAGTTTTTTCAAGTAGGGACAACCACTCTTAATGTCCAGGATGATGAAGTCTCATCTGTGTAACTTGATTCAGGAGGAACATTTCTATTAATCCTCTCTGCTCTGTGCCGTTTTCTCTCCTCCAGGTCAGAACATCATTGCTGCAGTTGGACAGGACATTACTCTGCCATGTAAAGCTGAAGGCTACAAACCTTTTGAAGTTGTGGAGTGGAGCAGACCTGAGGCAGAGTTAGAATATGTTCTGATCTTTGACAAAAACAGCCCAGATCTGAAAATCCCAGAGCGCTATAGGGATCGAGTTCATCTGGTCGACATGGAGAAAGGAGACGTGTCCTTGAAGCTGAGGGACGTGAGACTTGAGGATGAAGGAACATATGAGTGTTATGTTGTGAAAGAAACAAACCGTAGGAAGAGAGACATTCAGCCATTCAACACTGTCTACCTGCAGGTTGATCCTTCAGGTGAGTTTGTCTCTGGATCAGAACCAGCAGCTTCCTGGTTCTGGATCTCAGATCAGATGATGATCTGCAGTGGGATCAGACTAACTCCTGGTTCTGTTCTGCAGGGAACCCGGATGCAGGGAGCCAGTATGCAGGGAACCAGGATGGACGGGTCAGTCGAAGTCATGCTGGCCTGTTGGTGGCTCTCTCTGCAGCTGTTGTCATTGTTTCCATGGTGATGATAACAGCTGTTAGGAGGAAGAAGATGGAGACTCGTTCTCCACCTGATGATGCAAAGATACCAATAATTTGACTGAAGGTTGATGTTTCTGGAACATCATCAGCCAAAGCAGAGACAAAGTGTCTTTAGTCAATAAGAACATGAAAATATTAGCAGGAGGGACATTTTTTATTCTTTTTTTTATGTTTAATTAGAAGTGTGACAAAAACTTTAATGATCTCATGTCCTGGGGGGTTAATGCTGGGGCCTCCTGGGGCCTCCTGGGGTCTCAGCAGCCCAGCAGCCTGTCCTAGAGATGAATCAGACCAAGAGCAATTCAAGTATAAGCTTTCATAATGCAGCGTTGGCTCCACAGATGATAAAATTATAATTATAAAAATGAATCCTGTATTTTCTCTGAGTCTTATTGATAATGATGATGATGATGTTTAAGCTGCTCTGTTGGTTTGTCTGCATGTTCAGAAATCTTAACATCAACATTATAATGACATAACTTTATCATTTAATCAATGTAGATATTTATATTAAAGAAACAGAAATATGTCAAATATTAGCAGAAAACTTCAATCTCTGATTGAATTGATGTGTAACTAATACAATAAGCTTTATGTTTCTGATGTGATTCTACTCAGATTTCACTGGCTTTAAAAACAGCACGAAGTTTATTATCTGCACTACAAGTTCTGCAAAATATTTAAATGCTATAAATCAGTCATAGTAAAACTTTGACCAGATTTTATTTATTTATTTTCTCTCAATATCTCTAACCTCAGTGAGGCTAAAGGCTGGACATGCCTCTGACCTTAATCTGTATGATAATGGGCCTTCTGAGAAGGAAAATATGTGGATGAGTATTTAATGTAAAAGATTTAAATGTTTTGTATGGAAAGGTTTCTGAATCACAAAATAAAAGTTTATATTTTTATTAATACAAATCATGTGTTATTAGTTTTGTTTGTCGTGTTTGTTCATACTGAGCATTTAACTCAGAGTCATGATCACAGTGAAGCAGAACAAGGAAGTGACGTATATATTGTATTGCTGTGGGTGGAGAACATCCGCTCAGAGGAAGAGGCGGGTTTCACTCTAAATCTCTTTAAATTTCTGAAAATCTCCCAGATCTTTGAGAGACTCGATGATGGAAACATCTGTCAGATTTCTGCTCTGTAAGTAGAGATTCTTTCTGTCCATTTACTGGGATTCTGCCAATAACTGGTGATGAAGCTGGGAGACTAAAAGCTGGCTTAAGACCCACCCAGGATGGTCTGCTGGACTTTCTTACTGGAAACTAAAGCTAACAGATGAAACATGAGGACAAAACTATAAATTTATCTTTAGATATTTTCTTCTTCCTATACAAATTTTGCAGGATTGGTGCAAAATAAGAATAAATTTGAGCTGTAAAATTTGTAATTTCATTTTTTCTTTTTAGTTCTGACAGTGCTGTGTTGCACAACAAATCAAGGTTGGTTCACTTCCTCTTTAACACTTAAATATTCAGTTTTATGATTAAGAGTCAAAATTACTTGAGCTTATATTTACTTTGTACATTTTGGTTTAAAGAAATGTTTAAGTGCTTATATGCAAACTGAATCCTTGACAACATTAGTAAGCAGCAGTTTTTCCTTCCAGCGGCTCGTCTGACTGTGAGTCCCAGCAGATCTCAGTTCTTTGTGAGAGAATCAGTGACTCTGAGCTGCTCTGCTGGATGGACTGTGAGGAGAAACACAACTGAAGGAACCAGGAAGGAATGTGGAGGTGGATGGGGGAAACCAGCTGGTTCTACCTGTAACATCAGCTACCTGTTTAAACATGACTCTGGTGTTTACTGGTGTGAGTCCAGCAGTGGATCCTCCAGCAGTGGATCCTCCAGCAGTGGATCCTCCAGCAGTGGATCCTCCAGCAGTGGATCCTCCAGCAGCAGCAGCAGCATCATGAACCTCACTGTTGGTAAGATCAGACTGTGGAGTTAGTGTTGCTGTGTGATGAAATGCTGTAGTTTGTCTCTGTGTTGAGGTGGATCAGTGATCCTGCAGAGTCCTGTCCTCCCTGTGATGGAGGGAGATGACGTCACTCTGAGCTGCAGAGCAAAGAATCCAGCCCACAACCTCCCAGCTGCTTTCTATAAAGATGGCTCCTCCATTGGTAATGAAGCTACAGGAAACCTGACCCTCAACCCGGTGAAGAGATCTGATGAAGGCCTCTATAAATGTAGCATCAGCCAACATGGAGAGTCTCCATCCAGCTGGATCTCTGTCTCAGGTCAGCAGCTTCTCTGGGCTTTGATTTGAACTTGTGAGCATCACCATGGTAACAAATAGTTTCATTTTAGAGAAACCCATCACCTCCTCTCCACCCAGCAGCAGGTCTGCTCCAGGTGAGGAGCTCTCAGGTCTCTCATATCATCCTCCGTCTCCTGAATGACTTTAATTCTCCCTCCATGTGATCCAGCAGCTTCATCCTCATCTGTGAATCTGTTCACATCAACAGCAGCTGCTGCCTCTCCAAACTCGACTCCTTCTTCTCCTTCCTCTGTGGGTCTTCTAGTTTTCATCCACCTGGTCGTGTTTTGTCCGTACTTCATCTCCACTCTGCTGCTGGTTTCTTTACATCGACACAGAGACAAAGGTAACACTTTGAATCATTCACTCAGTTCATACATTAACCAATTAATGATCTAGTAAAGATGCTCTGACATTTAAAATCCTATTATGTTTCTAATTCTTTCCTTATTAAACCTGCAGGAAACAATCTGCAAAGCTCAGTGGTTATGACTTCCTCCACCCTGGATGAATAAAGATTGGATGATCTGAATTATTATATCATCACTGCTGTCACCACATATCAATGTGCCTTAATAAAAACAAATACTTTTCTAAATCTGAACAAGCAGAGCAGCGATGACACATCCCTGAGGAACTCCATGTTTCTGTTTGCTTGGACTGATCAAATATCCTCTTTGAGTTTCACTGCAGGAGGAAAATTCAGATCAATGTCAATCTGAGGAAACATTTAAACATAGACCAATGACTGTAATTAGTGTGTGTGACATCAGAACCTTTTGTCCTTGTTGATCTGGTTTCTTCATTAAAATAGATGAAGTTATTTAGCTTCATGCTTTGTTTGTGTTGTTTCTCTAACTCCATGTTGAGTTTTCCTGTTACTTTGTGTCTGTAGTGTTCAGAGTCAGCAGCTTGTGGTTTCCCTGTCAGCTCGGTGGTCTGCATGTTTCCTGCATGTCAGCTCGGTGGTCTGCAGCCTGCAGCCTGTCTTCAGTTAGCACAGCCTGTCCGTCTCATCTGAGCCACAGAAACCAGCTGCTGATGGTTCCACTGACGTTTTCACTGAAACTGGTCTCAACCGGATTTCACCACAAACAACCAGCAGCTGGTGCAAACGGGGCGTCAGAGTTTCCACCTGTCTGGTCTAGCAGCGGCCATGTTGACATGGACGCAGCATGACTGGCTGCTCTGTTGGTTTTTTGTCTTTGTGGCTTTGTGGGCGTCTCTCTCACAGGACAAGTCCAACTGTTGCATTGAGCCAGTTTACATAAAAAGCTGAAGTACATAACTGACTCTTACAACCAGGCTCAAAAGACTGTAGCAGAAGAATTGGAGAGAAACGACAGCAGCAACCATTTAAGACCTTTGCAGGCGTTGGGTTTTATTTTAAAGCACAACTCTTCATGTGGGCAGCATGAACCCTGAGGAAGATCAGAGACATGAAGGAGAACTCAGTCAGTTTGAAGTTCTGAGTTCCTTCCAGGTTCTGATAGAACTACTGAGAACCAGAAACTATGCAGAACGTGAAGGAGGCCTTTTGTCCAGTCCTCATCGTCATGGTTACATCCTGAATGACATCCTTCCAAGTCGGCCATGTTTGTTTACTCTGAACTCACATTTAGTCTGAAGAGGTTTTGTAAGGTTTTCCAGCTGAATGTTGGTGAGTGAAACCAGTTCATGTTCATGAACACATGAACATGTGAGGCATGTGGCTGGACGCATGAACCGGTTATATAGAATCATTTTTATCATCATGCTAAAGTCTCTCAGGTTTCAATAATTGGACAACAATTTTAAAATCAGTGATGTGATGAACAAACGATCTGATTCTTTTGAACAATTCTTTATCCTGAACAATAGGACTCAAGTCTGTTGTTCTGACTTTGCTTGCTTCTCTTCACACTGAAACAGGTTTTATTATCATTTTATTTAACATTATAAATACAGTACAAGAAGAGTGTGGATAATTGTTTTATTTAATGGTGCAGTAGAGGATCTTTGATTCTGCATAAGTAACTCAGGTTCACTTTTTTCAAACATTTCATTATGTTTCTACATTACAAATAATCCTAAAATTTCATTAATGAATCCAATATTTAAAAAAAAATACATGGAAGAAAAGGAAGCTGGAGGAAAAAAAATACATGGATATTTGAAGTTTATATTTTAAAGTGTACTTTATGAAGATATTTACAAAACCATATTTTTACTGAATTTACTGTGGTTCTATTTTGTACATTTTGATGCAAAAATAGAGCCACTTTTATGTTGCATCAAAAGACAGAATGGAACATTTACAGCAAATGTCTTTACTGTAAATATACATTTTACTGATGATTCTTCTTTCTGACTAATTTAAGTGATAAAAGCAGACTTCTGTCAATTCTGATCAGGTCTTAAAACAGGAGTCTTTTTTTGTAAAGCGAATCCAAAGTCTGTCTTTGTTTAGGACAGACTTTGGACAGAAATGTCCAAAGTCTGTCCTCCTGTTTTAAGCTGAAATATTATGACTGTAGTACCAGGTTCATGTCACCAGGTGGCAGCACGAATTACATGTCAGGCGTGTTTATGGAGTCACGTGATGAGTGGTTGTTGCTCCAGGAGGAGAATAATTCACCACAAACTCATCGGTTGCTTCTAAACCCTCCAGTCAGATGTTGTGACCTTTGACCTCCTGACAGAGAAAGTCTGGGAGGATCAGAGTGATGAACCAGAACCGGGTTTCATGCTGTGGACCAGATGTTAAAGGCTTGGAAAGCAGCTCCAGAACTCTGTGCTGAGCTTTCTGGAGCTGGAAGAGAAGATTTGGACCAGATTTCCTCAGATTGCAGACGGAGGCGCTGTGGCTCTGCAGACGATCTGTCCCTGATGGACGTCTGTCCGCGCTGAGTAGAGGACACATGTAGAGGTTCCTGCAGCACAAACAGTCAGGTTAGTGCAGCTCTGATCCACTCTGAGCTGCAGGAAGGGTGTTATCAGCTTCCTAATCAAACTGCAGACTGCCTGATGGAGGCTGGATGTTCCTTCTGTCTGCTGCTCCAACTGGAAACCAGTTTAAACTCCCAGTTCTCTGGAGCAGCTCCAGTTTGACCTGCATGTTTCCTTTAAAACAGGAAGCTGGACGACCACAGAGATGTTAGCCTTTACCTCTGCTGCTTCTGATTGGCTGCAGCTGATTAATGAAGGTTTTCAGTTCTCTCATTTCCTTTTCTTCATCTTTTTCGTCTTCAGCTGAAATAAACAGAACAACCAGCAGAGGTCATCAGAGTTACTGTCATTAAATCAGTTTGCAGATATTGAAAAAGCAAAATCTGCAAAAAAAAGTTAAAATGCATGTCGGTTAAAAATGACTGAGAAAAACAATATTCAAAGATCACCTTCAGATTTACTGCAGAAACATCGTCTCACCAGAAGAACCAGAAGAATCAATGAGAGCAAAACCAGGAAGATAAAAATGGCAGCAACGACTGTGGTGGTGGGAAAAGATGAACCAGGAGGAGGAAAGATGGAGGAAGGTGGAGGAGTGGAGGATGGACCTGGAGGAGTGGAGGTGATTCTCTCTGAAAGGAGTCAAAGGTCATCATTTATTTCTTGTCTCCTGATGAAGGTTGAAGCAGACAGAGAAGCTGCTGACCTGAGACAGAGATCCAGCTGGATGGAGACTCTCCATGTTGGCTGATGCTACATTTATAGAGGCCTTCATCAGATCTCTTCACCGGGTTGAGGGTCAGGTTTCCTGTAGCTTCATTACCAATGGAGGAGCCATCTTTATAGAAAGCAGCTGGGAGGTTGTGGGCTGGATTCTTTGCTCTGCAGCTCAGAGTGACGTCATCTCCCTCCATCACAGGGAGGACAGGACTCTGCAGGATCACTGATCCACCTCAACACAGAGACAAACTACAGCATTTCATCACACAGCAACACTAACTCCACAGTCTGATCTTACCAACAGTGAGGTTCATGATGCTGCTGCTGCTGGAGGATCCACTGCTGGAGGATCCACTGCTGGAGGATCCACTGCTGGAGGATCCACCTGGAGGAACCACCTGGAGGATCACTGTGGACTCACCGAACACAGAGTCCTTGCATATCTCACAGGTAGAACCAGTTGGTTCCCCATCCACTCACACGGTCCTGGTTCCTCTGCTTGTGTTTCTCCTCACAGTCCATCCCTCTGAGCTGTTTCCATCCTCACAGATCAGAGTCACTGATTCATTTCAAAGAACTGGATCTGGCTGGGACTCAAGTCAGAGAGCGTGCTGCAGCTCAGCAAAAGATCAGAGCTGCAGAGAAATGAGTCGTTTACTTACAGATCAGCCTCAGTAGAGATGTTTCCTCCATGCTGCTGCTTGGTGATCTGAGGTCAGAGAATAAATAAACTGTGTGGCTTCACACTCTCAGTCCTCTCTGCTCTTTGGTTTCCTCTCAGATTAAACAAAAATCATCAGAAGCAACAAGATGAGAGAAAAGAAACAAGAGAAAACGTTTAAAACAACTAAAAGCTGCAGGAGTTTGAGTTGGTTTGACAATCAGGAAACTAAAGTTAAAATTTTCACATTTATGGCAACAAAATGTCATTAAGAAAAGGTTTTTATAAATGTTCACAATCTTTAGCAACCAACCTTTGTGGTTGATTTTTGCTGCTTCAGGTTGAACTTCCTGTTTCATGTTTCAAAGGTTTGCAGTAAAGATTTCAGTGATGAATCAGTTAAAAACTGTTAAATTAAAACCTGCAGGAGTTTGAGTTGGTTTGACAATCAGGAACCTGAAGTTAAAAGTGTTTAAGCTGTTAGTCAAGATGTGTTAGAGATGTTTCATAAATGTTCACAATCTTTAGCAACCAACCTTGTGGTTGATTAGCAGAAGACGCAGAGATCCAGGAAGAGGAAGTTTTCAGTGAGCGTCAAACTGCTGCTGGTGTCAGTGGATCCAGCTGCAGAATGGAGGAACATCTGTCCACAGGCTGCTGGGTGAGTCCATCTGCTGGATGTGTGTTGGTGTGGAAATGTTGAGAGAGCATCACTGCTGCTTCCCACAGCAGAGCTGATTAAAGCTCCAACTAACCTGAGACTCATTTCTCTGCAGCTCTGATCTCTCTGCTGAGCCGCTCAACAGACCAAGGTTACAACCTGATTCTGTTCACTCTAGATCTACATTTATCCTGTGGAACTAATGAAAGGATGAATGTTTTATTATTGCAGCTGCTCTGACTGTGAGTCCCAGCAGATCCCAGTTCTTTGAATATGAATCAGTGACTCTGATCTGTGAGGATGGAAACAGCTCAGAGGGATGGACTGTGAGGAGAAACACAAGCAGAGGAACCAAACCATGTGGAGATGGATGGGGGAAACTAGATGGTTCAACCTGTGAAATCACCTTGTACCCACATGACTCTGGTGTTTACTGGTGTGAGTCCAGCAGTGGATCCTCCAGCAGTGGATCCTCCAGCAGTGGATCCTCCAGCAGCAGCAGCAGCATCATGAACCTCACTGTTGGTAAGATCAGACTGTGGAGTTAGTGTTGCTGTGTGATGAAATGCTGTAGTTTGTCTCTGTGTTGAGGTGGATCAGTGATCCTGCAGAGTCCTGTCCTCCCTGTGATGGAGGGAGATGACGTCACTCTGAGCTGCAGAGCAAAGAATCCAGCCCACAACCTCCCAGCTGCTTTCTATAAAGATGGCTCCTCCATTGGTAATGAAGCTACAGGAAACCTGACCCTCAACCCGGTGAAGAGATCTGATGAAGGCCTCTATAAATGTAGCATCAGCCAACATGGAGAGTCTCCATCCAGCTGGATCTCTGTCTCAGGTCAGGAACTTCTCTTCAGTTTTGGATCATGTCGATTACTGTAACTCTCTGATTTGAAATTTAGTTTTCTTCCAATAATGTGTCTCTGCTAGAAATCAAATGGGAAAATGTAGTAAATGTTTACTGTCCTTTATTCAAGATTTTCCTTCTTTTGGCTCTCGGTGAAGGCGAACACCTTTTCCTCTGCTCCTCTCTCCTCCCTTTCTCAACCTGCTTTTCTGTTTTTGTGTTGCTTTTTTGGAGCCTTTCTTTGCAACATCCTCCAGATCTACAGATTATGGATCTGGTCAGCTGGTCTCTCAATGCAGTTGATCCCAGCGGAGAGCCTCTGGTCCTGCAGAGATTCACCTGGATTCATTCATGATAACATGATTTCTGCTGTTTGGAGCTGGAGGATTCCTGGATTATCCAGGATGAACCAGTGAACACTCAGACTGTTGCTAAGGACAGAGACACACGTTGGATGAGAGTCTTGCTGAGACTCTCATCCCAGCTGAGGACTAAAACTCACCAACTGGATGGAATCGATCTGGGAGACGTTGGTAGTTTGGGTTCAGAGCAACGACCAAACTAATTGGGATGATTGGGATGAACTAGAAGAGGACAGGAATTTTAAGTCTGCCCGATCTAAAGAGAATTTGTTATTCTGGATCTGGCTCCCTTGGCCCTTATCTCAGGTCTCCTGGAGTTTGTGAACAAACGGCTCCTTCCATCTCCTCTCTTCTCCTCCTGAATCATCCTGGAATCTCATGGCTGAACTCTCAAGGACTCGCTCTGGATGTTTCCACCTTTATCAGAGGTTTATTTGAACAGGCTGGGAGAGACATGGGCTAATCTGCAAACCTCATAGTTACAGACAAACAGTCCCTGACCTCAGAGGCTTTGCCAGCAGGTCTTTGTTTCTGTCTTGCTCTTTGTGCAAATCCTCCCAGTGTCGTCTTTTCCTCCTGCTTATCAGTTATTATTCAGAAACTGTGGAGTTCTCACTATTTAGACCAATATTCTACTTCTATTAACTTTACATTATTTTGCAGAGAGACTCCTATTATCGCAAAAGGAATGAGGACAAAATATTCCAGAACAGGAACTTTTAATTTTTCTTATTACTTAGAAACTATGGAGAACTCGTTACTTTTACAAATTTAGAGCAAAGCCAAGAGAATACCTAAACTTATCTAATAATATCTGGCAACTGTTGGAAATATTAATTCAATGATGCTAGTTTTAACTTTAAGCATGTTTAAAATTAGACAGATCAACATTGCCTTGAGTTGGCCTCAATTTTAAGTTAGATTTAGATTCATGGCTTAATCGAAATAATCTGATCAGTAGAAGATAATTGTGCCAGTTTGATGCATTTGCTTGTCTGAATAAACTCTGAATATGTTTGAAGTAGAACAGTGGATGGTTTGTGTTTTGCTCTTACGAGCGAGGAAACCTTCTGCCCAGGGAACGAGAGAGGAGACAACGAGCTCAAGGTTTTAATAATTATCCTCTCAACACAAATCAGAACAGGGATTAGAACAAACAGAAAAACTTCCTTAGCAATGAAGTTTTAGACTCCTGATCCACCAACCCTGAACAGGAGCATCTGGTTTATTTACTCTAGATCAACAACAGATTCTTTTTCTGCTCTTTCATTTGGTTTGTTATTTTGTTTGTATTTCCTTTTAATTCCTCTAAAGCACTTTGTCGCTGAAAATGTGCTATGAATAAAATTACCTTAAGGACAGATAGAAAATGTCCATGTCTGAATTGATGTTGTCATCAGTCTGAGCCCACATTCCTCTAGTTGGTGTTTCAACAGATTATAGAATAAATACTTTCCTAATCCTCTGCAAACTAAAAACAGAAAAATCTATATATTGTTTTTATTCTAGTAATCAGTGTGAAGTAATGAACTCTTCAGTTTCATCTATAAATGTTGAATTGATCAGGTTGGATTCTCTGTGCAGAAAAACCATCATCCAAAGCTCCGCCCACCACCGAAGCTCCGCCCACTTGTTCTCCCTCCCCTCTCCTCATCATCACTCTGGTCTGCCACCTGGTGGTGATGTTCCTGTTCTCCATCTGCTCTTTCCTCTTAGGGTTTTCATGTGGACTCAGAGCCAAAGGTAAAACCTGAATCATTTACGGACCTGAAGATCCAACCAATCACTGACTGTCAGATGTTCTTCACTGATTTCTGCTTCTGTTGATTCATTTTCTTCAATTTATAACCGTCTCTTATTGAAAGTTTTTCTACCTTAATTGTTTTGTGTCAATAAATTAATTTTCTCTCTAACTTCCTGTAAATACAGGAAGTGATGTGTCACCAGGTGTGAAGATGACTCCGCCCCCCCAGGCTGATGATGATGACGTCACCACAGAGCATCACTTCTGACCTGAACCATCTCATCCTGCTCGGCTGTAAATTTCTTCTTCTTCTTGGAAAATTGTTTTAATGGATGAATAATTAAAGCCTCATAAATGAATAAAACTCTTGACCTTCTTCTAACTCCATAAATCAAAGCCGACATCCAGCATAAAAGCACAAGAGTTTTATTACAATTCTACAAACATTTAAGGAAGGACAATTAAACACGGTTCAGATTAACAAAGGAACAAACTGAAACACTGATGTTGATCGTCTTTAACTTTCTTTATGATGCTGTAAAAGTCTTTCCTCCAGTCACGTTTCAGAGCAAAACAAACGATGGCATCAAGTTGATCCTTCTTTTGGTTGAAGGTTCTGTTATTTTCTACTTGGGGAAAGGAAGGGAATGTTCTAGAAAACTTAATTAGCAAAACAAAACATCATATTTTACTGTATAAGACTCTGCAGAGACGAGCTGCTTTCAAGGAGATTTAAACACAAACTCACAACCCCATGTTTTCCAAGCTGAATGTTCTCCTGCAGGATCTTTCCATTGTGGCTAAATGTTGTAATCTGATCCTGTTTAAGAGAAAAGAGATGTAAAATCTGCAGGACACTAAAGTCTGAGCCTCTGCTGCAAACTCTGGTGATTTAAAGCAGCATTAATGCACTGAGTTGGGTTGATCCAACTCTGAGGTGAAAGAACCTGACAATATATCTGTGCAATTATTCCTAATGTCTTTATTTGACCTGGTAGCTTCAATAAAACAGTTAAAGATTTTATACATTCTGTGGAAAACTGAGGGAGATCAGATTAATTTGGGTCAGAGAAAGAGCAGCAGCTGCTCAAAGAGCATCTATAATATAATCTGTTAATTTCAGATGTGATGGTCTGTGCTGACATCATCATAATCGTTGTCCAATCCCTGCTCAGTCTGGCTGGGTGGGGTCATCACCATGGAGACTGAAGAGTCACTTCCTGCAGTCAGAGGAAGTTAAAAAATGAGAATAAATTCTGACTTCAGGTCACTGAATGTTTCAGTGTTTCACCTTCGACTCTGTGTCGATACAAAGACACCATGAGGAGAGTGGAGATGCAGTACGGACAGAAGACCACCAGGTGGCAGACCAGCCTGACCAGGAGGGAGGCAGGAGGTGGAGGAGTGGGCGGAGCTAAAGTTGAAGGTTTTTCTACAGAGATAATCTGATCAGTTTAATGTTGGAGAAAAAATATTTTGATGAAACTGAAGTTCTGACCTGAGACAGCGATCCAGCTGGATGGAGACTCTCCATGTTGGCTGATGCTACATTATAGAGCCTTCATCAGATCTCTTCACCGGGTTGAGGGTCAGGTTTCCTGTAGCTTCATTGGAGGAGCCATCTTTATAGAAAGCAGCTGGGAGGTTGTGGGCTGGATTCTTTGCTCTGCAGCTCAGAGTGACGTCATCTCCCTCCATCACAGGGAGGACAGGACTCTGCAGGATCACTGATCCACCTCAACACAGAGACA